>CAWUFW010012076.1:0-566769 GCA_963921515.1 Calotriton arnoldi
TTGTTCGTCTTTCTCGTTGCTTCGACTCGTACTCGTGGCTGGTGTGTTCGTCTCGTAGCTGTGGATAGTCTTGTTACGCGAATCGGAGCTTATGTGCGCCTCTCCCGGATGCTCTGACGTGCCGGGCGTAGCGACGGGTTTGGCGCGTACGGAAGGCGCATCGTACTAGTCCGGCCGGAAGGTGCTGTATTTTGGCTTCCGTGCGACTCGATTCTGCGTTTACGGATCCGGCTCGGGCGGGGAACAGGAGCTGTATTGGGTGAGTACGGCTGGGTCGGGATTAAGGCTGGGCGTTGTTCGCGAAGTAATGCTTCGCGAAGCTACGCAAAGTGCAGTTCGCACTACGCAAGCTTCGCGTAGCACTACGCGAACTGCGTAGCGCACTGTTCGCAATGATTGCACAGTGCCGGATGCTTGTCCGCACTGTGCAATCATTGAAAACGGCAACTTGCACAGTGCGAGCTGTCTTTTACTGCCGCTCGAGTAGATTTTTACTCGAGCGGCAGCTTTCTCAACGCGGACTGGTAGTTTCTCATCGCGAGCGGTCGCGAGCATACGCGACCACTCGCAATGAGAAACCTGACCTCCCCGCGTTGAGAATCTCGCCGGGAGGTTTATTTTCCACGCTCGCGATCGGCAACTTGATGTTGCTGATCGCGAACGAGGAAAAAGTCTCGCCGGGATGTCATTTTGCTTGCTCACGGTCGCCAACTTGACGTTGAGGACCGCGAGCAAGCAAAAATGACCGCGGCACTACGCTACGCTACGCTACGCGTGTTTGCACTGTGCTACGTGCAATTCGCGTTGTGCGAAGTAGCGCAAACTTCGCAAACTACGCGAGCGTAGCGTAGCACTTCGCCCAGGGTTAGTCGGGATCTGGGCAGTTATGCGCATCGTACTTGTTCGTTCGGACGGATGTTCGAATCGGTCGGGGAACACGCGTTCGGCTTGGTTTTTTCCCGGGCGAATAGTGTTAGGTGAGCTTCCGGCCGAGATCGGAATCGACCCCATAATCTTTAGTCTGCTTCCTCAACCCTGGCCACCAATAGCGTTGTTTCAACAAAGAAACAGTCGCCGTATCTCCTGCATGTGCAGAACCTATCCCTTCGTGTGCTGCTAGGATTAAACCTAACCTACGATCCATGTTTGGAATTGCTCTATCCCCCACTCCAGGAATCTGAGCAAATGGTATGTTATTGGCATCTAACTTGTAGGAGTATTTGAGTGGAAACCTTTTTGGTACTGCTCCGCTGTTCTTGCGAGAAGCAATCACAGCCACCATAATCTCACTGTTTTGATTTTTTAAAGTTGAGTTTGTAGCCCTCAGTTGCAAATCCCAAAATTATGGTAGTCACTCTGTTCAACTGCTCCTCTAGGTCATCGTCCGTTAGATAAATATCATCCACATAGGACAATGCCTCTTCATCCAAATTCTGAAGTACCTCAGTTACTCTGGCCGAAAACAACCCCGGGCTGTTCTTATACCCCTGGGTGAGTCAACAAAATTGACGCTGGGACCCTAGCGCTGAGAATGTTGTTAGTTACCTGCTTTCAGGAGCTATATTTTGGCAGAAAAATCCATTTGAGATATCAAGTGTTGTTTTATATTTTCTCCGCACAATGTTATTCATCAATGCGGCACTGTGTGCATTTTGGACTGCAAATGGCTTAGTGCAAGTGTTTAAATGTCTATAATCTAAAACTAAACGATATGAATTGTCAGGTTTCATGACCGGAAAGAAAGGATTATTCATTGATGAGGTGCAATTTTCGATCAACCCTTGGTATTCAAGTTGATCTAAGATCTCCATGACCTGTCTTTTAGCTTCTTGCTTTATTGGATACTGCCTCTGTGCAGTCGGAGTATTTTTAAAGGAGTTATGTGGTGGGTTGAATCCTCATCCCATCCAACATGGTTTTTATATAATGCGGGTGCTTGGGTTACCGCCCACTCCTGCGCATATGTGTGTTTTAGGTGCTTGGGAATATGGTCTGAGAATGCCGGTAAAATTACCGTTTCTCCTTTAGGGCAATCCATGACGAATGCTGGCGGCCAATCTTGTTCAGCTAACAAAATGTCATAGCCAAATGACAGATTCTCCCAAAAGAGACCTCTAACTGTCCTCCATTTGTCCCCCTCCATTTGGAGTGTTATTTCCTATAACTTATGTGGGACACTTACCCTAGTACCAGGTCTTTCTACCGTGATATAATCATTCAAGTCCGCTGTCACCAGAAATTCCATCAGGTTCTGGTGAGCTATTGTTACTTCTGCCGCACTGTCTAGCATCGTCAGAGCCCATTCCCTGTTCAGTACTCGAGTCCTCAGAATTCTGGGCATGTCTGATCTTTAGACCTGCAACTTTCTTCTTTTTGAACTGTGGCTTTACGCTCTTCTTGCCTGTCTGACCGTCCTTCCCTCTCGGAGTTTTTCGATGAACCCTGAAAGGAACGAGAGGAACGTGTATCAGTATCCTGATACCTGTCAGATTTCCTAATATTATCCCTATTCCTAAGGTTATACCTTTTTTTGGAGGGCTCCTGTGGAGGAGATTTACCTCTGGATTGAGATTTGTTTCCTTTAAATTTTTGTTGTTTTTTATTGTCCCACTTCTTTTTTGTTGAAGCGGGTATCTGCATAGAAGTGTCCTTTTCAGGACTGAACATCAGTTGTGGTTTTAAAGCTTTCCCACCCAAACTGTCTATGCAGTTTCAATTATTTTTTGTAGTTCATGTTCCTGTTCTAAAGGACTGAACTCCCTTAGGCATTGGCGGATAGCCACTGAAGCTGCTTCTCCTTTAATATTAGCTAATATTATGGCTGATACCTGGGCATAGTTACCTAGTAACTTCATCCCTAAGTTCAGAGCAGGCTCTGCTCCATACTCGTTTTGTATTTGTCTCAATACGTCTGGTACTACTGCTTTTGACGGGATACCATGAGTTCTGGTATAAATGGCAGCAAAGGCTGTACCCCACGTGGTACATTCCTCTATTTGTGGTGTTATCCCCATGGGCAAGCAGATTGTTAGCATTCTGTGTTTTTCATACGGGGTAGTATTCGGAAATACTGCCTCTAGCTGTGTTATTTTCTGAGCTACCCAGAATGGCATTTGTTCACGTTTTGTGGGCATTTTACCCATCACCGCGTGTAATGTTTGTGGTGTGATTTTAATTGCTGTACTCTGAGCTGGAGTTCCATTTGTTGTAACTACTGCAGGTTGGGCTGTAAGAGTCCTCATGACGAATTGCGTCAAGTTTCATTATATTTTTATCAATTCTTTATGTTGTATGAGTAAGTCTCCTGGTGGCATTGTTTCAATGTCAGGATGTGGTGTGTAGGCCGCTAATATTGGCCATGTTGCTCCTTCTTGTCTGAGTGGACCAAGCCTTACTCTATTTCTTGTATGGGGGAGGGCGCCTTTAAACCAGTATAAGTGTTCCTGGTACGTGAGTGGAACTTCAATGTCCTCATACGGACAATAGTTCGGTGGTATTCCATCTTCTGTGTAGAAATGAAATGTTTTTGTTCTTGCATTAGCTGCTGGGAATGTAACCCATGAATAAAATACCTCTGTTCGAAATGATTTGTGTGCCTTAATCACGAAAGCTACCATGCCACCCCTAGGTGTTAAACCATGTGCGAGCAGTTTCAGGGTGACTGCATTTCTTATATTTGGTGCAATCTGTATTGCATTTTCACCTTCCTTCTCGTCTGAGAGAGGCAGTGCTTGCCTTAGCGGGTCTAATTCTATGTCCATATTAGTCATTGTGTTTGGAACACAAAATACCTTTTCAAGGGAACTAAGATAAGGTGTTTTTGCACAATTTTAGGAACACTGTGTCCTTCAAGCTTGGTTAACCAACAGCCAATAAATAGGATTTTTTAGCCTACTCAGCTGTGGGGGAGTTTGTGCCCACCCACTCCAGATGTCTCTGGTGTTTTGTGAGTAGGGGTCTCTGAGAATAGCACGACTGAACTACTCAGATTCTACTGTTAAATAAGTACCCAACCAACGTTGGTGGCGCCATGTCGTGTATTTCCTATATAACCTATACAGGATCTGCGCGTTCGGATAACATAAACTGTGGGATTGGTGGCAGACTGATTCCGTGCACCCCCACTGGATACGTTAGCCTATCTGTATCAGCTAGCTCACAGTGCCACTATAATCTCCTCTTACCAAGGAGAGAATAGATTCTGGCAACCTCAGAACATGACAACGCTGATCCCTCAGGATCGTGGAAACAATATACTACCTTTCGCTCAGTCACTCGTGCTCACTTAGTTTGTCTCAGAGAGATACACAGAATAAACAGGCTGGGCGTTTTCAATAAGTATTTATTGAACAGTTGCTATTCTAGTGTAGAATAGATGAGCTGCAACAACCATTAGACAGTAGCAGAGATATATGATGAGAAGTACTACGAAAGTAAAGGGATGGTAAAGTTCTACCATCTTGCAGAAATCATGAATATATACAGGTACATAAAACACATGATAAAAAGTGCGTACTCCTACAATGCCTTCCTAACTAGATGTACCTAAATGTACCTAGCATCTGTGTAGGTGTTATGCCAAGAATACCTCTAGGATCTAGTCAACCCCATTACCTGAGAATGAGAGAATATGGGACCTCGTCCTGGTCTCGAGTTGGACACCCCACGAGGGATGTTAGACCACTGCGAGCTGGAGTGTCTGCATGCAGGAACCTCATCGTCTCTGGTCAGTGTGTCAGCCAGGAAGTCTCGGTCTCCTCTGTCCTTCTAAGCAAGATGTGATGTATATATACCCATAGGTCTCCCCAGGAGTCCTACCTTGCTGTGTTACTGTGTCTGCCTAAAGGATGACGTCGGGTATGAACTTTATACATAGATATTATACAGGAGATGTTAGTCCTGCTGTGCTTCCAAGAAGCCTCATGCATAATGTATGAGATTCGAACTAGGAGGAAACCCGCGTTCTGAATGAAGTGTCATATCTAGGTAAAAGGTCAGTCCCTAAGAACCGTTATGTATGTAATGTAGTGAAGAATATAGGTGAAAGGTTGCAATGTTACCTGCGCCTATATAGGGTACCTATATGGAATATAACAATACAATACTAACGTTATACAGTTCACCCACGGCAAGAATAATGATAAATGGAATATCAACTTGATTGTTTCCCATTTCCAGAGGGGCCAGGCAGGGGTGCCCTTTTTCTCCACTATTGTTTGACCTCCACGTTGAACCATTTGCCCAATTGATTTGGTTAGACCATTTTATTCTCCTTTTTCAAGCCCCTGGTTTTGCTGTAAAGATGGCACTATATGTGGACAATATCATCTTATATACAGCTAACTCAGCATACTCAATTCCTAAGCCCGAAGCACATGCTGAAACATTTGGAAGTATCTTGGGATATCAAATTCTTAAGGAACAAACAGAAGGTATATCATGCATAAATGGAGAGCCTACCCAATATTACCAAGGGAACAGAAATCAGATTAGGTACCTGGGAGTCTTGGTGTCACACAGTCTGCAGCATATCCCAAATGTCAATTTGGATAAGGTCTGCAGTGAAATAGAGAACCTTTTCAGAAGATGGGGACATTTTCCTGAAAGAATTTATGTTTTACGCCACTCAATGTGAAGAACTACTCGCTCTCTACTTCACGGATAAAGTTGAAAAGATACACTATGCGCTGCTAAGTAAAAACTCTCAAAATACTCCATCTGAGACTGAGACTACTACTAATGCTACTCAGGATCCTGTGTTGACAGGGCCCAACAATAAAACTTCATCCTCCTGCAAATTGGAAACTTAGCCTCTCTTGGAACCTAGCTCCTTTAACCATCTTTTGGCAAACAATAAATCTGGTTCCCCCATGACTTACTCCCTATCCATGTGCTTAAATAGCTTGACACTTCTATACTTTCGATTATTATGGAACTTTTAAATGCCTCCTTACAGGAGGGTTCAGTTCCGCTGGAATGGAAACATGCTATGGTGCTCCCTCTTCTAAAGAAAGCCAATGCTGAACATGCTATGCCGTCTAACTTTCATTCCACATCGCTGCTTCCAGTTTTTTCTAAAATTCTGGAAAGCATGTTAATGGTCAGTTGACCTCCTTTGTTGAGTCTCAGAATTTTCTTCATCCTCGCAATCAGGGTTTAGAGCAGGTTTCTCCACTGAATCAACTCTCCTAGGTGTCACTGAAATGTGAAGGCACCGGTTAGATGAGGGTGAAACGGTGGCACTCATCTTTCTGGACCTCAGCGCTGCGTTTGACACGGTGTCTCATTCGCAGTCCTTGGGCCTGTCGGGTACTGCTTTGCAGTGGCTCGTTTTTTTTTAACCAACTGAGCTTTTCAGGTCATCTCTGCGTCGGCTAGCTCCAACTCTTATCCGTCCCCTTATGGAGTTCCACAGGGCTCTGTGCTGAGCCCACTGCTATTTAATGTGTATGTCCGTCCTTTAGCGGATGTTGCTGAAGAGGCTGGTCTGTCCCTTTTTTCCTATGATGATGACACCCAGATCATCTTTTCCCTTTCCTTTTCTCAAGAGTCGGAACCCTCTGTTCTTCAGTCAGGTCTGAGTAAAGTCGCGTCTTGGTTGCAAAACAACCTGCTCAAACTAAATGGGGACAAGACTGAAGTCATGATCTTAGGGAAAAATCATGACCTTTGGGGACCTCACCACTGGCCCTCTGGAATGGGTGCCTTACCCTTGCCGGTACATCATGTTCGCAATTTGGGCTTCATCGGGCTAGACTACGGCAATGTTCTTTATCTGGGCTCTAATAAAGCAACGATCCAGAGACTTCAAGTGGTGCAGAATGTGGCAGCAAGACTGCTGTGTCATGTGCCTAAGTCTTCCTCAGTCTCAGGCTTCCTTCGTGACCCACATTGGCTGATGGTGGAGAACCTAGTCAAATTCCATGCCCTGTGCTATATGTTTAAAATTAAAACTGGAGTGGCCCCGAAATATTTGCAAGATCTAGTTCAGAGCTATCAACCCTCGCGCCTTCTGTGCTCTGCCCAGCAGACTAGGTTTATTGTCCCAAAAATTAAACTCTCTCACATGCGTGGTCGGTCCTTTTCTTATTTAGGACCAACCCTGTGGAATTCTCTACCTGTCTCACGACGCGAGGAAACTGTGTATGGTGTATTCCGCAAAAGTTAGAAGACTTGGTTTTTCAATCTCTAATTCCTTTCTTTCGTTTCATTATCTTCTCTTTCCTACTGGGACGGCGCTGGGAAACCCCTTGGGGTAGCTGTGCGCCCTACAAATTCAATTTAATAATAATAATAAGGACTCACTTGATTAGGATGATGATCCTGCCTATACTGACTTTCCTTTTTAATATCATACCCTAAAAATGTTCAAGTGATCAAATTAGGAAGATTTAAGGGAGTGTGAGCAGTTTTATATGGGCTTTTAAATATAAAAGGCTGTCCTGGAGGAAATTCAGAAATAAGCAGAGGGGGGGGGCTTGCCCTTCCAGAATTCCAGGTGTACTGCTATGCGTTCCAACTTAGGAATACCAGTATGCTGGAAGATCAGCCACAGAAGTCATATATAGGACACATTTATGCAGCCATGTTGGCTATAATATTCGTCAAGAAAAGTTGCTATACAAGTTTGGGGACCCACATTTTTTTATGAAGGTACGGCTTAAGGTGGTACTAGCAGCTTTAAAATTATGGTGTCATCTCAGGAGGATTTTTGGTATGCATTACTATACACGACTAGCACCAATATGGTACTTCACAGGGACCCCTGATTGCTTTAGGGACAAGTTCAGTTACCCTATTAGACATGCAGATTCCAGCACCTGAGTTGACCTTAGGAAAGGAACTTGTCTTTTTGAGAAAGAGGTCATCCAAGCAGCAAAAAAAGAAAAGCTGACGAGATTCAAATATCTTCAGATGAGTTCATGGAGGTCATCTCAAAAGTAGTCTGATAATTACTGTTGGGAGTATGAAGATATATTGATGAATAATATTTGACCAAAGAAAGAAGTTGCCTTTTAGAGATCATCAAGGCAGAAGAAAAGCATTGATTCAAAATATATCAAGTATGGGAAGAAAACTTGCCAGAGAGGGTGACGGAAGACTTATCGCATGTATCTTTAAGCCAACTTTATGCTACAGTAAAAGCTGCTTGTTAAAGAAGAATCATTTCTTCACTCTCCACAGGATATATTGGATGCCCTTAGCAATGGCTAAGTTCTGACAAGAGATTGCGAGATGTAAGATTAAAATCAGCAGGGGGCAGACAATAGGCACATGTTTGTCTGGTTCTTTGTGCTTACTCTCAGGCTGTAAGTAAGAACTTAAGTGACATTTAGGATGCAAATTCAAGAAAAGCCATATTCTGAACCATCTATTAGTGTATTGTTGAATAAGCTCCAGCTAAGGTTAGTGTTCAACCTGATTCTGTTGGCAAGAAGAGAAATCTGTAAAAATTGACCCAATAAGACCCCTCCCACTAGTTGTTGACTGCATTAAATCAGCTGATTATGTAAACCAAATTGGTATTGCAGGTGATCCCAAACATTTGCAAAAAACATGGAATAACTATAGGATGTGGCAATTAAGGTTAATAGTCCAATGATTACACCTTAATGTTGCTGCGCCCGGGGCTGGGTTTTTCTTTTTGCTACACCCATGAGTACCATTTGCAATGTAACTCAATCAGTCTCTCTGATGCTAGGAGGGCATGGTACCATATTTGGAAGCTGTACTGATGGTGGAATGAGGACAACAAAAAAGGATAACATATGAAAAGGATTGTATTAATAATGGGTAATTCCCCACCCTCATATGAACAGTCTGAGGTGGTGCGCCTATTTCTCATCAGGTGCATAATTTTCTCCCACTCTCCTCCACTGAATCACGGAACACATCCATAAGGTACCTGTTAAGGGCCAGGGCTGCCTGCTTGGACCCCAGCATCTCAGAACGGAGTTTGAAGATGCCAAGGGAAGGCACTGAAGATCCAAGTACGCCATCATCAAAATTGCCATACCAATCTTCCTGGTCATTCGTCAGAACTGACTTCTTGTACACAACTAATGGCTGGAAAGGCCAAGGCCAGGGTTAGTATGTGCTAGTAATCTGCTAACCAAGTGCCATTAGGACCAGGCTAGGGGGTTAAGGAAGTGGCACTAAAAAATTGTGAACTTCTTTTTAAAGAGACAATACTGGATTATTGAAGGCTACTGATGTGGGCTGAACCAGAGTTGGAAAAGTCACATCTATTGCAAATGTTCAGTGTACCCAAAGGCTTGTTGCCTGGCAACAGTTAATTGCGTCATACTTTGCACTGATTAATGATACATGTTTAAGTGATTTGGCTAGTTGTGGTTCTAGAGGGGGGTTCTTGGCATTTTTCAGGAGCATCCACCAGGAGTAGCGTCCGATTGTTAGTAATGTTGTGGGCTTTGCAAATGCCATCACACGCAGCACTAGTGATATGGGCCACACACCGGGGAGGGTCAGATGGAATTTTAAGAGACAATGATTTTGCAGATAAAATGGGAAGGTTTCATGCATTGAATGCCCCAACTGGAAGGACTGGCCCTAATGTCAGCAGTGACAATCAACGATGTACCTGCACTTTCCCTGGAATAAGTGAAGGACATGCAGGAAAAGTGGAACGGGGTAGAGAGGATAGAAGCTGCAGGGAACACAGTGAGTGTAAGGACTGGTTTGAGGGAGATGAGATGAGATGAGAAGGAGAAAGGTAGGGAGTAGGAGTTGCAGAAAAAGACACAATGGTAAATATGGAGAAGTGTTGGCACTTCTTGACACAAGGACGGATTGCGAACGCATTTACAATATATTTGACTCCATCATGTTTCAGATCATGTGCTAACATTTGCTGCAGTATATAACAACAAAGTAGGGAAACACTAGGAAATGATAGCATGGCATTTTGCAGAATGTTAGGGGGCGCAGGCTACATTGCTTGCTTCCAGTCAGACATCTGTGCTTCAAGGTTGAACTCGTGGAGGGAACTATGTTTCTTTGTCATTAGGTCTTTTCAGCTGTACCAGGGTGAACGATCAGTGTGGGTAATGAAGGTATTGTTGTTTCTCTGCATGCACAGTCTGGAAAATTCTGCTGCCAGACGAGGGGCATATCTTTGTTTTTTGATGGACAGTTAGACATGCAGCAGCCGAGTGTGGCCTGTGATGAACTTTCAACTGAAATAAATACTTCTCTCTCAGAGAATCTCTTGACTGGAGATTGATTTGGATTGTGCTTTAATGTATTGGCCGTACAATGTTGTGTTAATTAAGTTGGTAGTGTTAAACCCCTTTCAAATTAATAACCCAGTTTCTGAAAATGAATATTACCTTGGAGTTGAAATGCTGTCTCTTCCTCTATAATTTTGCCTAAAACTGGCAGAGTGGAAATAAGTATGATGTTTGTTGTGTCATTGGGATGCAGTGTTTGTATTTCTAACAAGGGAAGCATAAATTCAGCTTCAAAGGGCATTGATGAATATTCTAAGGGCCTCATTTATGAAAAGTGACGCATCGCTGCGTTACTTCTACAAGGCTTATTTGCGTCGGAACGCCCACCCTGCATACATTATACCTGGCGCAGGTATAATGTGGCGCAAGGGTTTACAAAGTGATGCATCTACCTAGATGCATCACTTTGTAAATATGACGCAACATGGTGCATGTTTTACGCCGCTGGTGCGTCACAAAAAGTGACACACCGGCGGTGCAAAAGTGACGCAAGGGCTCATAAATAAGACCCTAAGTACTTTTGGCTGCATCTACGCAAGGCCCATATATTCTCATTATCCTTCACATTTGATGATGCCTGTAAATGAAGTTAATATTATGAAAACCTTGAGAGGCTTATTTATTTATTTATTCAGTGTTTTATATAGCGTGAACATGACCCAATTGGGTATGAGCGCTTCACAATTCTACAGCATTATACTTCTGAAGATTAGTTTGACGAGTCCGTTTAAACAAACTACTAAGCATATATATTCCCTTTTAAGTGGAAAACATTTGTACTTTACAAATAATACATGTCCTAAAGATGACTAGAAATCAACCTGCATTACAATAGTACGTGTCCAAAATATTACAACATGTTACATTTTAGAAATACATGTCCTAAGAAACCTGATATCATTTAGTACTGTGGACTGTACGTAGCAATCAGACTGGTTGCAGAATATAGAGCTAAATCTAGGAGTGTGATCTGGGGTGAGCGATCAGATAGTTTTACTCCTATAAGTGGGAGGGTCTGTTATATTGCATTTATGTAATCTTCTGGAGAGAGCAGATGATAGAAAATCGAAAGATTGTCTGTAAGTCTCTAATTAGACCATAGATGTGTCCGGTCTGCTGTTAGTTATGGGAGGAATTTGCTCATTAGAAAGGTCTTAGCTTCCTGGCTTGAGGTGAGTTACTTCTCGCCTCGTTATAATCAACAGTATCATTCATATGCTATTTTGTTTTGAGGAAAAATTCAGATTAAGGCCTGTGTAGAACAGATGAACATGGGTACTGGAAATAGGACAGCATGTTCCCCTGCACTAAGTACTCATGCTCCGCTGGATGGGACAACGTGCATTTTCTTTGCTTTGTGATGTTCCTGTCCACAAACTCCAAGGTGCCTGTGAGAGTAAAGGAATAGCCATACACTCCTTACTAAACCACTTTCTGTCTACACTGTGTATAAGTCACTTACCCCGTCCCCCCTTCCTGTACTATGCTGGACATCAAATGCAAACCCAAGGTTTTTAGATGAGGATATCTGGGTACAATTCACTCTTACAATTTCTGGAGCCAGTCCTCCCATATCTTCCAGAATATCAAGTGAAGAAGGTGAGAACATTTTACTAGGTTAAGAAATGCAAAAAGCTTCTGCTTTTGATTGGCTTACACTTACTATCAGCATTCAGAACTCCCAAAAAATCAGGATGTATACTGGCCTTGTTAAGCCATTAAATCATACTTCATCTGGATTTTGAGGAGATTCTTTAGAGGTTGGCAATAAATCCTACCCTAGACTATGGAAGAGAGCTGTAGCTGTGACCTGAACAGCAGAGAGAGAAAGGAATAACACCATGGCCAAAAGAATCAGAGGCCTTTATGATTGAAGCTTGCATGGTGGACACCTCAAATAAGATAGCCAATCAAAAGCTACAAGGGCCTCAAAGTCAAGCTAATTGTAGGTGTTGGAAATGGCCCATTCTATGGTGCTTTCCTTTGACTTTTTGCTTTTGTCCCTCCTGGTTTTCCACTGATCTATGTACCAGCCTTAGGACTTTGAGCTCTTTTAACACTGCCCTTCAGTGCCAAAGTGCTGTGCTTGTCATATACATACTGGTAATTGGTGCATACATGATTGGCTGATTTGAGTTGGCTGTAAGGCCCTTGTCTAGGTGGTAAGACATATACCTGGGGCATGTAACTCAAATGCTCCTCTGTGGGCCTGCAGCACTGGTTGTGCCACCCACAGAGGTAGCTCTTCAAACGTGCCACATGTTTGACCTGGCAGGGCCTGTGTGTGCAGGTTACTGTTACTCGGTTTGGCATTTAAAAAGCTACTTTCCAAGGTTCTGCATGTCTCTTACTACGTCGGAGCACTCCCTGGGGGCAGGGTACGGTGTCGGGAAGAGGTAGGGCATGGGCACAGGTGTGCTACATGCATGGGTAGTGAATGGCATCAGATGGTGTGTTGGGTACGGTTGGGACTGCTTCTTGCATTGATTAACATGGGGTACCAGTGGAAAGGCTATTGAGAAGTATTTCCTACGTACAGAAGAGTAGCAGTATAGTGTTTGATATCGATGAGTTAGTATTGGCGAATCCTCTCCGGTCATGCGAGTGGATTCAACATTACTAATGTAAAAAATGCCACTTTGGGAAAGTGGGCATTTTTGTGCTGGTGGCTCTGTGTGCCTGTCAGCCTGTCTCCAATCCACATCTGGGTGCTGGGGGGACAGCTACATCTACGCATTCCTGATAGAAGCCATAAACTAGGGTTCAAGGGAAACTGCAGACCTCTGACTTTGAAGGGCCTTCTTAGGCTGGATACGAGGGGGTGGAATTGGCACCTGAATTCCAAGGGACAGGATCTTGGCCCCACTAAAGATATTGATCAAGCCTAGGATGGCAGACAGGACAACATTTCGAGAGGGCCTGTGCATTTCAAAGGTGGCCTTTTGAACTGCTCTCTTCTTCAAAGGCCATTGTGGGTATAACTACAGGGGCTCTGCCCTCAAGAGTGGGAGCCAATTTTGGGATTGGAACCATACTATGCTGGTTCGACGCTGGGACATCAACAAGAGGAACCATTGGAGCAGGAGGGACTGCAACTGGATTATCCGCAGACTTGTGGTGGCCTGGGGCTTGTCGTGCTCCAGGAAGGGGACTATTACTTGGTGGATTTTGCCTGGATGTTGCTGGCCTAACCCTGATGTGACCACTCAGTACACATATACAGGCCTCTGAAGGGTGCCTTTTCATCCACCATCTAAAGCCTTTTCGGTGACTGACAAACCAGCTAGATCATAAATTATTCTTTACTTGTAACTGGGATTATAAAAATAGATACCCACGTCCTAATAATTGTAACATTCATTGGTCTCTGAGACTATGTTGAACAAACATTTTGCTGCCTAAAGGAAGTTTTGAAATTGGTCGGACACTCATTCCTGTGTGTGTGTGGTACACTTTGGGTTTACTGGAAAGGTTCTAAAGGAAACTTTGCTGCATGAGCTTAACCAACTAAGTTGTCTTGTTGTTGACCTAAGGCTCTGAAAAATTCTGGCCATACATATGATATCCAGCTGAACGTCAAGTCAAGTTTGAAACACTGAGTCAAGCATTTTAAAGCGCTGCTCCAGTTTTGTGCCTCACCCGTAGATATCAATTGCCCGTCTGTCTTCATGTTCATTGTTTTGTAGCCAATGGAGTGTAAAAACTATATAATTGTTTGGGTTGAATCACCAAAGAAGTTGCTTGTTTCCCCTGATGTTCTATACCAATCCTCATTTAACTGTCCTACTTACCTGTAAATAAACACCTATTTCTTCTATTTCCCCTACCAAATCCTAGAGCATGTCTTGATGGCTGAGCTTCATTAATTATGGACGCTGAAGTGCCCAATTGGAATATTTTCTCATCAGATTAGAGTAAACCAGTTCTGATGGCAATCACGCACTGTTGGTAAATAACAGTCCAAAACCTTCATCCTGCTCAGTAATCAGTTATTGATTCAGACAAAAAGAAAACAGCCAGGTACTTCAAATATCATGAATGAGCAATTCATTAATGTGTGGAACATTTTGATCAGCTGACATGAGTGCTGATTATGAGTGTGTCAGAGTTTTCTGCATGCCACACCAGTTGGAATTTAACATGGGAAAAGAGTATGGTTTTTAGAGTGACATGCAGATTTTGGTGCAATAAATACCAAAATACACGTGTTATCTCCCCAAACCTTAGAATAGGTGTGAATTATCACACCTGATAAATTATGAACCCCCGGGATACAGATTTTATTGAGTGCAATAATAGCATCAGTCCATTTCGGGCACACATTATGAGGACCTAAGTATTAATAGGAGCACAGGTTAAATACTGTGTGCTAATACTATTGCATGACTTTGCAGCAATGCGGGCAGAGGACCAACTGCAGTGAGCTGAATGAGTCAGGATGGACGATCAGAGCCTGTCTGCATTTCTGGAAAGACATCACCACCACAACTGAAAGGATCAAAAGAGGGACACTGGAAAACATTTGGGGTATATTCACAAGAACGTGTGATAACTACCGCAAGAGTAGCGTAACGCAACTTTAGATAACGCAGCCTATCACGGGAAAATAACCCTGTGTCAACGTGGAATTCACAACAAGGCGGTACCATGCGATAGTCACCAGATAACGCGTCAAATGCCAGCGTGAAAATCAACACCACGCCTAAAAAATGCTAAACGCGAACGCGAGAAATCATGCGATGAGGCCAATTGCGGTACAAAAAGTAGCGAAAAGCAGCCTCAGGCCTACAAATCCCACGCGTCTGGCGGGAAATTGCACCATAAAAACCACAGACACAACACACCAGAAACAAGCCAAAGCATGTACCAACATGGATGCACCCTGACCCAGCGCAGAGGGCAACGCGAACCCCACAACCCCCACAGACCACCAGCAAGGAACAACTGGGTCGGGGAAGGCCAAGGAGAAAATGGAGAGGAAGACGGGGTGCAGACCGCAGGAAAACAAGACCAAGGCCACGGAGGTGACAGAACACTACCAGCAACTGACCCACAAGCAGACCACCTGGAATGCAGTCGCAGTGCCCAGGAGGCCAAGAGGCGCCGGCAGGACCTGACAACCTAAACCAGGTACAAACCCGTTGCCAACAGGAAGGCAGCAACGGCGACAGGAGGTGGCAGTCCAGCACCACAGGAGGAGCAGGAGGAAACCCAGGCCACAGTCGTCAGTGTGGAGAGGGTGCAAGGAGTAGGGAGTATGGACACAGCCCGACAGGACCTGACACAACAACAACAGGGTGAGGTTCCAACAGGGACTGGGGGACGGGGGGTGATGGGAACAATGCCACACATGCACAATGAGATGTAACACACTGCACACCCACAATTACCCAGGGACATGTCCCCCATCCCCGTGGCACTCTGCAGCACACACACATAGCAATCACAGCACATACCATGACAATGTGGCACAAAGTGCAACACCCACACTGCAGAACAGGGGACACAACTGGGTCCAACCAGGCACAGTAACAGAACAATCACATCGGACAGAGCAGGGAACTGTGAGATGCACATCTACCCCTACAACCCCACATCAGCCATGTAGGCCAAATGTACACTGTTCCAACTCAAATAGCCACCACCGCCCAAACAGTCACAATGTACATCGTCACACAGTCTGCATGTCGACAAGAACAAGGCGCCAACACAATGCCAACATGCAACTCCCCTTCACAATGCAGAGGGACAAACAACACCTCCAGCAGGTCAGAACAGACAACCCATCAGTGATGCCCGAGACGAATGCCACAGCCCAGACACCGATGCCATGCAACAGCGCATGGACATCCCACAGAACCCACCACCAGGACCAGGGCAGACAAGCTACTCAGAGGAGAACCCAGCCCCTGCAACAGACCACACAGCATGAAGCACCCGCAATCACGGCTGCCTCACAACACTTCACCCACCCACACATGCACCCCAATGCCAGGTGGCAGAACGCCAAAAGGAGGTGGCCCAACAGGTGAGGGTGTTGCCGAACCAATGGAATGCGAACTAGAACACATACATGGGTGTCCAATACCCTTCAGGGACCCCCACACCCCACAAAGGAGACCCACACCTCCACAGAGACACATGCACATATCATGTTGAACTGGCTACGGGCACGTGCGCTCGGCCCCTTTATTGGCAGGGCCACATGTACAGTGACGCCTGTGCTGGATGTGTGTGGGGTGAGTATAAGCCAGCCCGCACGGAGTGCTTGGTGCTGCCAACAACCTGAACAGTGGACACCAGTGCAATGGAAACAGAAGTCACCAGCATAACAGAGTCAAATGCAGAGCAACATGGAGGGATACGGAGTAAGGACAGAGGTCACCCAATATTCAGTCTGAACGTTCCTTGAGTTGCAGTGCACTGAGGTAGGGGCACTAGAGAAGAGGGCGCTCATGTGAAGAAATTGCTAGGATTGTGTTCCCTTCGGGTCACTCCTGATGCAGATGCTGTGGGGTGTGTTACACCTGCATCAACTTCCTCATCAACATCCCAGGTCTCCCACACTGCCTGAGGTGACAGTTGCGTCCGCAGTCCACAGCGCAATACCCAGCAATAGATCTGGGTGTGTAGCTTGACTACCACCACCAGTCTGCATTCCAGCCTTGGGGCTGTTGCCTCCTGCCCTCCCATTGCTGTGCCCTCTCCCTTCCGCACACTTGACACATCTTCCTCATCATGGTCCCAGGTCTTCCCCACTGCATGAGGTGACATTGCTGCGCAACCTCACAACAGCACAAAACACAATCAATAACGGACAATGGCCTGCGGTGCACTGAGTCACTGGCACCTGGAGTGCTGAGCAGGGTATCAGGCCGATGATGGCATCCACGACAGGTCTGAGCAACTCCTTAGGTCTGTCAGGACCACCTTTTCGACTCTGGCAGATGGCGGTTGAAGGTGGTCCTTGCGGTGGTGGCGTGTGCCTCCTGCGGTGATGCGACGTCCGGGCCGGTCATGACTTGATGCCATGTGTGGGCCCTGGTGGACCGCAGTTGGGGCCGGAGGAGGCGGACAGCGCAGGGCCACAGACACATGGCGTTGATGACCCCAAGACCATCGCTACAGAGGCCATTCAATGTCTCAGAAGAAGGGGTCCAAGGCCTGAGCAGCACAGAGTTAGTGGCCCCGGATGCACTGCGACTGGCACAGGCACCCAGCCACGGGACGGTGACTTGCGGTGCAGTCAGATGGGCCATGCGACCTGAGCGGGTCCCCATCAATGTCTGAGGTGTATGTAGCGGAGGGTTTCGGGGGACAGTGGAAGGTGTCCTCCAGGGCATGATGCGGAAGGTCTGATGTTATCTGGAAGCAGCAAATGGAGGAGTGGGAAGCGGAACCCTCGTTTGCACCAACAATTCGGGATCAGCGACATGAGGATGAAAAATAGCCCCTAGTCCATAGACTCAAACGCCACCAATGTACGACCAGTGAGGGTCCATGAATGTCGGGGAACAGACTTAGTGGCACAGGTGCTGTGAGGGCATGCAGTCTGCGATGATGCCGGTACACATATGTGAACTCCAAGAATGCCAAATCAAGGCTCTGTGACCTACTGGACCGCAGTGTAGGTCGGAGGCAGCGGTCAGCAGTGGCCCACAGCCATGGGTCGTTGGCTTGCGAGGCACAGAGTTAGTGACACAGTGGTAGTTGTCGGTAGTGTTCAATCACCTCTGTGACGCTGATCCTGTTCCCTCCGGACTGCAGCATGTCATCCTCTTACGCCCCTCCGTGCGTGCAAAGAAATGTATTCTTCCTCTTGAATTACCTATGTTCAGTTCCAAATCTGTGATCCCACTCGTGCGCAGCCTAGGCCGAGGGCAGTGGTCCGCGTAGGCACACAGACACGTGTGGTTGTGATGCCATGCACAGACTTGTTGCCACCACATCGGAGGGTGTATTGTGAATTGTTCTCTGCCATAATTAATGTTCACTGCCATGGTGTAATCAAGACTCAGTTCCAAATGTGTGACCTACCTGACTGTGGTGTAGGCCTGAGGCAGCGGTCAGCACGGCCCATTCACCGAGTGTTTCCGGCATAGGTTGGATGGCCCCACCGGCCTGCGTTGTTCAGGTTCAGTGGCATCACGTGTAGCAGGCTGGCGTTGAACAGAGTTAGTGGCACCACGTGTAGCAGGCTGGCATTGAACAGGGTTAGTGGCACCACGTGTATCAGGCCGGCGTTGAACAGGGTTAGTGGCACCACGTGTAGCAGGCTGGCGTTGAACAGGGTTAGTGGCACCACGTGTCGCAAGATGCCCATATGGCAGTATGCCTCACTGAACTGGGGGGGTCTGGTGCTGTGGCCGCTGGCCGGGATATGGGGTCACTGCCATTCATGACTCAAGACACAGTTCCAGATGTGGGACCTACTGGTCTGAAGAGTAGGCCGGGGGCGGCAGTGGAGTACATCAACGAAAAAGGAATAAAGCGGGCCGGTGTCGTGGCGGCCGTGATGGTCTGAGGTGGCTGCCAAGGTCTCGGGCCTCGGGCTTGTGGCTTGCGCCGGCACGTGGTGGGCCCTCCTTGACACACGCCGGTGTCGGAAGGTGATCAGTGTGGCCTGGCTGCGCAGGGGCTGGCCTGACGGGTTCGTGGACCAGCGTGCCGGGGTCCGGCAGGCACACGGCATCTCAGGCAACTCCGCTCACGAGGATGGCGTCGGCCTCGTGGTGAGGTGGGAGGCGCCGCCCTGGCAGAGACGTGGGTCTTTCCGGAAGTGGACCACGTGCCGGCCTACGTGGTTTATATTCACACCCCATCTCTGGCGTGGCGTACGCCGGGCCATCCCACTCCGCTGATGTTTAGGGGGGGCGTAACAGGCAACATTTCCGTGAGGTCACCCACTGGTTGTGGTGACATGGTGGCGTCCACTGTCCACTACACTCCATACGCAAGCGGTGTATGTCGCCATGGATATGGGTGTGTTCTGCATACTGCGAGGTGTCCAGCACATCTCCGGCACTGGTGGCATTGTGTACTTTCCCAATCATGGTTCTACTGCATCCTTCACACATGCCTGGTTGCCACCTCTCCACACATTCGGCTATTATGTGGCTGTGGTGCCATGCCGTTGCTGGCTCATTTTCAGGGCTTGCCCATGTGGACATTGTAAGTTGTTCTGTCGTGTCTGGTGGGTGGGCATGTTGTTGTGCCTGTTGTATGTGATTTTGTGACGTGTGCATTGCCAGAGTTGTGAGTTGCATGGTTGTGGTGTTGAGGTGTCTGGGGTGTTCATTTGTATATTGCCAAGGGGCTGTACATTTCCCTTGTTGCCATCCTGGGAACGCTGGTTGATGATGGACTGTCGGAGGATGAAGGTATCATGTACACTGGCTGTGTATTTGAAGGCGACATTGTTGGGTGTTCCACGGTGTTCTGTTGTTGCCTGCACATTGGTGTGGGACGTGTGCTTCCTGTTGCGGTGGTTGTGTGCTGTGTCACCAGGGGGCACAGGTAGTACATGTGTGCTGTGTATTGCCCCCAACACGTGCGTGCATCCTGCTATGGCGTATGGTCCTTGCTTGGTCTCCAGCAGATCCTGCGCATTGTGTTGTACGTATGGGGACTGGGGTACCAGGGTGATGGTGATGTCCAGGACAGGTGTGGGGGACTTGGATGTGGCTGGCTGTGAGACTCCTCCGACTCTGGCGGGTGTTGGATGGGGGTCCCAGGGGCCAACAGGTGCAGCCACGCCATCAGCTTTGTGTGGGGTGGGATGTTGGTTGTCCGCTGTGTTGTTGCCGTAGGCCTGTTAGGCGATGATGGTCAGGATGCGTAGGTTGGTTGTCCCTTTCAGCCTGTAGTGGAGGGTGACATTGTCAGATGTTGGGTCTGTGCGGCTGGTACGTTTCCTGGGGTTCCGCTGTCTTTGTCTGCGCTGCGTCTGTGTTGGTCCGGGGAGGGTGTTCCGGGTGTGGGATGGGGTCCTGGGGTGGTGGGGGTGGGTGTTGTGGCCCTCTTGGGTGTCCGGGCTGCATGATGAGTGGCTCCATGGCATCTGTTGCCCTTCGGATGTGGCCCTGGGCTGTGCTCCCTTTGTGGTGCTGGCTGCCGTCCGAGTTTACACCAGGTCAGAGCAGGTGTAGATTTCCTGGTGCTAACGCGCCTTATCGCCTGTTTTGTGTTTTTATCGCGGATGTGGCTAGTCGTTGTGAATGTTGAGGTGTGCTGTTGTCTCGGCTTTTGTCACGGGAACGCCTACTCTGCATCTCATTAGCGATATTTGCGGGGTCCTCTGTTTTTGCGGCTGCTATCGCGGGTAAACTGGTGCTGTGGGCTGTTAACACCGGCTTGTGAATGGGGGGGTAAATTTATCACGACTTTGGCTGCGATAAAGTGCCGTTAATTCGGAGATAGCTCCTTGTGAATATGCCCCTTAATTGTTTAATATTTATCTGATTAAGGACAGGTTGTTGTATTTGTTTTATATTTTACTGTTAAAAAGCATAAAACGTCTACTACACCTCTCTCTAAGAAAAAGTTCACTAAGAAAATGTATCTAACTTATGTCAATTTCCTTGTTTGAATGTGTTGTATATTATTTAGTGTATATCTGTAACTGAATGAATATCTAAACGTTTTCTCACACATTTTGAGTGAGGAAGAGTCTGTGGTGTTTGCTTTAGGTTTCAGTTCGGGATTCAACATCTTAATGAAATGACTTATTGCTAAAATTGTAAGGCCCTGGTTACAATTGCCTTGGAGGACCGTTCAGTATTTACCAGACATGACAGAAGCTGACAACTAATCATTACCAATGAAGGCGCCATTTATCGCACCTCATAAGTAATGATCCACTGTGGTGCCCTTATTTATTGGGTGAGATAAATAGCACCTATTACGAGTTTTCAAGGAAAAATCTGCATGGTGTGATAAATACTGGACACGTTTCCCCTGTTCAATTTCGGTTGTTTGTACTGAAAAAATGTAATGAAGGTTTTTAGTATTTAACGCACCCTATAATTATCAGACATGTTAAATATCTCCCAACTCGTAATTCCGACCAGTGCGCAAACAGAGGTTTACATACCGGTCAAAATCCACTGACTCGAACGTAATCAGGCCCCTAGTCTAAGTATTGCCCTAATATTGGTGCACAGCACCACAAATCATATGTCCCCTATGTCCCCTTGCTTACCTGGCCTTTTCCACTGCTAAATTCTACCAGGTTTGACCTGCTGAACTTCATACAAGGGTGCAGACTTTATCACACTCTGTGATTACTTGGTGCAATAAACTTTGCACAATTTATAATTCTGTTCCTTGCACAAACAAGCTTTGTGCAGAGATGAGGGTTATCTGGCATAATTTTAAGTATGGTCTAAGAATTCATTGATTAATAATAAACCACATACATCGTATGAGCTACTCCCAAAAAACAAGCTGCTTCTGTAGGACCTTGAACCCTCTCCTTGAAAGCTTTCATGAATCTTATTATAAAATGTAACTACTACTGAACTATTTTCACATAACTTCCAGGATACACCTGTTTCTGCATGATCATCTCCCCTCTCTTTGAATGCCACTTATATCTCGTTTTTGAAAACACCATGTTCTAAAAACTACTTGCATGAAACAGCTGTGCCTGACCCCACCTTAAATCCATGTATGCTATTATAAAAATGATACAATACGTGAACAAGAAGCTTCTGTTTATTAGTTGCTTCTCTTGGCACATCTCTGGGTGAAAGCGCTTCCCATTCCTGACATGTCCTGACGGGCCCAACCGTGGACAGCACTATCTTTAAATGCAGAAAGTACAATCCATGTAGAGGGGCAAAATTCTAGCTCTCACTCAACTGGGCAGAACTCCACCGACACCATGATATATTTTTAGGTTGTTTTGTGATGTTATAAATTAATGCTTTGAGTAGCTCTGGTCCCTGGTGGTATACCATGCCCCTCCAATAACATTATTGGAAACCAGACTTCTCTGATAGTGCACAACATTGAAAGGATTATTAATAGAAAGAACCCTAATTTATCCACAGCTAACGCTAATAACGGCAGTTAACAAAATAATTCAACCCTAACTAGTCTATGTAATTGCATTGTGCTTATACCCAAACCTGATAAAAACAAAGCTGATGTTTCACAACAATGGACAACAGCAGCATAATCATGTTTAATATCAAAGAGAGGGGATATGGGGGAGATGCTTGTAAATGTCTCAATTACTGACAAATGTTTGCTTCACTTTGTAGCTCAATGTCTCTCACCTACTATTTGACATCAGAGAGAGATCTGCCATATGCAAATCTTCCTTGATCCTGCTCATGTAGAAACAGTGGATTTAAAACTGCTTAGCCAGGCCCCTCAGAATAGTAATACAAGCAACTCCAGATCAGTCTCAGCCTAGTTCGGACTCATCGGTGAAGAGTATCTCAAGTTCAGTGGAACAGAGATCGAGGGAATAACATCTGGTCATAGCTGTCACAGTCAGGTTGTCGCACTGAGGAAAACTCAAATGTAAGGGGTCAAAGACTTGCAGAGGTCACAATCGCTACCAATCGGCCTGCACACCAGTCAATCCTTTTCCATGCAGTGTACTTACTATCTGAGACAGAGATCAGTCATTTCCAAGTCATCCTTGGTCATCTACTAGTGTAATTTCACAATCAATTGTAAAAATTATGACATAATTAACCTATAAACCCATAGTCAGCAGAGGGTCATTTAAATACTGTTGGAAAGTGGATTATTAGTATAGTGGTAAATATATATCTACCACTGGCAATAAGGCCACTAACAAAATATAGGGCTGGGAATAGGACTCAAAAATGTGTTCCCATGCTCAACCCCTGGTAGCTTGGCTGCGAGCAGGCAGGCTTCATTTCAGAGAAATATAAGTAAAGCATTTAAAAACACCAATTCAGTGAATAATTAAGACACGACACACAATAAATATCCAACACCAATTTATAAAAATAGGACATATTTGTATCTTTAAAATGACACTTAAATGAAACAATTCCAATGTAGGGAACCGGAGATATGAATTTTTAAAGTTTTATCACTATATAGCACATACAAACCTGAAGCGCCTATTGGGACATCTGGGCAGGCTAGACCAGGACAAGGTCCTGAGCGGCTACTCCTTCGCAGTAGATCTTGGTCAAAGTTTTTGCCTTCTGACCTACAAACTTTTCTGGAGCTTTTTTTCCCGGGGTCCCTCAAAGCTCTCAGCCAGTCCGGATTCGGTGAGGGGGTCGCCGGCTTGCCTTGTGACGAGCTCCTGGTTAAACTTATGGAAGTCAGACCTCCGGAGATTTCAAGTGGGATGAACCAGAGATCCAGGCCAGCTCGCGGTTGAAGGTGGGCGGCTTGACTCTCGCAGTTGGTCCCGGTCACCTTTTCTACTTTTGGACGTAGAACTTTTACAGAGCTTTTTCTTCTGGGGTCCCTCGAAGCTTTTCACCAGGCTGGATTGGGTGAGGGTTCGCCAGCTTGGGTTCCAACCAACTCCCAGTCAAACTCTAGAAGTCGAACCTACGGAGCTTTTCACCGGGGCGAACCTGGAGGGCTGGCCAGGTAGAGTCGGTCCACTTATGGAGCTTTTTTTCCAAAATTGCTCCAAAGTTCTCCAAACTTCTGGAACTTCTTCCTGAAGTTCCTTTGAGGAGTCCCAAAGTTTCCAGAACTTACTCCAAGGGTCTGGAAGCTCCAAGATGGTCCTTGAAAGTTTGGGACTTCAATTCTTACAATCCACTTGGACAAAACCCTTATAAATTCACTGATAGTACTCCATGCTGGGGATTCTTGGTGGTGATGGTCCAGGTGAGCTCTGTCAATCTGCAGCTTGAAGGGAGTCCACTCTTTAGCCCTTTTAAAGCAGGTTTGATCCACAGGGTTCTAGTTCCTGATTGTGCAGCAGGCGCAGTCAGTCAGAGTGCAGGGCCTGGTTGGTGCAAATAAAACTTCCAGCATGGACCCTTCTTATTCCGTTAGTTTCAAGTAGCAGATTTGAGAGGCACTGCCCCTCTCAGATACTTATTCAGTGTTCTCTGGGGTCACACAGAAGGGCACTCCTGTCCAAAGAGGCGCAGGACAACACCCCAGAGCATGGCCATTTCCTCCAAAGTGTGGCACAATGGTCTCCCAGAAAGCACTATTTGTCCAAAATGCAATATGGCTGAAGTCCCAGCAGAGAGGCAAGACACAACCTCCAGGATGGCTCATCTCCATGGACTCCCTCCCCTGGCATCTGCACATTCCTACCTTAAGTCTGCCATCTGGCTGCGTTCAGAGAGTAGGGCTGTAAATGAAACTGGTTTCTTCTGCCTGCCTACTCCTTCATTTGAAGATCACTGTTTACGACCCCTCCCCTTGCTCTGGCATTCCTATGCAGCAGAACCCTCCCCTCCCAGAATGGCTCTTTCACCCCAGGGGCTAGTTATTACCATATCAAAGCAGCCTGGCTAATCCACTTAACTCTGACCAATCAGGGCAGACCACAGGAAGGCTGAATTTTGGCTTACAGACAAGAAAGTCTTATAACTGCTTGTCTGTACATTTTAGGGTAACTTCAACAATAGCATATTGTTGGATTTATCAACATTATTCTAGTAAGTCCTTGAATGATATTTTTGGCATTTTACTGGCGGGATGTATTAGTTAATAACTTCTTGTCATGTTAACCTATGTGGCTGGGGATCTGTAATGGGGAAAATGAACTGGGCAATTTTTTCCAACACCAGGGCTTATAAAACATCTTTTATAAGGACCCTCCCTATATCTACAGGACCCCCACCCCGAGAAAACCTAGGGAGACTTTATGGGTTCTTAATATGTAAAAATATTGCACATCCTCACTCCAACGTGCTCCTAGCACAAAAGTCGATGTTGGGAAGCACTTTACTACAACGTGGAAAGGGAAATGTGCAGTTTCACTAAACCCAAGGCATATAAAACCTATTTTATAAGGGTCCTCCTTATAAATACCTGACCCTCCCACCCCCACCACTGGAACACCTAGGGAGACCCTGGGGGTACCTAATATGCCACAATATTGGAGTTTATTATTTTTTAAGTGCCCCAAACACCAAAGTCGAGTTTGGGCACCATTTACACGTTAAAAGCAGTCCTGCAACACAGGGCTGCTTTTAAACTGATCTCAAGCCTCAACAGTGCACACATGCAAGTGCAGAAAGGGCTGCTGGCCTCTAAACTGCCATGCCCTAATATATACTAGGGATGTAAAGGTAGTTTTGACCCCCCTGCCCTATTATGCACTAGAGTCTTATAGGGGAGATCATGCCAATCATAGGGGTACCCTAACCCTTAGTGTGCCCAAGTGTATGTAGATGTTTTCACTGTATTCTAAGTGTGTTTTCAGCATAGCACTGACCCTGGGCTTGGTTAGCCAAAGCCCAGGGACAGTCAGAGACTGTTATCACCAGTACCAGTCAGCAGAAAATGGGGGTTCCCAGGGCACAGGATGACTTTGCAACAAATACAACCTATTCAACTGTAAACTATTAAACAGCCTAATCCTTTAAGACAATTAATCTAATCTAGTGCAAAAGTGTGGGACACAAACTGTTAAGCTGGGGAGGACATTGTCTTACCGTGAGCTGTGGCTGAGCTCCAAGAAAGCACAAACATTTTAATTCCTACTAGGTAAACAAGCATTTCAGGGTAACTCCATCTCAACTAAGCAAACACATTTTAATTCCTGCTAGGTAAACAGGTATTTCAGGGTATTCCCAGCTCAAATTTTGTATTTTGGCACAAGCAGCAATACCATCCTTGGAGGAAATGCTGTGTGGTACAACAACAAATCAACATTACTGTTGGGAAATATGAAGAAAGAGGATGTTGTGCAGATGCGACCCGTAGCATGCTGCATGTAGCTCTCCCTTTCCCCCATCACAGCTTTCTCCACCACCGAAGAAGATCATAGCTCTCAGGAAGGCCAGTAAAATGTCAATATAGGTGATGCACTTTGAGCTGGGATATAAAGTGAGCCATGAGAGTCTGGCACCTTTCGCTGGTGCCGCTTGAATAACAGCACTGCGGCACTCCGATTCCAACGTGTTTACTTGGCTGCATGTCTGGTTTTGGCCCCGCCTGGTCCTGCGAGTGCAGTTAGCCACCCATCTTCAATAATGGCACGGCTCCCTGCCACCCTGACCCTATCTGAACGATCTGGATGATGACACCTTTGGAGAAAAGTAAGCAGGGCTAAGAATGGGGAGGTGACTTTCCAGTGTTTATGTCATGATATGTCTTGGGGGAAGAAACCATGACACCGAACCTATTAAATGTGGGGCAAAACAAGAAACCTTGGCCCAGATTCTCAACGGTTTAGCGTTAGGTCCACATTACTTTTTTAACACAAACCTGATGCTAAACCTGTTTTGGGATTAACAAACCAACGAAAATTGATATTTACGTTGGTTTGTACGAAAAAGTACTGCAAAGCAGCTGGAAATGCTGGTTTGCATTACTTTGCGTCACGGAGGCATTACATGGGTGTTGCATAAGCGTTCCCATGCAACCACCCATGATTATTGAAGCGAAACACTATTTACTAACATTGACAGACAGGGTTTAGCACCAAAAATTAACACCACTGGAAAGCAGGCATTAAAAGAAGAAATGTTGACATTTCTTCTTGCTTTTCTGACTTTGCATGCATGCTGCACTGTGCAGCACACACACAAAGTAGGAAAAGGTTTGTGGTGTGTCTACGCATAGTGTTTTGTACTGGAAGGGCATCCTTCCAGTACAAAACCTATGGTAGACTCAGGCACCCAACCTAGCACTATGGTGTTAAGTGTGTGCCTAGCGCACGGCAACTGAAATCAGTGCCAGCGCTAGAGAGAGGGGAGGAGGGTGCTATATCTTGTGAATATGTCACTCTCCTGCTCTAGCCCTGTCATGCAATGCAGTGCAGCCTCTTTAGGTGTGTGCTGAGTTGCATGACAGCTACGAGAATCTGGGTCCTGGAGTGAAGCCCTCTGAAAAGATACTGGTAGCCACTGCATGTTGGAAAATATCACTAATACTAATAATTTAAAAGAGATATCCAACAGAAATGAAAGGAAATGAAAAAGAGATTTATAAAGCGCTCTTAACCCTAGGGTATCAAGGCGCTGCATCAATGAATTCCAAAACTCTATCAAAGAGAACCCTCCCAATGAGAAAAGGCAGGATGATACAGCACCTACAAAAACTAAGAAGAACAAACTAATACAAATAGACTATAAAACCCAGGAGAATAAGGCCTAGGACGTAAAAAGCCACGTTTTTAAATGTTGTCGAAAAGAAACAAAAGACTCAGTCTCAGCAATCTAACATGGCAGGGTATTCCAGAACTTGGCAATTGCCACAGAAAAGGAGCATGCACCCCATCTTGCCTTTGCCATGCAAATGAGCCATGCCTATAAAACTGTTTAAAGGGGGTACCAGAGTCAGTAAAACCACCTTGACAGAAAGATGAGCTCGCTTGTCTGAAGGCAGCTTACTAGACATTGGGGCAGTCTGGCAAGGTAAAGAGAGGAAACTACGGAGATGTGACAAGAATTAGTGTCAGGTAAAGTGGCTGAACAGGTTTGGTGAAGTGTCCTCTCAACCGGCACTGCAGTGTGTTCTGCAGGTGATGGTGGCGCATACTCTGCGTAGTTCAGCACCAGAGGTTACTGTGATGGCTTATAGTAAAGGACCTCTGGGAGGAGGGATGGGCAAGACTGTGGAAAAAGAGCCAGAACGTGAGAAGCCACCCAGATGCTCCCTCTCTCCTCTCAGTTCTAACACACCAGTCACGAATCAAACAGATTTACGAGACACATCAGGCGCACCGATGATCTGCAAAATGACTAAGCTTTTTCCCCTTTTTGTAAACAGGATAAATACATCTAACAATGTTGAGGACTCTATGGCTGAATTAACCTCCCTCATGAAAAATGAAGCCAAAAGGGATGGCGGAAGAAGCAGTTCAAGCAAAGAGAGATTTAACGACAGACAACAATTTCAAGGTTGCTACTACACCATCAGCATTATGATCCTCAGAAAGTAATCAAAGTGAAATCATTGTAGGAGCTATAGTAGAAAATGAAATTCCAGTCGCTGTACAATGAATCCTGTATGAGATTTTAGGGGGATGAAGCAGATTTAGAACGCACAGCAAGAATTTGCAAGACAAATGGCAGATCGTCTATCCAGCTAAGAGGGGAAAATCTGTCAGCCACTTGATAGAATGGATGAAATGGAGCATCATATATCAGACTGTTAAGACAAAGTTTTATAATCCTCTGGAGCTGCCTGTGGAGAAAATGGAAAACCAGCTGATGCTCCTATGCAGTAAGCAGGAGGAGCTAGACAATCACTCCAGAAGGTCCAATCTAAGAATCACTGGAATTCCCGAACATAAAGACGATGCTGTAGGTCCCATCAATTACATGAATGATTTGATAAAACAAATGTGTTCTCCCAGACCACACGCAGGATCTAACCATTGTCCACCCTCATGGCGTACCTTTTCATCCCTTGGTAAATGCAAAGTTCCCCAACACATTTTGAATTAATTTGGCAGACTTTCGAGTCAAAGAAAAGATATTAAGTAAGGCATTTTAAGTAAGGAAGTTTTTTTAAATTGATACAGAATTTTCAATTAGAATCTTTTTGGTTATGACATTGCATTTTGCAAGCCAGCGCAAAGAATTCAAGACTTTATTACCATCTTTTCAGCAGATAGGGGTGCAGGCAACAATTGTCCAGCCTGCTAAGCTGAAAGTACCGCACAAAGGCTGGTTTAATGCTTTTGCAATGGTTGAGGAAGCTAAGGGATTTCTGAAAGAAATAGGCCTAGGGGAAGTAAACAATTATGTTTCGGTACAATGAACAGCAGAAAGAAAAGGACGCCAGGGAGGGGCAGGGAGACAAGGCACTAAACCACAGTGTCAAATGGTAGAATTAACTGATGACTCTGGGACCAAAGTGGGTGGAGTTCTGGAGGTGAGGGACGGGAGAGTTCATGGGTTTGGAGAAGTTGAGAGAAGCTGTGAGAAGAGCATATGTAAAATGGAACAGTTTGCATTATGTGGTGCAGTGAAGTTTAGTTTTCCAACCCACAGCATTGATGTGTGTCAGAGTTCAGCAGAAGAATCTAAGGCACACAGGTATCTTTAGACGCAGTGGTCAGCGTGCAATAAAAAGACATGAGACACTTTACCACTCAGACACTTTGGCAAATTACACTTTAAACCATCAAGAGAAAACTTATCTCAGAGGCCCTTTGGATAGTTTAGGCACTATAGACACTTTAAACATTTTAGAAGTATTTCTACTGCAGTTAGGAGGAGGTGGAGACATTTGTCTCAGCGCTTTCCATGTAGAAAAGCTACAGTGCACACTGCAGCTAAGAACATACTTCAAGCATTTCAAGTTTGAGCACTGTGCACTTTAAGGACTACATATCTTAAGATGGTCATCAAGATAAGTCAGAGTGACGCTTGGTGTTTATCACTTTTGGGTTTAGCACTATGCGATACTACCTATACGGATTGAGTGCTTTTGTACAAGTTCTATATCCTACGCAGCACTTTATTGAATCAAGATATGCAATGTATTCCTTTTTATGCTGTATTCCTTTGTGTTTCACTTGTATATTAACTATGTATTAATTGGCTGACATCTAATGAATTTTGTAACAACTTATTTAGAATCTCTAGAAGTTTAGGGAGATTAAGGTGTTGGCCTGTTAAGAACGGAAACGTAGCTAAAAGAGATTTACTGAGATGAGTGACTCGCAGATTCAGAGTACAATATTAAAGGCTATATTGTTTAATGCCAATGGTCTAAATAACAACGGAAAGCACAAGGGGTAGGAGCACACTGCCTTCAAGCCAGCACAGTTCTCCCCATTGCATTCTGGTAAATGCAGTATGCTTACTTCAAAGTTGCTGTAGTTTTTCACCTAAGTTGGTGCAGGTAGTGCTGTTATCTCTAGACACGTGTTTCTGGGTTTAGCCCTTCATCAGTAGAGAGCAAAAAGTAGTAGAGAGCAAAAAAGATCATCAGGGGTTGCTGAAATGCTGCCCAAGTCTTCACAGGTCACAGTACCACTCCACAAGCACACAGGTGCATCCCAGGTGAGCACGTCAGCTCGTTGGCTCAAGGGAGCATTTTAAACACAAGGGGGATGGAGCACACTGCCTCTCATCCCGGCACAGTTCTCCCCATTGCATTCTGATAAATGCAGTACGCTTACTTCAAATTTGCTGTAGTTTTTCACCAAAGTTGGTGCAAGTAGTGCTGTTATCTCGAGACACGTGTTTCTGGGTTTAGCCCTTCATCAGTAGAGCAACCCCTGATGACTTTTCTCTGCTCCTTACTACTTTTGCTCTCTACTGATCAAGGGCTAAACCAAGAAACAGATAACAGCACTACCTGCAAAAACTTTGGTAAAAGATTACAGCAATTTTGAAAGTAAGCGTACTGCATTTACCAGGTTGCATTGTGGTGAACTGTGTTGGGATGAGAGACAGTGTGCTTCCTCCACTCTTGTGTTTAAAAGGCTCCCTTGAGCCAACGAACTGACGAGCTCTCCTGGGATGCACCTGTGTGCCTGTGGAGAGGTACTGTGACCTGTGAAGACTTGGGCACCATTTCAGCAACCGCTGATGACTTTTCTCTGCTCCTTACTACTTTTGCTCTCTACTGATGAAGGGCTAAACCCAGAAATATGCGTCTAGAGATAACAGCACTACCGGCACCAACTTTTGTGAAAGACTACAGCACCTTTGATAGTAAGCGTACTGCATTTACCAGGATGCAATGGGGTGAACTGTGCAGGGATGAGATGCAGTGTGCTCCCTCCCCTTGTGTTTAAAAGGCTCCCTAGAGCCAACGAGCTGGCAAGCTCTCCTGGGATGCACCTGTGTGCCTGTGGAGAGGTACTGTGACCTGTGAAGACTTGGGCAACATTTCAGCAACCCCTGATGACTTTTCTCTGCTCCTTACTACTTTTGCTATCTTCTGATGAAGGGCTAAACCCAGAAACACGTGTCTGGAGATAACAGCACTGTCTGCACCAACTTTGGTGAAAGACTACAGCAACTTTGAAAGTAAGCGTACTGCATTTACCAGGATGCAATGGGGTGAACTGTGCTGGGATGAGAGGCAGTGTGCTCCCTCCTCCCTTGTGTTTAAAAGGCTCCCTTGAGCCAATGAACTGATGAGCTCTCCTGGCATGCACCTGTGTGCCTGTGGAGAAGTACTGTGACCTGTGAAGACTTGGGCACCATTTCAGCAACCCCTGATGACTTTTCTCTGCTCCCAACTACTTTTGCTCTCTACTGATGGAGGGCTAAACCCAGAAACACGTGTCTAGAGATAACAGCACTACCTGCACCAACTTTGGTGAAAGATTACAACAACTTTGAAAGTAAGTGTACTGCATTTACCAGGATGCAATGGGCTGAACTGTGCTGGGATGAGAGGCAGTGTGCTCCCTCCCCCCTTGTGTTTAAAAGGCTCCCTTGAGCCAACAAGCTGACGAGCTCTCGTGGGATGCACCTGTGTGCCTGTGGAGAGGTACTTTGACCTGTGAAGACTTGGGCACCATTTCAGCAACCCCTGATGACTTTTCTCTGCTCCTTACTACTTTTGCTCTCTACTGATAAAGGGCTAAACCCAGAAACACATGTCTAGAGATAACAGCACTACCTGCACCAACTTTGGTGAAAGACTACAGCAACCTTGTTAGTAAGCGTACTGCATTTACCAGGATGCAATGGGGTGAACTGTGCTGGGATGAAAGGCAATGTGCTCCCTCTCCCCCTTGTGTTTAAAAGGCTCCCTTGAGCCAATGCGCTGACGAGCTCTCCTGGGATGCACCTGTGTGCCTGTGGAGAGGTACTGTGACCTGTGAAGACTTGGGCACCATTTCAGCAACCCATGATGACTTTTCTCTGTTCCTTACTACTTTTGCTCTCTAGTGATGAAGGGCTAAACCCAGAAACATGTGTCTAGAGATATCAGCACTACCTGCACCAACTTTGTTGAAAGACTACAGCAACTTTGAAAGTAAGCGTACTGCATTTACCAGGATGCAATGGGGTGAACTGTGCTGGGATGAGAGGCAGTGTGCTCCCTCCCCCCTTGTGAACAAACGGAAAGCGATAGTAATTGAAGACTGGATAAAAACGATATCCAAAGATATAGCTCTGATTCAAGAGACTCACTTTAGGAGGGTACAAAGCAAAGCTCTGGAATGTTGAAAAACTGGGGTGGGTTTGAGTGTATATGTAGCACAAAGGCCACCTATAGGGGTGTGGCCAATTACATAAATGAACATTTTAGGTTTGCTGTTAGTGCTTTTCAAACAGATAGCGAGGGTACGTGGGTATGGGTTAGCGGGCAAATAAATGGAGCCAGAGTCAAATTCACCACAATCTTTGCCCCCTTTCCCAAAGACCTTGTCCCTTTGATTGATCTGTTCCAATAATTAATGACCATCTCTGGTAAATCAATCAACCACTCAAAAGGAAAACAAGGCCCGAACCACTAAAACATTGTTCAAATATATGAAGCCATTGAATTTGACTGAACTTTGGAGAAACAAAAACCAGATGCAGAGAGAGTATACGTGTATTTCAGAAAGATTTAAGTTAGCGGCTAGATTAGATTATTTTTTAACCTCTTTGGGACCACGTTTAAGTAAATTTAGCCATATAAAATTTTTTTTTATGTACCACTCATTAGTCGTTATGTCAGTGACAGGAATACAATTTGATAGGTCTAGCTATAGATGGTCTCTTCATAGAGTTAATTTGGAAGATGAATCTTGGAATCAGGAGATCTATAATGCAATTGTTAGGTATTTTTAACTCAATAATAATAGTGCCAGTGTGGAAATGGTCTGGGATGCTTTCAAAGCCACAGTAAGTGGCCTTCAAGTCAAGTCAAATATTTTTTTATTTCGGCAAAGGCATAAAAGTTTTGCTAAAATACAATAAATATATAAATAAAAAGGAAAAAGAAAGAATGGAAAAAGGCAACACATTATTACATCGTTAACAAGGAAGTGTCACAATAACAGTTTAAAATCATTTAAAACGTAGTCTGCACAGCAGATATGCACAGACTATTTAAGCAACATAGATTTCAAAATTTGATAAAACCCGCTCCAATACATCACAATAGTAAAATCAATATACAAAACATAATCAGTTTATGACAGTTCTTCTTTTCACCCACATGAGCCCCCAAAAGGGTCCAATCTCAATAGTCTCAGAGCGGTACATTGGCAAATGTTCCCAGTTGTCTGCAAATGAGTGCCAGCCATGCAGAGCATGGCTGGACATAGGCGGGGCATGCAACAACACATGTGGTATAAAAGGGGCATTTTTCAGAGACTAATCCTTACCATTTTGCAGTAAATGATTTCAGAGGGTGCATCCCTACTCTGAATTGATGGTAACGCTTCTAAAGGCACAATGATCAGGTCCCAGTACTTCTCTAGACCATGCACCAATTTAAACATCAAAAAGTCCCCCGTCAGTGAAGTGCCTGCAACATTTTGCTGCTCCCTCTGTAACATGAGTGACCAATAGTGTTTTTTCAGCACCTCCTTGGTGGGGATTTGGGATGCAATAGGGTGGTACCAAACATCCCCAAGGCCTAAAGAAACCAACAATATTTTGGTTGAGGTCAACCAGGAATTTTCTGAAATCTATCTATCTTAATGATTTCTTGTAAGGCAGCAGTACAATGGGCCAACACTGGGACAGCCCTTAATCTTTGCCAGAATCGCAAGGGCTGTTGGGTTACTTTAGGGCTTTTTGACACTCGTGCCCAAAAATTGAGGGTGCAATGGCAGACTAGACGGAAGGGAGGCCAGTGATCTTGAGAAACTGTTCTCTGATTGCTTCAACACAGAGACGTCACTAAAGCCCCACAACTCAGCGCCATATACTGCTGTGCCAAGGGCCTTGGCCTCATACACCTGTAGAGCTGGCACTATTGGCTCGGTGAAAGATACCCGATGTTCTTTCAAAACGGTGCCAATAGTCTGTCTGTGCTTCAAACAAACCTTATTAATATGAGGACACAATGACATATTAGCCGACAGTTGAGACCAAAGTAGTCAAACAAATCAACCCTCTCTAGGGCCCTATCCCCTAACAACACCTTTCCCTTAACCTTTTTATGGTTGCTAAACACGATAAATTTTGTTTTGGCTGCGTTGATTTTTAAGCCACGATCCTGACAAAAGGCAGCAAATTTGTTAAGAAGTGTTTGCAGACCACTCTGAGTTTTTGAAACTTAAAGAGTTTCATCTGCAAATAACGGTATAGGGATCTTAGTGCTAGCTATAATGGGGACATCTGCTGGGCACTCAGAAAGTTAGTCAACCAAATCATTTAGTAATAAATTAAAGATGGTGGGGGCCACTACACACCCTTGCTGAACACCTTTCAAGACTGGGATCTTGTTGGTCAGTTGGCCCTGTGACCACGGCTTTAAGTGGGATGAGAAAACTGGGGGTCTCTAAAAGGGGCGTGGCAAACCTGTTAAAGGGGTGTGGCCAACCCAATTAGGGTTGTGACGTAAATCGTGGGAACTAGCATTGCATGCTTAAGGAAATCATGAGTTCTCACTCAGCAAAGGATAATACAATAGCACAAATATTTACTGAGAGCAGGTACTTACTTGTGATACATACCATGGCCTCCTGTCTTTACTCAGTTACTCTTTCACTCAGAATGTCTCACCCATCTGCCTGCCCCTTCCCTCTCTGGCAGCCTTCTCTTCCTCCTCTACTCCATCTGTATGCTGCTTTTTACTGTCTCTATTACTCCCTTGCTGTCTCTTCTAGCCACCCCCAACACCTTTATCTATGATCTTGTGATTACACCTCTCTGTTACTGTCTTTCAGTACTTTCTAGTCCCCTCACTGTTACTCTTCCTATTTTTCTGTTAGCCCCTCTCATTGTTATTTACTTCCCTGTTGCTATCCGGTCAGCTCTGTCCTCTGCCTGTCTCCTTCAGTCTCTCCCGTTCTTTCAGTGATATTACTGTTTTTGCTACTCTCCTGGTATCTCTACGTGTACTCCTATCTCCGTAACTCCTCTCTCACTTTCTTGTTCCCTCAAACCACCCCATCTGCCTAACCATGGGAGGCTCACCTTCCCCGTGTTCCCTTCCCACCATCCATTGACAGCATTTGCCTTGCCCCTCTCATGCCTTTGTGGGTGTCTAACCTTTTTTTCTCCATCACAAGCCTCTCCTTTTATCCTGACGTCTGACGTAGAGAGGTCAGTGTTACTTACTTTCATCGTTCGTCTTTATAATTTATTTAAGAACCAGAGCAGCAAATATCCCTGAACGGCCAGGAAAGCTGCTACAGAGTTCATTACACTGAAGAACAAGTGGGGCTGAAGCAGAGAAACTAACATCAGGCCTGTCTTGCTAAAAAGACCAGTATAAAGGGGAACTCAGACTTCACGTCAGTTCCATTTTTGAACTCTCTCCATTAATAAGAAGTGAGCATGCGCACATCTCATGTTTACCTACTATTTCAGAGAAACTTGCTATCTTATTACGTGTTAGTGCATGTTTTATTTCACTTAGTTGGTTACTATTTCGGTCTACATGGTAGACTTTGGGAAAAACAATTGCAAAATACCAACTACCATACCAATGCGCAGGCAACCTATAATAGGCTTTCTTACCACACACATAATAAATTCCCGGAAACACAGGATCAGTTCCACCCTTCAATCCCCAACCTACAGTAATTTGGAAAGTATGCTCACACTCACTAGTACCAATGAAATAATTGTTATAATTAGTCTTCATTCTAAGCAAACATATTTTTCCCTTCTGATGCCAGTCCAGAGACATTGCAGCGTAGGTTTCGCCTTTCTCATAATTTCCTTCCCTGAAAGCCCATGGTGGAACTTGTGACTTCGGTTTAACAGCTTTTCTTTGCAAACTTTCCCTTCTACTTTCTACTAATTCTATAAATACCTTTTCTTCAACCTGCAAACTACATGTTAAATTATTTTTGTAAGCATATTCTACATCTAAAGCCTTAGTAATATGGAAGAACTCTCCCATATAGTGTGCATTTGTACTACTCAAAACCTTATTAAGTTCTTTAATAATAGGTATTTCTGAAAACACTGAATCTATATTAGAGTAGTGATATTCGAGCTTCCCCGTTACATAAAACAAACTGGTTAGGACACTACAAGACACTCCATATGTTAAAGGAAGGTGATGATACGTCACCCCCTCTGAGACAGACGAAGGTAATTGCATGCACACATAACAATCACTTACGTTCATTGTGTCTATATATTCCTATAGCAATTTGGTAAACACATTTAACGAGAAATCACTAATTGATTTATCATGATGGAAAATGCTTCCATCCATTTGTTCGATGTTAGAATTTGGTATTCTTTTAGTAACATCAATTACTCTTTCACTTGTCACATCATTAGTATTATTTCCATTATTAGTTATCATTAGGATAGGTACAAGGACAGTTAGTAATACCCACATAAATGTTAATAGCAAGACACTACATAAGCAAGCTTTAATACATCTATGTTTTAGACTAGATTTTGGATGTTCAGTCACCTTTTCTTTAGCCATTTTGTATTCTATCAAAAATATAAAATTCTAAATCTATAAACACTAAACTTTACTAAAAATTCTAAAAAATTCTAGGAAAAATTATAGTGCAATCCTACACTTCAGACTTTCTTCTTTACCCCTTTCTTTTATTTTTTTTTCTTTAGGTCTTCAGAATCTTTACTTCTTTTTCCAACTGACAAATGCTGCACCTTAATTTTTGTCACAGTTCTTTTAAGGTGGTCTCAATTTGCTTTCATCCACATGTTCAGTGTCTGATTTGTCTCTTTCTTCACTCGGATCTGAGCTTTCAATTTCTTCCAAGATCACGTAGGTCCATTCTGGTGCTGTATATTTCCTACTTGGAATTCTTGCCCTTCTTGTTTTTCGCACTAATTCTTCTCCTGACTCTTCTTGGTCTGTCTGACTTGAGACCTCATTACTTAGCTCTGGTCTTTTCCTTGACTTTCTCCTTACAAGAGTGTATTTCAGTCTTTTCACTCCACCTGGCCAATTATCACCTTTTCTTGCCTTTTTAGGTTGAACTACTTTTTCACCATCTGTATCTTGTTCACAGGTTCTTTTATTTGGCCTTTTTTCTATCTGTCTTTCTTTCTGCTCTTCAGCAACTTCTGTTTCTTCTGTTTCAACAGTAATTTCACTGACTCCTTGTTCAATAGTGAACTCACTTACTCCTGGTTCAACAGCAGTTTTACCTTCCTCTGGATCAACAGGAGTCTCCAGAGACCAGTAACTGGTGCCCACTTTACTTGACTTGTGCTCGGCTGTTCATCATCAGTTTGTTCTTCAGAATCTGTTATTCTAGATTCAGCTTCACACACTTCAACCTCTGGTCTTTGACTTTTGTTTACCAGTTGCTGCTCTTGTCTTTCAAGTGGACTTGGGACTCGTCTGGTGTGGCTAGCATGAATCTAATTTGGCAGACCACCACACTTAACCGCTGTTGTCGTCACCAGAATAACTTGGTAAGGACCGCTCCACCTGGGTTCTAAACACAATTTCCTCATGTGTTTCTTGATAAGAACCCATTCACCAGGACTCAGATCATGAGCTTGATTCGGCTGTGTTGTCGTGGCATCTTCTCCAACCTGGAAAGACACAGAACGCACCAGATCAGCCAATCCTCTGCAATAATCAAGCACTAGATCATCAGATATATTCATTAGTTTGTTCGCTGGTATGTATGCTTGTCTCATTGGGATCACTGACATAATATCGACGACAACAATATCGACCTACCAGAATATCGTGTCAAGAATATCGATGTCCAGAATATCGACATCCTGTAGTGTAGTTCCTATTTCCCTAATAGGCTCTGCGCATTGGAATAATATACCCTATAGGTTTGACATAGGACTGAGGTCAGTATGCCCCTATCGAGTATATTAAACTTAATTACTTTGTGCCAGCTAACTCAGAGGCTACTAGAAACTTCTTGTAAACAAGAAGGGAGTAGTTTCTGGCAACCGCATAAACATGACAACTTTGTTTCCCTTTAGAATCGGAACACTCTCAGAATCGTGGAAACAACAGATAACAGTTTCACTCAGCTAATCGTGCATGCTTAGTTTCTTCAGAGTTACACAGAAAGAATAGACGGGCGTTTCAATAAAAGGATTTATTGAACAGTCTTGTTTCTCGTGTAAGAGATATGAGCTGTTATAATCATAAGACAGTATGCGAGATATATTATGTACAGCATAAGCAGTAGAAAGAAATAATACTGCGCTAGCATTATCTTTTAGCTATGACACATATATTCATATACATAAATAACATAAGCTAAAATGCGAGTACTCATAAGATGCTCTCTAACTAGTTCTACCCCAGTGTACCTAACCTAAGTGTAGTGTAAGGTAAGAAGTAGGTGATGTATTCTATAGTATGGTATGCTATAGTATACCAAGTCTGGTATGCCAAGAGTCCCTCTAGGTTCTAGTCAGCTCCATACCTTGAGAATGAGAGAGGTGGGAATCTCTTCCTGGGTCTCGAACTCTAACACCCTGCGAAGGGAGTCAGAACACTGGAAGCTGGATTCTCTGCGAGCAGGGATGACAGAGTCTCTTGTCAGTGGGTCAGGCCGGGACAAGGGCTCCTCTAAAGTCGAGGTCTCCTCCTACTTGCTTGGGCAAGGGAAGGTATATTTATACCTGGTAGGTGCCTTGGAATGTTAGCATTGACGTAAAGTTGGGCAGAGGAAGACGTCAGGAATGAACCCTTAAGGAATAGCAGTTCATGCATTATAAATGAGTTCTTGGAGAAATCAATAATCCTGTGCTAGGGGAACTCCCAAGAGCTTAAGGGTCTGGTTTCTAAGAACTCGTTGTGACGTTAGGGTGGAGGGATGTAGGTGACCATGCCTGTATTTGGATAGCATGGCTAATGCCTAAATAAGGACTGGGAACTTATGCCTATATAAGGGCAATGCGAATTGTGCCTATATAAGGACATGTATCAGGAAAACCTATATACGGACACCTAAAGCGGAATACAACACCCACTCCACTTTCGAATGAACGATAATACTAAATGCTAAACATTAAATGCTAAACATTAAACTGAGTACCACATGTTGCTAAAAACATTTCTAAAAGCATATTAAAAGAACTTTTTAAAAAAACTGTTGCTAAACATGTAATGCAATAGGTACTGTACATTTTAAAGCATTTTTTCATTCTAAGCATATATTGGAAATAAATGCAACATGAATGATAAAACAGAAATATATACATATGACGAAATGGTTGACAAGTATTCAAAAATCAAAGCCATTTCATATCATGGTACTAAATGAAATTGTGGTAAATAAGGTGACAATGTGTCCCTGGAAGTATTCAAAGAAGTCCGTTCTATATGAATAGTTCTACTGTAAGCAGATTGAATTGCCATGTATTTTCAAAAATAGTGAAAGAGAAAAAAAAGAATTACATTTTTAGGAAGAGTTCCAAGTTTTGTTCTGTTTTGAAAATATGGAGGCCAAATTCATTGCGTCCCCGGTACACTGTGAGCCGAATCAAAGTCAGTGTATGGGTCTGGTGTAAACATGAAATCATCTATTCCTGTAGACAAAAGATCGTCTACCGATGTCGGTGACAGTTGGAACACCTCTTTTAGAAGGTTACCTGCACAGAGATGTGAAGCATCGCCTTCAGCATAGGATGCTGCAGCAATGTTCGTGTCCGTTGTTACCTGTGTGCCTGTTGATCAGTCTTGTACCTCAGCAGCAGCAGGAAGCGTCTGTGAGATCTCAACGAATGCCATCATCAGGATTGGTAGCCTCTGGGGACAACATAGAGCATGGGCCGTTATCGGGTCCAGCAGAGTATCGATATCCGTTGGCATGACTGATGGGAGTGTTAGACAGATGTCTAGCACGCATTCTTCACCGCAAAGCAGGCAGCGTAGAACAGGTAAGATGCAATCTTGCCAGATTGGTCTAAATGACAGAAACCATGTTGTATGCTCCCGTAGATGAGGTATGCCCAAAAGTTGCACTATGCGCTCACGGCACTTCCGTTCTAGGAGAGCTTTCTCCAAATTGCTGGGAGTGACGCCGGTTGATAGGCTTGCCAAAGCGTAGTAGTAGGAATAAAAACAGGATTCCTGCAACGAGTGCTAGAATTAATGACACACCACCAAACACCGAATGTGCGAAGTTTGGAATGATTCCGAGGACTGCCTGAAAAGGTGTTAACAGTCCTGAACAGATGGTCTTAAATACATGTACAATCCCGCTCGTATCAGACATGTTTAAGATACGTCCCATCATTTCTACGAAATGTATAGGGCAGTTTGTACGAATTAGAGCCTGTATCTCAGCCGAAGTCCTTGCAATTTGTAGATCATAGATTTCTTTGGCCGAGGTCAAAGGCACTGTTTGTTGTAAAAGCATGGCTTTCATTCTGCTTAAAATATCAAAACGTATAAAAGAAACATTTAATGAAGGCCATAGAGGCGACTCCCTGACTGTGTCTATTTGGGGGAACAATACTTGCATACAACAAGTAACCCTGGAGCTAACCGTTACCAGATATGGGATTCCTGGCAACATGCCACAGCAACTCTGATCATTCAACATGAGGTAACTCCCGTTAGAAAGTTGGCCAAACGTTGGATTAATCACAGCAGCCGGTGTACCCTGCAGGTGGCAGGACAAGTTTGCCACAGAACCATTACAAGCCCCGTGTAAAGAAATGTCCTGACATATGAGAGATCCGCTCAGTGCATTTTTACAGTGTGTACCGCTCAGAAACACTTCACGATCCCCACTCCAACATCTGTATTCGTAAGGTAAATCCCAGGATGTCTTAATGTATTCTTTACCCAACCTTTCATATTTGCCTGCTTGTATTTGTTTGAGGCAATACTGAAAATGAAAAGTAGTGACAGACAGAGTTATTTTGCCATGGATAAGCCATTCTGTAGCTGGTTTTTCTGCTACCGTAAATGGTAAGTTTTCCAGTTTTTCAATGCTCAGCACTGTATACTTTGCTCCCCTTTGTGCCAGTTCGACCTGTTTGTCCGTGAGATTGTATTCTGAAAACAGAGAGGACAGGTTGATAAAACGCCAAGGCACATAGCCTGCACGCAAGGATTGCAGCGTCCAGCCTAATAACAAAATAGAACGTAACTGACATTGGCCTTGTTGTAACATGGCTAAATCTTGTTCCAGTATGTCAATAGCAGAGGATACAATGTTGTCCAGTGAATAAATTCTGGATGACAAAGTTGTTAACCCATTGTCGACCACAGTGAGAGATTTCTCTAAGTTAATACGATCAAGTTCACGTATTCTTTCTGCGGCCTCTGCCTGTGAAACCTTCCATATTTCATTATAAGCAGCATAAATGCCGGCATATATGAAACGTTTTTGACGCGGTTTTCTTGGTCCTAGCAAGAAATCCCTAAGGTCTGCGTCTTCTTTAAGTAAAGATAAGTGTTGTTTCACATCCTCGAGTGTAGATTTTTGTAACCAGTCGAGGCACAATTTTCCTACACTGTATGTTGTTACTACCCCCGGATGTTGTCGTTGAACATAACGTGGGTCTGGCCTATGGATAGTAAAGCCCTGTATTCTATTCAGGAATCTTTCTTGACAGATGTTTGTGTCTGTGGGGCAGACCAACCATTTTTCCCAATCAGGATCTGATCTGTTGTTTTGTAGTATTGTGTCTACTGTGACCGCTCCCTGTGTAGTGCTATTACTTGCATGTGTTGGTACAGAAGGTGTGTTCATGTCTTTGATCTTGGCTAAACCAAGGCAAGACGTTTGTTGCACAGTGTCATTCAAAAACATTATTTGCTGTGGGATAATACAGGCTCTATCCCCTGCACTTGCCAATCTTTAGAACCCCAGACAGATTTTGTGTCGATTGTGTCTTTCCAAAAGTCAAATCCTTGTCTAGACAGATGGGTAATAAAGGCTGCAGAATAAATCTGTTTTGTATTAGTTAACATAATTTTCTGTCCTGTTTTGTTTACATTCTTATAGTAAAATGTTTTTGGATCAGATGTATTGTACCCTGAAAAATATGGAAACTTATTTGCAAACGTTTTTGAACTACCCCTTGGTGGTGTAGGACAATGTTCCCATTGGTTATACATAAACATATTTCTAGGTGATGCAGATTTATGCAAAAAATGATGACCATAGTGGTTGTAACAATAAAGCTGTTCGTAGTCTGATGAGCCCTCTAAGTATTCATTGTTAGAAAACGCAGCAGACCTTTCTAGATCAGACATCATGTCATTAACAGTCTCATAGTCCCAATCATCAGAATAGGTACTGGAGGTAATAAAGTCACTTAATGATATTTTAAATAAATGTGGAATCTTCAAAAGTTCCGTAGGGCCGAATATGTCGAAATCGGTTTTGTCCCAAACTATACCATCCTGTATAGGAATGGCTGTGATGTTCACTGCTGACAAGTCTCTTGTTTCACGATGAGATGATTTGTGTGGTTTTAAAAGTAAGTTCACATTTTTACTTTCAGTGTCCATACGAATGTATCTGCCGTTTATAAGCACGCTAAGAGTCATTACTAAAGCTAGCCAAAGCAGAAAGAAAAATATTCCAGAAATTATCCATAGTTCAATCCATGGTGAAACCAGAGAAGTCTCTTTCAGAAAATGAAAAAAGTCTTGTACTTGTTGTTTGAAAGTTTTTATGGCTGGCGTCGTTTCAGGCTCACTTGGATCCTCAGAAAACGTATCAAAGTTAATGAAATAGCCAGAAGCAGTTCGGTCAATTGTTGGAATTGCATCAGGATTTGTTGAAATCGCTGGAACCAGTTGATCACGTGTTACGTTGGTGTAGACAGGTGTATCTGGAGGAACTGTTACTTGAGTTTCAAGAGGGATGAGTTCCATAGCATTGTTGCTTAGTCCTTCATCTGTTACTGCTGAATTCTCGATGGTTATGAGTCTTTCAGTCTGAACCTCTTGGATAGTAGCGAGAGGAGTGCGTCTGCTACTAGGTCGGAGTCCACGAGGCCTACTATTTAGTATTGGCCACATAGTGTGGTTTGATGAGGTCGATTGACACACATCTTTTCTCCTTTTTTCCAGCAAGGGGCGGCAGAAGTACTGTTCATGTTCCGTGGACGGCTAGGACAGTTACTGGTTGTCTGTAAGAAGGTTCAAATTCCTTCTTGTCCGCAATCTTCTCTCTGACTAGATCCCCAACTTTTGGGATCCAGACAGGCCTTGCTGGGACTGCCGGTTTTTCCCCAGTGGTGGTTGGCTTCAGGAACACGTTGCTTTGTTTCGATCTTAGTTCATTTAGATCCTGTAAAACAGCCAAACGATCTTTGATATCAAAGGGTTTATTTTCCACCACTGTGCCTTTACATTCGAGATCAGGAACCCACATTCTTGTCCCAAATAGGACCTCATATGAAGTGACCCCCCTAGAGAACTTCTTGGCAAATTATTTAATGAGCGTTGGACCCCATAAAGATGTTTGACCCACCCATCACCCGAACCTAATACTCTAGAAGTTATAGACTGCTTTATGTCCCGGTTTTTCCTTTCCACAACAGAATTTCCCTCAGGATGAAACAGAGAGGAGTACCGCAATGCTACGCCCAAACTGGCCATGGCTTCTTTGTAAGCCCGAGAGCTAAACGCAGGGCCCTGGTCAGAATGTAGTGTGCCAATTGCGTATGTGCAGATAAAGACGCGCAAATATTTTATAACAGTTCGAGCGTCAGATGAGCGCTGAGGCCACATCCATAGGAACCTTGAGCACGAATCCACTGCGACCATTATATATTTATAGTTAACGTCCCTTTGCAAGGGACCGCAGTGGTCCAGATAAACACAAGCTAATGGTTTGTCTGAAATCAACAGGGGTGCCTGCGCAGGATGTTTCACTGTGGAGACTTTCATCTGTTTGGATATTTCACATTCCAAAACATAGTTTTTGGTTTGTTTCCTAATGCCAGGCCACCAATATCTTTGTTTTAGAAAAGATACCATTGCAGAAACACCTGCATGGGCAGAGGCTATCCCTTCATGTGCTGCTAGGATCAGTCCTAATCTACGTTCCATGTTTGGAATTACCCTATCCCCCACTCCAGGGATTCGAGCAAAAGGCGATGCAGCGCGTGTAACGAACTTCGTTTTATTTATTTATATGTTTACTTACCTGTAATCAGCCATAATCCGTAGTTTACTACCCCCCACCCTGCCCCTCCCCCGCACCACCTCAGCGCCCGGCGGAACTCCCACCACCAACCGCTACTGTTGAGGGGTCTGATTTGGAATGGTTATAGGTGGTTGGACTGTGAAAGTCTGCATGACATATTGGACTAATTGTCTGTAAATTTTTATTAACTCTTGTAGTTGAGTAAGTAATTCTTCATCTGACATTTCTTCGATGTCAGGATGAGGTGTGTAGCCGGCTAGAATCGGCCATGTTGCTCCTGGTCTACCTAGTGGACCGAGCCTGGTAATGTTTTTGTGATGTTTTAGGGCGCTTTTAAACCAGAGATTATGCTCCTGGTATGTGAGTGAAATTTCAATATCCTCCAAAGGAATATATTCCTCTGGTGGTTCATCTTCTTTAAAGAAGTGAAACATTTTTGTTACTGGATTTGATTCTGGGAATACTATCCATGAATAGAATACCTCTGTCTGAAAGGATTTGTGTGCCTCTATCACGAAAACTGCTCTACCACCTCTTGGTGTTAGGCCATGTTTTATAAGTTTTAGAGTGATGGCTCTCCTTAAGTTTGGAGGGATGTTTATAACACCCTCATCGGTTTCATTTAAACCTGTAAAATTAAAAGCTGTTACGACTGGGTCAGCCGCAGCTACACCGTTCTCGGTGATAGTATCCCCGTTCAGGGACATTTTTTGAAAAAATGCAGAACAAGTTTCAAGGAAACAAAGATAAGGTGCACAATATTTTGGAACACTGTATCCTTCAACGTTGAACAAACCATACAGCTAATATATAGGATTTTTGTCCTATTCAGCTTTGGCGGATACTTAACCCTACCCACTCCAGACGTCTTATGGAGTATGTGAGTAGGGGTCTCTGAGAAAAGCACGACTGAGTTACTCAGTATCTAGTATTAAATTAGTGCCTTACCAAACGTTGGGCGCCATGTAGTTAGGTTCCTATTTCCCTAATAGGCTCTGCGCATTGGAATAATATTCCCTATAGGTTTGACATAGGACTGAGGTCAGTATGCCCCTATCGAGTATATTAAACTTAATTACTTTGTGCCAGCTAACTCAGAGGCCACTAGAAACTCCTTGTAAACAAGAAGGGAGTAGTTTCTGGCAACCGCATAAACATGACAACTTTGTTTCCCTTTAGAATCGGAACACTCTCAGAATCGTGGAAACAACAGAAAACAGTTTCACTCAGCTAATCGTGCATGCTTAGTTTCTTCAGAGTTACACAGAAAGAATAGACGGGCGTTTCAATAAAAGGATTTATTGAACAGTCTTGTTTCTTGTGTAAGAGATATGAGCTGTTATAATCATAAGACAGTATGCCAGATATATTATGTACAGCGTAAGCAGTAGAAAGAAATAATACTGCGCTAGCATTATCTTTTAGCTATGACACATATATTCATATACATAAATAACATAAGCTAAAAATGCGAGTACTCATAAGATGCTTCTCTAACTAGTTCTTCCCCAGTGTACCTAACCTAAGTGTAGTGTAAGGTAAGAAGTAGGTGATGTATTCTATAGTATGGTATGCTATAGTATACCAAGTCTGGTATGCCAAGAGTCCCTCTAGGTTCTAGTCAGCTCCATACCTTGAGAATGAGAGAGGTGGGAATCTCTTTCCGGGTCTTGAACTCTAACACCTCGCGAAGGGAGTTAGAACACTGGAAGCTGGATTCGCTGCGAGCAGGGATGACAGCGTCTCTTGTCAGTGCGTCAGGCCGGGACACGGGCTCCTCTAAAGTCGAGGTCTCCTCCTACTTGCTTGGGCAAGGGAAGGCATATTTATACCTGGTAGGTGCCTTGGAATGTTAGCATTGACGTAAAGTCGGGCAGAGGAAGACGTCAGGAATGAACCCTTAAGGAATAGCGGTTCATGCATAATAAATGAGTTCTTGGAGAAATGAATAATCCTGTGCTAGGGGAACTCCCAAGAGCTTAAGGGTCTGGTTTCTAAGAACTCGTTGTGACGTTAGGGTGGAGGGATGTAGGTGACCATGCCTGTATTTGGATAGCATGGCTAATGCCTAAATAAGGACTGGGATCTTATGCCTATATAAGGGCAATGCGAATTGTGCCTATATAAGGACATGTATCAGGAAAACCTATATACGGACACCTAAAGCGGAATACAACAATCCTATCTACAACATGGTAAGTACAAAAACATCAACAAAAAAATATCGTTGTTTAAAATATCGAAATTAAATATATCGTTTTTTTTTTATGTTAAAAAAATTGTAAAATAAGGAAAAAATACTATTAACTTAAAACTAAATTATTTTAATTTATTTGTAAATTTAAAAATGTATAAATATTAAATTTAATTTAAAAAATAAACATACATATTTACAATTTAATATATATATATATTTACTTTAAAATAATTAATAAATAATATTTTCATTTAATTATAACATATTAGAAATATATCATAAAATACAATTAAATATATATACACAAACACCTGTAACATAAATATTATAAATAAAAAAATATATATTATAATTTTAATATATAAAATATTAATTACATTTTAAATAATAGATTAGTACAAAAGTAGGGAAAGTGTTGGATAGCGGAGGGGTAAAAATTACTATTCCCACTCCAGTGAGTGCAACAATAGGGAAAGTGTTGGATAGCGGGGAGGGAAAATTACTATTCCCACTCCAACAAGTGTAACAGTAGGGAAAGTGTTGGATAGCGCAGGAGTTAAAATTACTTTTCCCACTCCAGTAACTGCAACAGTAAGGAAAGTGTTGGATAGCGGGAGGGTAAAATTACTATTCCCACTCCAGTGAGTGCAACAGTAGGGAAAGTGTTGGATAGCTGGTGGGTAAAAATTACTATTCCCACACCAGCGAGTGCAACAGTAGGGAAAGTGTGGAATAGCGGGTGGGTAAAAATGACTATGCCCACTCCAATGAGTGCAACAGTAGGCAAAGTGTTGGATAGCAGGAAAGTAAAAATAAATATTCCCACTCCAACGAGTGTAACAGTAGGGAAAGTGTTGGATAGCGGAGGGGTACACATTTCTATGCCCACTCCAATGAGTGCAACAGTAGGGAAAGTGTTGGATAGCAGGGAAGTAAAAATAAATATTCCCACTCCAACGAGTGTAACAGTAGGGAAAGTGTTGGATAGCGGAGGGGTAAAAATGACTATTCCCACTCCAGTAAGTGCAACAGTAGGGAAAGTGTTGAATAGCGGGGAAGTAAAAATAAATATTCCCACTCCAGCGAGTGCAAAAGTAGGGAAAGTGTTGGATAGCAGGGGGGTAAAAATTACTATTCCCACTCCAGCGAGTGCAACAGTAGGGAAAGTGTTGGATAGCCGGGGGGTAAAAATTACTATTCCCACTCCCGCGAGTGCAACAGTAGGGAAAGTGTTGGATAGCGGGTGGGTAAAAATTACTATTCCCACTCCAGCGAGTGCAACAGTAGGGAAAGTGTTGGATAGCGGAGGGGAATAATTACTATTCCCACTCCAGCGAGTGCAACAGTAGGGAAAGTGTTGGATAGCGGGTGGGTAATAATTTGACTACTCCTCCCCCCCTTTTTTGCATCTGTGCAGTCAAGTGTTTAACGGAGGGTCCATAATTGTTTTTTTCCCTCGATGCATACGTCGCTTTTTATATTATTAAGAATGCACGTACAATGGCCATCATTGAGTCAGGCATCGGCCATCATTGAATCAGGCATCGGAGTATAACTCGCAATTTCTTAGCACGCGCTGTTCTACACAGTATAGAACACAAGCGTATATACAGCATAGAACATGCGCGTACATTTAGCTACTTCGAGTATTTGTACAAACTTGAAATAGAAACTCTCCTTGCATGCGAGCATGCACGGCCATTTCAGAATCAGGCACTCGTACTTAGTGGACACAGGAAGTCACACACCTGAATCTTTTTTCTTACCGATTAGGCATAGATCACTATGAGCATGCGCATACGAGCGCCATGGGTAGTTCAGGCTGCCTCTTTTTGGGACACAGGAAACCAAACACCTAATGATTATTAACAGCACCTGTGAACCGTTTGGTAATAATCAGCGTGATGGGATGCACTATATATAGCGCGACCTCCTCTACCTCATTTCTACATCAGGGAGGACCGGGAGAAGTCGCCTAGGATCCATATGGGAAATTTCCCTTGATGCAATAAGGGTGTGAATGAGAGCTGAGTGAATGTATGGTTGTTCAACCACCCGATAGGTAGATGGTGTTGAATGTGTAGGTTTATTTTGCCACAGATCAAAATACTTTTCTTTCAATTCTTTATTCCAATTGTGAATTATTTCAAATGTGTTCTATGGTTTCTCAACAGGCGTTGACAAAAGGGGTTTCCCCTCCCCTCCTCCCATGGGGCAAGTAGCTTTGGTATCTAGGGTAAGAACAGTGAGACTCACATTCTCACTATTTTATCTGGATTCATGTACACAAATAGAGTGTCACATAAGCAGTCACTTACGTTTTTCTGGAACAGTGCATGTATTGTGTTCAGTCTTCGACCACTTAGAACGTTTGGCAGTGTATATATCTTTTTCAAAAAATATTTTCTTTTACAGGCTTGAAATTAGAAGCCATCAAGTTGTGGAGTGTGGCAGTGCTCACGCCCACACAGTGGTTTACCCTTGCCACTAGCTGGTAAGAACGGAGCCCTTCATGTTCTTTTTAGGTCCTGACGAATGCCCTGGACCCAAGTGGGCCATTAAGGCAGAAACATGTTGACCTCTCACATAACGGGTAGGGGACATTAATTCCCCCATATACCGTCACTTGATTTTAATATCATATAGTTACCTTTCACATTAAAAACACGATAAAGATAACTTTAATGATTTTTAACCACACTTACTTATTTTTGGGCCCCCACTTAGTTTAGAAGTGCATCCCTGTCGTCAGGTGTATGCCCGCCCTCTATCAAACCAAGGTTTTAGAGGGCGAGGACTGGTCAATGATGAAGCATGACACCAGGTGGTGTGTGAGACCAGTCCGTTATATTTTGTGAGATGTCTTCACTCACAAATACATCCCAAACCTCGTAGTGGCCATTCAGTTAGGAGCAGCTTTTTGTGGTTAAACAGTGAGGGGCCGATTCCGATCTCGGTCGGAGGCGCACCCAATACCATTCGGTCGGGAAAAAAGCCACGCGAAAGCCTGTTTCCCGACCGATCCGTACAGTACACCGAACGAGCAAGTACGATGCGCACAACAGCAAAAAATCCGGCCGAGCCGTACTCACCCAAACCAGGTCCTGTTCTCCGACCGAGGCGAATCCGGAAACGCCGAATCGAGTCGCACGGAAGGAAAAATGCAGCCCCGTCCGGCCGGACAAGTACGATGCGCTTTCCGTACGCTCCGAACCCGTCGCTACGCACGGCACGTCAAAGCATCCGGGAGAGGCGCACATAAGCTCCGATTCGCGCCACAACACGATCCACGGCTCCGAGACGAACACGGCAGCAACGAGGACGACGAGAAGCGACGAGGACGAGGCGAAGCGACGAGGACGAGGCGAAGCGACGAGGACGACGCGAAGCAACGAGAAGGACGAACGACACGAACCAACCATGAATCCCTTCGTCCCGATCATACCAATATTCTACATTTACTACCGGAACAGGCACGGACGCGTACGGCGCAGAAGGTAAGCCAGACACCAACCACAAAACACATACAACACGTACACGACACATCACACACATACACGGGGATGCTGAATATACTTACACCAGCAACAGCAGCACCATAGGGGCGGGATGCCCATCACCAATGCCACATATGCACACAGGGGCCTGAATGCGCACCACCACCCCTACCCAGGGGGCTGGATGCCTACCACTACTACCACCCTTAGCCAGGGGGGCTGGATGCCTACCACTACTACCACCCTTAGCCAGGGGGGCTGGATGCCTACCACTACTACCACCCTTAGCCAGGGGGGCTGGATGCCTACCACTACTACCACCCTCACCCAGGGGGGCTGGATGCCTACCACTACTACCACCCTTAGCCAGGGGGCTGGATGCGTACCACTACTACCACCCTTAGCCAGGGGGGCTGGATGCCTACCACTACTACCACCCTTAGCCAGGGGGCTGGATGCCTACCACTACTACCACCCTCACCCAGGGGGGCTGGATGCCTACCACCACTACCACCCTCACCCAGGGGGGCAGGATGCCTACCACTACTACCACCCTTAGCCAGGGGGCTGGATGCCTACCACTACTACCACCCTCACCCAGGGGGGCTGGATGCCTACCACTACTACCACCCTTAGCCAGGGGGCTGGATGCCTACCACTACTACCACCCTTAGCCAGGGGGGCTGGATGCCTACCACTACTACCACCCTCACCCAGGGGGGCTGGATGCCTACCACCACTACCACCCTCACCCAGGGGGGCAGGATGCCTACTACTACTACCACCCTTAGCCAGGGGTGGCTGGATGCCTACCACTACTACCACCCTTAGCCAGGGGGGGCTGGATGCCTACCACTACTACCACCCTTAGCCAGGGGGGGCTGGATGCCTACCACTACTAGCACCCTCACCCAGGGGGCAGGATGCCTACCACTACTACCACCCTTAGCCAGGGGGCTGGATGCCTACCACTACTACCACCCTCACCCAGGGGGGCTGGATGCCTACCACTACTACCACCCTTAGCCAGGGGGCTGGATGCCTACCACTACTACCACCCTTAGCCAGGGGGCTGGATGCCTACCACTACTACCACCCTCACACAGGGGGCTGGATGCCTACCACCACTACCACCCTCACCCAGGGGGGCAGGATGCCTACTACTACTACCACCCTTAGCCAGGGGTGGCTGGATGCCTACCACTACTACCACCCTTAGCCAGGGGGGCTGGATGCCTACCACTACTACCACCCTTAGCCAGGGGGCTGGATGCCTACCACTACTAGCACCCTCACCCAGGGGGGCTGGATGCCTACCACCACTACCACCCTCACCCAGGGGGGCAGGATGCCTACCACTACTACCACCCTCACCCAGGGGGGCTGGATGCCTACCACTACTACCACCCTCACCCAGGGGGGCTGGATGCCTACCACTACTACCACCCTTAGCCAGGGGGGCTGGATGCCTACCACTACTACCACCCTTAGCAAGGGGGGCTGGATGCCTACCACTACTACCACCCTCACCCAGGGGGGCTGGATGCCTACCACCACTACCACCCTCACCCAGGGGGGCAGGATGCCCACCACTACTACCACCCTTAGCCAGGGGGGCTGGATGCCTACCACTACTACCACCCTTAGCCAGGGGGGCTGGATGCCTACCACTACTACCACCCTTAGCCAGGGGGGCTGGATGCCTACCACTACTAGCACCCTCACCCAGGGGGGCTGGATGCCTACCACCACTACCACCCTCACCCAGGGGGGCAGGATGCCTACCACTACTACCACCCTCACCCAGGGGGGCTGGATGCCTACCACTACTACCACCCTCACCCAGGGGGGCTGGATGCCTACCACTACTACCACCCTTAGCCAGGGGGGCTGGATGCCTACCACTACTACCACCCTTAGCCAGGGGGCTGGATGCCTACCACTACTACCACCCTCACCCAGGGGGGCTGGATGCCTACCACTACTACCACCCTTAGCCAGGGGGGCTGGATACCTACCACTACTACCACCCTTAGCCAGGGGGGCTGGATGCCTACCACTACTACCACCCTTAGCCAGGGGGGCTGGATGCCTACCACTACTACCACCCTTAGCCAGGGGGCTGGATGCCTACCACTACTACCACCCTCACCCAGGGGGGCTGGATGCCTACCACCACTACCACCCTCACCCAGGGGGCAGGATGCCTACCACTACTACCACCCTTAGCCAGGGGGGCTGGATGCCTACCACTACTACCACCCTTAGCCAGGGGGCTGGATGCCTACCACTACTACCACCCTCACCCAGGGGGGCTGGATGCCTACCACGACTACCACCCTCACCCAGGGGGCTGGATGCCTACCACTACTACCACCCCCACTCATAGGATGGACAATGCATGACACAACCAGCACACCACAACCTAGGGAATGCAAGATAAAGACATCCCCCCACCACCATGACAAGCGTGTGTAGGCTGTGTCAAATGCCTACAACACCGAACATGACTTTGAACATACAATGTGACCCCCTAGCACATGTGCCACACATATATGTGTGTGGCACCCACAATGCAAGCAGCCCATGACCATTGTGGCAATGGGGCCTAAACCCCCATCATCACAGTGACCAAAAGGGAAGTGTGGGGTCCATAGTTGAAGCACATTTTGACCATTGTGGCAATGGGGTCTAAACCCCCATCATCACAGTGACCAAAAGGGAAGTGTGGGGTCCATAGCTGAAGCACATTTTGACCATTGTGGCAATGGGGTCTAAACCCCCATCATCACAGTGACCAAAAGGGAAGTGTGGGGTCCATAGCTGAAGCACATTTTGACCATTGTGGCAATGGGGTCTACACCCCCATCATCACAGTGACCAAAAGGTAAGTGTTGACAAAGAAAGAGCTGCAACTGCCAAACTGCATGGATCATTCCTGGTCACAGAACCAAAAACTCATCTGTGGCAAAGTAGTGTATGTGTCCCATTGCAACATAAATTGGGTGAGCCAAATACTGCAGTGCAAATGAGACATTCCTTTGGCCATGTGCAGACAAACAACACCCATGGGGGCTGACACCGTCAACATTCATCAATGACACAATGACAGAAGTGACCATCAGAATGCAGAACCACATATTTGCACCAATGGGCACACAAATGCAGATATCCTGTGGAGACAGCAGATGTGAGGTGAACAGATACCATACCATGGCAGCAATGGGACACACAAACCATGATCACTGTGCTGACCGATGACCTAGGAGTCCCAGGGACAGCAGGGGAAACACACCAAACAACATACAGCCAATGGCACACCCAAGATATGCCAATGCAGTGGTGCAGATGCACAAACACAAACAGGCAGACCAACACTGTCATCATACACAGCAGGTGAGGGGGGGTGCCAGTGTCCCCAGGTAACCACACAACACATGAGGAGAGCTGAATACCAATCATACAGATGTGCATACACTGCCACACTAAGGTAACTCATGGATCCAAATCCCCTATGTGGGCAAGCAGGCATTGTCAGATGAGAGGGAGCACAAAACACACATGTCACACAGGCACGTAGGAACAACAACTGACACAGCAAGACACAGACACACCACAGCACCACCCCCAGGGCCCCCACAATGTGGTGACCCTTGGCTGCATAAAAATCCCACTCTGATGACAAAGCTGAATGTGGTTCACACTGTGAACCACAGTCATGTGTCCTGAGCAACAAACTACCATCACACCGACACAAGCACAAATCAATCAGCATGGCCAGTAAGCCAAGGCCAACATGGAGGCAGGGGTCTAGCTGGGCAACAACTCCCATCTGCACACACTCAAGACCACACCCCTCGACCTCCAACAATGTGCAGCAGTGAAGTACACATGCACTGGTGACATTGCACATGCACCCATGACTATTCCAGGGTGGTGGGTGGGAACCAAGGTGCAGAAACACATCACACATGGCCACTCAACAAGACTCCTGAATGTCTGACACACTGCACACTACGCTGTACATGGACATGACGGCGATACCACACCAACCAATGGGATCCCAGCCACAGTCACACACCAATGAAGAAGCCAAGGTCACCCACAAAGAACACACATAGACAACAACCAACATCGCAGCCCGGACCCTGAGGAGTGCCAGCAGTCACACACACAACGTGTCACAATAACTTAAAGATAACACGAACTGAAAATCACATGACAGGGGCAAACAACAAGTGCCAAGGGGAAACCTGACTGTGACCCATCTGCGTCTGCACACAAACTCAGCCCTGACAGCAAACACACCTATGGGTGACACCCTGATGACCAGTAATGTGCCATGCACCCACATCACAGAGAACACAGGGAGAAGACTTTGGGGGAACATAGCTCAAGTCAGCAAGCATCACAAACAGGTACAACACTAGGGATCACAGCATGCGCAGATAAATGGAAGTGAACACACAGACATGCACATACAACACACACCTTGGGCGCAGGCAATGTCACACGTGTACACACTGCCATGAGGGGACTCCACTCCTGTGTGAGGAAAGCTGTGCCATATGTTGCCTCAGTAGGGCCCCATCATGTCAGCTGAGCACTTGGTCACACAATCAACAATTAGCACCAAATGAGGGCTCCCGTCACATCAGCCTGGTCATGGATGTGCCAACGGAATCATCAGCACAGATCCAACACACTTGTATAGCAATGTTGCACTGACTACACGGATGAGTCCTTCCCCATTGATGCCCAAACCTGCATGTCCAGTGGAGATGGCAACACGGTCAGGGAAGTAGACAAATCCAACAATGGCAGGCACAACAGATGTGCAGGGGTGGAAGCCACAGATATGAAATTGCTAATGTAAGTAGGAAATCCCATTGCCAAATACTGAACACATGACACCCTCAGATGCTGCTATGGATGACATGGATACACCACATGATAGGACACATTCCCCCTGGACCACATGGGTTCCTGCACAGTAACACTTCATAATCATGAGACCAGATATCACCATCACTGCAGCAAGGGCATGGTTAGCAGCACCAACAACATGTACATCTGAAGCATGAGCACTAGAGAAAAGAAAGTTGCTTTATTCAGCATATGTGTTGAATGAAAACGACGTCCAGAAAAAAAGAGCAAAGGCCAATGGCCAGTCCATTGTCAAAGTTCAAACAGGGTGACACTGGCAGATGTCACCCTACGCATGCCTGCACAAAACCAGGGACAATCCACTAGGAGGGGCAACCGGGGGGCAGGCCAGGCACCGCAGGGACAGGATCAGGGCTCACCAGGGGGAGTCAGGGAAGGGGTGGTGGGTGCTGGAGAGCCACTGACAACTGCAGTGGAGGTGTCTGACATGGTGTGTGCCGGCACAACTGGGGGGCATGACTCAGATGTCGTGGGTGCCGGCACAACTGCAGTGGACCCTGCAGATGGAGTGGACAGGTCCGCCACTGCAGTGCCCAAGTCAGACAGGGCGGTAGTGGACTCCACTGCAGTGCCTACCTCCAGGGGAGGAGAATGGGGAACAGGCAAGGTGGGTTGGACAGAGGGGGAGGACACCCTCACCACATCAGTGGCACAGACAAGCGCAGCGGGGGTGTGGTGCTGGGAGAGCAAGTGGCAGGGGGAGAAGGCCTGATCCTCTTGGGGATGGTATATCTGTGGGTGGGGGAACCTGGGGCAGGGTGTGGTGGGGGCACCTGTGCAGTGGGGGCCTGAGGGATGGAGGACGGAGACCTTGTGCCTGAGCTGCAGGGCGGTGGCGGGGTCTTGCTCTTAGGACTCCGGGGGACTTGCGGGTGGGGGCCTCAGTCCGTCTGCGCCTGGGGGAGGGTGTCCGGGGGCGAGGGGCACTCTGCTCCGTGTGGGTGGGCTTCCTCTTCCCCCGGGATGCTGGAGCAGCTTCATCGGTGGGGAAGAGGCCGAGGTCACAGAGGAAGAGCTGCTGTGACTTTGGGGTTGCAGGTGAGGCAAGGGAGGGTGCTTTGGAGGGAGAGGGAACTGAGGACTGCGCAGTGCATGTGGATGCGTGTGTGTGTTCCAGGGCCCCATCCCCTGTGAGTCTGGCTTCAGTCCCCTGAATGTGCGTGCGTGTGCGTTTTGTCATTGGCGTGTGTGTCAGTGTGCTGGATGTGTGTGTGCTGGTGTGTGCCTGTGCCGGTGTGTGTGTGCTTGGGATGGGTAAGGTGCTGGGGAGTGTGGATGGAGCAGAGGCAGGAGGGGTGAGGGACCGTTTGAGGAGGGACACTGCTGCCGTCAGGGAGGAGTCCATGGACCTATTGCCCCTCTGTAGGTCAGACATGCCCGATGAGATGCCCTCCATGAACGACACCAGCTGAGTCAACAGCGCGGTGTGCGCATGGAGGACACTCAGCATGGCTGTCTGGCCTACATGGAGCTGGCGAAGGAGGTACACAGACTCCTCACTCAGGGCAGCAGGGGACACAGGGGCAGGGGCTGCGGTGCCTGGCCCAAAGGAGACACGCTCCCGGACATGGGAGCCTCCACGGACCTGGGGAATGGGAGCCGATGGGAGGGCGGTGGTGGTGCTGGTGGTGGCGGGGACAGCAACACTAGCTGGGGTGTGGTGGCTGCTGACACCCGCCTCCACAAGGGAGTCATCCTCCGAGTTGCTCTGGTCCTCAGCTGAGGTGGATGCTGCTGAGGACTCCTCGGTGTGGCTCCCCTCGCCCTCCGTGCCACTGGGTCCCTCCGACCACTCCTCGGCTGCTGACCCAGTCTGGCTCTCTGGCTCCTCCTGGTCCGTGGAGCTGTCCCCTTCCGTGGCCGTGGATGTATCTGCAAACAATGGGGAAACAGACAGACATCAGTCACCTGCACAAAACGCACACACCACTGTGAGCACAGCACATCACAGAGCAAGCCCTGGCATCATTAGTTGTACATTGCTAAAAGTGCCCTAACTGAACAGGAGAAGCCAATTGTCAGTCTGATGCCAAGCATGGCACTCACATCCCACATGGCCTTGCACCCATCTGTCTGGTGTCTGTTGGATTGCAGCACCCCAGTGTGGACACATGCACCAAGTACACAGTAGTTGGACAGTGCAGAGGACACGGTGTGGCATGTGGACATGCACACATCACAGCTCTTGCCACTGAGTCAGTACAGGTTTCCGGATGAAAGGGATGCCCAGAGTCAAATAGGAAATGCATGTGATGCATACCAGCGACAGACACCATGATGCACCCATGTCCTGATAGCCAGCGCCACTATGGTGTGCATGTAGCACATGTCACTCCCCTGCAGGCTCACCAATCAGTAGACACATGCCATGGCGGAGGCATGACTGCAAAGTCATACATCACTGTCTCAGTGATGTATGACTTTGCAGCCAGACAACAACACTCTGCACTGTGTCACAATAGTAGGTCATGGGGAATGCAAGTCCTGGAGCTGCACAAGTGCACATGTACATCCCCCCACAACACATCCTCTCAACCCTCATCTGTCCAGGTCATACCTATTGGACATATGGGAGACCTGTGACACTACCCTCTGAACCTGAGCCCCTCACACTCTGCTGTGAATGGGGAACAGCTGCCTGAACTTCACATTCACATGCCCCAGTCTGCATGGGCAGCTGATCAGACACCTATGTGACACACAAGTATCGTCTCCTATGGTCACATCTCCAGTGGCATGCTGAGCCCCTACCAAGAAACTCCACAGCAGTCCTGGCGACTAATCCACAGCACACTGACACAGAGGCAGACACCTGAGGGGTCAAATCACTGCGCACAATGTGTCAGCTGATACACGGGAGTGGGAGTACAGAGTGTATTGTATGGCCTGGAGTAGGCATGACTGTCCAGCCCCACATGAATGAGGGATGAGCCCTGGACTGTAGGCAGCTGGCTAAGTATGTGTGACACACGTCATATACATACTCCTGGGGCCCAAACATTGTTCCCACCCGCAGCATGGGTGTGTGCCAGATACCCCAGCCACATGTGGTGGATCAGCTCAGCAATTGGACCACAGATCAAAGTAACACGCTGAATACATGTCAGAATACAGGCATTGTGTAAGCAATGGACCCACCCATGATGCCCACCACAGAGTCAGGGAAACAGATGCTGTCTCCCACCTTGAGTCAAGCAAACTGCAAGGACACAGTCCTAAGTGACAGAATTCCCTGCATGTAAGGGCCACACCTGGGTATCAGATGAGGAGTGGGCAGTGCACAATAGAGGGACATGGCTCCTGGACAACATGACTGCTGTACTGTGGCAGTTTAACCAGGCCCGAGGAGGGCACATAGCATGTTAGACAGAGTTCACAGTGCAGTCTTTGACTCACCCCCTCCTTGCTGCTCTCTGGCCTTCAGCTGCCCATCCAGGTCTGGAAAGACCACCGCCAGGATCCTGAGCATGTGGGGGTCAGGGTCCGTGTTCCGCCCCTCCTGCGAGGAGGCGACAGCTTCAGCTGGACCCGTGCAATCCTCCGGGTCCAGCCCCGAAGGTCCTGCCACCTCTTTTGGCAGTTGCGGATCCGGCGCTTGTAGACCCCCACGGACCGGACAGCCCGGACGATGTCCTTCCAGATCTCCTGCTTCCGATGGGCAGAAGCCTGTCAGGATGACAAAGTGATAAGGCCATTACTACACATGCAACATATCCGTGCATGACACAGTTGCATATACATGTCGCAATCACAGGGGCACATGGTGTACACAGGCAGTGCACGGCTGCCCATGGACAGTTTTCCAGAAGTCACTACATGGTATCATTGCATGGGGAGTAAAACCCTGTTCAGAAGCACTGTCACTGCACCATACATGTCCAGTGCAAGTCACTACACACTATGGGGGGTGACAACTACTCAGTGAGCCTGCTAGCCAGTGGCGTGCAGACTCTCAGCCTTGCTAGTCAGACAAAATGCACATTCAGAAAGGCAGTGCACAGGACACTCACCTGCTCCCCTGTTGTCCCATACAGCTTGCTGTACTGTGGAAGTAGGCTGTCCAGCAGGGCCTGGTTCTCTTCAAGGCTGAAGGCTGGGGCTCTCTCCACAGTACGTGCCATTGCAGGGTCCAGAGGGGAAGAGACAGCAGCAGTGCAGTGGCAGATGTCGTCTTGGAGCATGTAGTGCAGGCAAGTGGGCTCTCAGGGGAACAGCCAGCAATATATATGTGCTGGAGAGGCAGATACTGTCCCTTGTGTCCAAAGTGATAGGTCCAAGTCGTTTGCATCTTCTGAATCTGGCCAATCCATGGAATAGCAGCACCAAAACACGCCCACAGCATCCTTCAAATCTTCAACTTCATGACATACATGATTTTGCAACATTGTTGTGGGTGACCAACTGATTTTCCAGCAACCGACTCGCTCGAAATTCGAAAACGCGTCCGTTGCCAGGCAAGCCCATTGTCAATGGGTGCGCACCGATCGGTCCATTGCAGTTCAACGCGCACAGGGGTACAACGCGTACCCGCACACATTGAAAGCAATGGGCCGGCCGGAGGCACCGATCGGTCCATTGCAGTTCAACGCGCACAGGGGTACAACGCATACCCCCACACATTGAAAGCAATGGGCCGGTTGGAGGCACCGATCGGTCCATTGCAGTTCAACGCGCACAGGGGTACAACGCGTACCCGCACACATTGAAAGCAATGGGCCGGCCGGAGGCACCGATTGGTCCATTGCAGTTCAACGCGCACAGGGGTACAACGCGTACCCGCACACATTGAAAGCAATGGGCCGGCCGGAGGCACCGATCGGTCCATTGCAGTTCAACGCGCACAGGGGTACAACGTGTACCCGCACACATTGAAAGCAATAAGCCGGCCGGAGGCACCAATCGGTCCATTGCAGTTCAACGCGCACAGGGGTACAACGCGTACCCCCACACATTGAAAGCAATGGGCCGGCCGGAGGCACCGATCGGTCCATTGCAGTTCAACGCGCACAGGGGTACAACGCGTACCCGCACACATTGAAAGCAATGGGCCGGCAAAAGGAGGCACCGATCGGTCCATTGCAGTTCAACGCGCACAGGGGTACAACGCGTACCCGCACACATTGAAAGCAATGGGCCGGCCGGAGGCACCGATCGGTCCATTGCAGTTCAACGCGCACAGGGGTACAACGCGTACCCGCACACATTGAAAGCAATGGGCCGGCCGGAGGCACCGATCGGTCCATTGCAGTTCAACGCGCACAGGGGTACAACGCGTACCCCCACACATTGAAAGCAATGGGCCGGCCGGAGGCACCGATCGGTCTATTGCAGTTCAACGCGCACAGGGGTACAACACGTACCCGCAAACATTGAAAGCAATGGGCCGGCCGGAGGCACCGATCGGTCCATTGCAGTTCAACGCGCACAGGGGTACAACGCGTACCCGCACTCATTGAAAGCAATGGGCCGGCCGGAGGCACCGATCGGTCCATTGCAGTTCAACGCGCACAGGGGTACAACGCGTACCCCCACACATTGAAAGCAATGGGCCGGCCGGAGGCACCGATCGGTCCATTGCAGTTCAACGCGCACAGGGGTACAACGCGTACCCGCACACATTGAAAGCAATGGGCCGGCCGGAGGCACCGATCGGTCCATTGCAGTTCAACGCGCACAGGGGTACAACGCGTACCCGCACACATTGAAAGCAATGGGCCGGCCGGAGGCACCGATCGGTCCATTGCAGTACAACGCATCACTGTACATGTGACTGGCATATGTCAGCATGCCTGTCTCAGATGGACATATGCCAGCCACAGATAGCTCCCAGGGAGTGAGGGGCACACCTACATCACGACAGCCTGTCCAAACCTTATCATAAGGCATGTAAGGCTGCATTTCCTATTGTGTGTATGTTGGTGTACATGTTGTCCTGTGGGTGTCACCTGTGGGCAGCCACCCCCAGGCTGTGCATGTGTTCATGGGGACAGGATCCTGGGTGTTACGTGTACGTGACCACTGTGATGTGCAACTGTTCATATCTGTGCATGTGCCATGGTCACATTTCACAGTGGTGTTTGTGTATGTCATGTCACATACCCCGTGAGTCCCATGTGGGACGGTATGTTTGAGCCAGGGTGTCCCAGTGGCACAATAGTGATGGACCTCCACAGTCTTTGTGCATGTAGTGTTTACAATGTCTCTGATTTCATGTGCACAATGGGAGACAGTCTCCACATCCACGTTGTGTGTGCATGGACTCTGATGTTGTGCGTGTGTGTCACAGACGTCCATGTCTGTCCTGCCGTGGCAAGTGGGGCCACTACCTGTGGGGGTCATGTTTGTTTTGCTGTGGTGTACACATGATACTCCATGTGATGCCAGTGTCCATGTGGCATTACAGGGTCCCTGGGAATGTACCTGTCGTTGAGCTGTGGTGCCTGGGGCACATCTGTCCTCACATGTCACTGTGGGGGTGATTGTGACACGGCAGCAGGAGATGGGAACTGTGACACGGCATCATGATATCCAATGGGCCAACCTGGGACAAATTGATGCCACCTGTAGGACCTTGTTGACAGATGTTGGCCATGTATGTACCATACATGTCCTTCCGGTACTGCACACTTCATGTAGTTGTGCCTCATAATGATGTATGTTGGGATCTTGAGTGTGTTCAATGCCGCATATGTGGGGTGACTGACAATCTTGCTTACTTCTCCTCTGCACTGCAGGGCTCCTGCTGTCCATCGGCCATTCCCAGACCTGGCAACGATGGTGGAACGGGACAGCATCCGACGGTACCGCTTCACCAGGCAGCTGATTGAGGATTTGGCAGTGCAGTTGTCCCCACATTTGCAGCCTGGCCGGCCGTATCCTACAGCGCTGACCCCCAAGGTGAAGGTGATGGCAGCCCTACACTTCTTTGCCACCGGTACCTTCCAACATACTGTGGCGACTGCTGGTGGGATGTCACAGACCATGTTCAGCCGTGTGCTCCGCGATGTTTTGGCGGCAATGTTGCTCTTCCTGAACCGGTACATCTATTTCCCTAGACTGCGACGACTCACTGACGTGAAGAGTGACTTTTATGCCCTGGGGAGGATGCCGCATGTAATTGGCTCCATTGATGGGACACATGTGGCTTTGGTACCACCACAGGCCCAGGAGCAGGCCTACAGGAACCGCAAGCACTACCACTCGGTCAATGCACTGGTGGTGTGTCTTGCAGACATGACCATCACACACGTGTGTGCCCGTTTCCCTGGTTCAGCACACGATGCCTTTGTGATGAGGAGTAGTCGCATCCCCAGGATGATGGCACAGATGCAGAACCAGCGTGCCTGGCTTGTCGGTGTGTACTGACTTTGTGCCATTGTGTGTGATCTGATCTGTAGTATTCCGCCCACTTTTCCAAGTCAGCTAATGTGCACTTGTCTGGCCGTAGGTGACTCGGGATACCCCAACATGCCGTGGTTGCTGACACCCCTCAGGAACCCTGTGACACCTGCCCAGATGCGCTACAATGAGGCACATGGTCGGACCAGGAGAGTGATTGAGCGGACCTTTGGTCTCCTGAAGAGCCGCTTCCGCTGCCTGGACAAGACCGGAGGGTCCCTCCCATATGCCCCTGCGAAAGTGTGCAAGATTATCATCGTCTGCTGCATGCTCCACAACCTGGCAGTGCGGAAGGAGTTGCCTCTCATCCAGGATGACAATGACCAACATCCGCCACCTGTGGAGGATCCTGGCCTGGACCACGATGCCAGTGACGATGATGATGATGATGATGGTGATGGTGATGTCCGCACACAGCTCATCACCAACTTCTTTAGCTGAATGTGAGTATCCTGAGGTGTCATGTCAATGATGTGAGTTGGCATGATGTGTGGGTGGTGCTCTGGTGCTGTTGGAGTGTGTCCATGGGCTACTTGACTGGATGTGTGTTGCGATGTGTGGTGACAGGTGGGCTGTACTCCCCAACAGTGTTGACATGCTAACTTGGTTCTGGGTGGGTATCTTGTAACATGTATTGTGCATGAGTTTTGCTGTTCTGTCCTGTACTCCATTGCTTTTGACTGTGTGTCATTTCTGTCCTTCACAGGGTACTTTCAGATTCGTTTGGTCAACTGTGTCCACCGACGACGTGATTGCACATCCAGGCTGGTAGCTGTTGTGTCCCTACAGGTGATGTGCGCCACACCCATGGACTTCCTTCCGTCTACAGTTGTTGACTGTGTGCCCGCTACCAGGTGGGGTTACCTTGCATCTGTAGTGGTTACGGCATGTTGCAACTGTGTAATAAACCTGTGCTTCACTTTGTGATGTGCGTTGTCTGTGGTCACACATTTGACTGCCATTTGCTTACTGCACCTGTGGGCTACTTGACTACAACTGGGAATGGGTGTGGTGTCTGTGCATTGCACCGTCTTCCCTGGCAACATCAGTGTAGGCAATGAGTCAGATGGCCTAGGTGTGTATGTGTCGTGTAGCCCTGGTGGTGTGTCTCCCTCATGTGTGTCACGTTGCCTGTACTCACATGCCTGTGTTGTCCTTGCTGTTGCAGTTCGCATACACAGTGTAATTTTGCAGTTCATCATCCCCATAACAGCACCCACGTTGGAATCACGACAGAGGCAAGTATGGTGTATTAGTGTGTTTATTGTGATACATTTGTGTTAATAGTGCATAGGATGGGTTGTGCTGTACATGAATCTTGCAATCCCAAGTTCCTAGGTGAATTGAAAGTCCGGGTAGACAGGATCCCCAGTATCGGGGCCACAGTTGTCTGACACATTGGTCCAACTTGTACTCCCCATGCAATGTGTGGGAGTAGTGTTGCCGTCAACAGGGTGAACAGTCTGTGCACAAAGGCGAACATCCAGAACAGGTTCAGGCTTCCTGGGAGTTGCGCTTGGCCATCGGCCTCTCACTTTTCCCTCCTCGGACGACCCCTCTTCTTGGGGGGGGCCCTCAAGTGCAGGCTGCTGCGGTGCAGGGGACTCTCCGCCAGAGTCCTCCTCCCTCCCTGTGGAAGTTGCAGTTTGTTCGGCACCAGATGTTGTTGGCACACAGGGAGGTGTGGACTGGTTGCTGTTCATCTGGCGGAGGCATTGTAAAATGTCCCTGTGCACCGCCGTCATCTCATGCAGTGCATCCCACTTGGACTCCACGCGGGACATGTGTGAGTCCACACGGGACATGTGTGACTCCACGTGGGACATGTGGGAGTCCAAGCGGGCATGATGGGCAGCCTGCTGCTGTTTAATGTCTCTGAGGAGCCCCACTACCTGGCTGAGCTCTCCGGTGCTGGACTGGTACGCATCAGCTATGCGTACCAGTTGTGGGTCGTCATGCACACCAGCAACGTCTGCAAGCAGCGACCTCTGTCTCCCACCCCTCCCACCACCCCTGCTGACATGTGCAGTGTGTGCAGTGGCACGCACAGATAACCCTGGTCCACCTTGGGGGTTGGTGGTGGTGGTGGTGTCCATGGCCCCAGGTTGGTCCAGGGTCACTGTGCTGGTGTTGCTCCTTGTCGGCAGGGATGGTATTCGTGGTGACAGTCGTTGTAGGGGTGGGTGCAGGGGGTGCAGCTGTTGGTCCTGCTGGTGCTGCATGTTGACTTGCACCGGATGTGCCAGGTTGTTCTTCATCGTCCGAGGAGGACAGAGGCTGTACGACGCCAGTGAGCTCGGCATCCTCTTGAGCCTGGGACTGGGACTCCTCAGCGTCTGCTGCTGTGTCCCCATCATTACCTGTTTTTGGGAGACACAAACAATGTATGTCATGTTTCTGCAGGCATCAATGGTTGACACACATGACAGTTGTGACTGTGCCTCTGGGTGCGGGCCTGTACATTGCATTGTCCTAAGTCGTCACAGTCAGGGGTTGATATTGGTGTGGCACATTGTCCTGCATTATTTGGGCATTTCTATGTATTTTCTGGTGTGTGAACATGGTCTGCATTGCTTGTGTTTGGTTGACAGCCGGACCTCCTTCCCACCCACCCAGCCAGTCAGTTATCCCACCATGGAACGTGCTTGCATTGCAGGGAGTGGAAGTTGTCTCTCAGGATGTCAGTCAGTGGTGTCCTGCTGTTTGTTGGTGCACAGTTGGCAGCAGGGCCTGTTGTGAGGCTGAGCAATGTCTGTGACTACGACTCCCATCATGCTATTGCCTCCACCCCCCTTCCCAGCATGCCCATGCTTCCTTCCTTTTGACTCTGCTTCCCTGTGGGTTGGGCTGGCTGTGCTGACAGGATGGCTGGGAGTGTTGTCCTGGCAGTTGTTTGGCTAAGAGTCCCAAGAGTGTCCCTGTGCTTCACACAACATAACCCAGGGTGGTGGTGCTTTGTGGGATCTTGTGTTAGGATGGAGGGCATTGCATTCTACCAGGTGGGTACTTTGGAGTTTGTGTTGGGGGGGTGTGAGGGGAGGTGCTGGTGACTATAGTCAGTGCTGCAAGTCCCCCTTCCCACTCAGCCAGCCAGATATCCCACCATGGAACGTGCTTGCATTGCAGGGAGTGTAAGTTGTCTCTCAGGATGTCAGTCAGTGGTGTCCTGCTGTTTGTTGGTGCACAGTTGGCAGCAGGGCCTTGTGCTCCCCACAGCAGTAGCCAGTGTCAGCCATCTTGTGAGTCCTTCTCCACTCCCTGTGATGTGAGCATGGTTCAGGGTGGTGTTGATGGGCCAGTTGTGAGGCTGAGCAATGTCTGTGACTACGACTCCCATCATGCTATTGCCTCCACCCCCTTCCCAGCATGCCCATGCTTCCTTCTTTTGACTCTGCTTCCCTGTGGGGTGGGCTGGCTGTGCTGACAGGATGGCTGGGAGTGTTGTCCTGGCAGTTGTTTGGCTAAGAGTTCCAAGAGTGTCCCTGTGCTTCACACAACATAACCCAGGGTGGTGGTGCTTTGTGGGATCTTGTGTTAGGATGGAGGGCATTGCATTCTACCAGGTGGGTACTGTGGAGTTTGTGTTGGGGGGTGTGAGGGGAGGTGCTGGTGACTATAGTCAGTGCTGCAAGTCCCCCTTCCCACCCAGCCAGCCAGATATCCCACCATAGAACGTGCTTGCATTGCAGGGAGTGGAAGTTGTCTCTCAGGATGTCAGTCAGTGGTGTCCTGCTGTTTGTTGGTGCACAGTTGGCAGCAGGGCCTTGTGCTCCCCACAGCAGTAGCCAGTGTCAGCCATCTTGTGAGTCCTTCTCCACTCCCTGTGATGTGAACATGGTTCAGGGTGGTGTTGATGGGCCAGTTGTGAGGCTGAGCAATGTCTGTGACTACGACTCCCATCATGCTATTGCCTCCACCCCCTTCCCAGCATGCCCATGCTTCCTTCCTTTTGACTCTGCTTCCCTGTGGGGTGGGCTGGCTGTGCTGACAGGATGGCTGGGAGTGTTGTCCTGGCAGTTGTTTGGCTAAGAGTCCCAAGAGTGTCCCTGTGCTTCACACAACATAACCCAGGGTGGTGGTGCTTTGTGGGATCTTGTGTTAGGATGGAGGGCATTGCATTCTACCAGGTGGGTACTGTGGAGTTTGTGTTGGGGGGTGTGAGGGGAGGTGCTGGTGACTATAGTCAGTGCTGCAAGTCCCCCTTCCCACTCAGCCAGCCAGATATCCCACCATGGAACGTGCTTGCATTGCAGGGAGTGTAAGTTGTCTCTCAGGATGTCAGTCAGTGGTGTCCTGCTGTTTGTTGGTGCACAGTTGGCAGCAGGGCCTTGTGCTCCCCACAGCAGTAGCCAGTGTCAGCCATCTTGTGAGTCCTTCTCCACTCTCTGTGATGTGCGCATGGTTCATGGTGGTGTTGATGGGACAGTTGTGGGGGGCAATATGTGTGACTGCGACTCCCATGATGCTATTGGCTACACTGACTTGGCCAGCATACACAGAATTCCTTCCTTTGAGTGGTCTTCACTGTGTGTTGGTGTTGTTGTGGTGGCTACATGTGTGGATGTGTTTGTTAGTTCTATTTGTGCCACTGCCTAGCTGTAGTTGTGGTTGTGTTTGTACATGTGTTGGCACAGTTGGATGTGACTTTTTTGATGGCATGTGTTGTGTTTCTCTGACTGACATACACATTTTGGGATGATTCTGTTCTGGTTGCTGTGTGATTGCTATGAGTGCATGGTTTGACTCTCCCCTTGACAGTGATGTGTGTGTGTTTTGTGGCAGTATATTGTGTACATTTGTTGTGTTCTCACCAGGCTCTGGGATGTCCTCTAGTCCATATATGCTCACTGGCGGTAGGATGGCCCGCACCTTCTCCTCCCAGGGCCTGAGGTATATTGGCTTGGCAGGAGGGCCACTGCCGGTGTGTTGGCTGTTGATGTAGACTTGCTTCAGCAGTTTCCGTACCCTCCTGCGCACGTCATACCACCTGTTCTGGATGTCGGTCTTTGTGCGCCGACATGGTGATTGGGCGTTCACCCTGTTGATGATCCTCTCCCACATCTTGGTTTTCTGCGACATGGGGTCTGTTGGACCAATGTGCCAAACAGCTGTGGCTCTACCCTGAGGATCTCGTCTACCAGGACTTCCAATTCACAATCTAGGAACTTGTGATTCTTCTTGGGGGGCATGGTGATGGGTGGTGATGGTGAGTGATGTGTGTGTTGGTGTGCAGGTGAGGGTGTGTGAGTGTGTGTTTTGCTGGGTGTATGTGAGGTAGGTATTTGTTGGTGTGCTGATGGTGTGTGGCTTGTGTGAGGGATGAGCTGTGGGTGTGTGGTTGCTTTCTCTTGGGTGCTGGCAGTGGAATGGCATTTGCAAAGGCTCATGGTAGTGATTTGTGTCCTTTATATAGGTGGAGTTGTGGGTGTGTCTTTGTTCTCTGTCCCCACCCCCCAGTATTTATTGGCTTGGTAATTGCTTGTTTGGCCTTTTTTGGGTGATTTTTCCTTTGTGCTGTTTGTGTATGTTGGAAACGTTCTTGTGACCGAGTCGGACCCTGCATTGGTCTCGTACGGTGTTCTCCGTTTCGTTCACGCTGTGTTTGTGCAGTTTTCTATGCTGCGTACGCGTCGGTCGCGGTGTATTGTGTTGCTTCGGCTCGGTTTTGTATGCGTGTCGGTCGTACGGCTTGTCCTCCGTCCGACTCGCTCGTGGTTTTCGCGCCTTGCATCGTACTTAGCGGTTTGGAGTTAGCGTGTACGTTTCGGTCGGATTTGTTCCGGGTGCGTGTCGGTCGGTTGGATTCGCGTGTTTTTCCGGCCGGATTGCTGTTTTCCGTGCGGCTCGGTCGGTCGACTTGGTTTCGTTACGTGTCGGTCGGATTTTTCGCGCCTTGCATCGTACTTGGCGTGTCGGGCGCCACGGGTACGTGTCGGTCGGTATTTTTTCCGGATCCGAGTCGGTCGGTGCTTTTTCCGGCCCTAATCGGAATCGACCCCTTAGTGTTGGAGGCTGCTAGCTCCTAAAACCCCGTGCCTCTCGTTCCCTTCTCCACACAACGTGGGGCTCTTGTGGTTTTGTAAAAATTACTATTCCCACTCCAATGAGTGCAACAGAAGGGAAAGTGACGGATAGCGGGTAGGTAAAAATTACTATTCCCACTCCAGCGAGTGCAAAAGTAGGGAAAGTGTTGGATAGCAGGGGGGTAAAAATTACTATTCCCACTCCAGCGAGTGCAACAGTAGGGAAAGTGTTGGATAGCCGGGGGGTAAAAATTACTATTCCCACTCCAGCGAGTGCAACAGTAGGGAAAGTGTTGGATAGCGGGTGGGTAAAAATTACTATTCCCACTCCAGCGAGTGCAACAGTAGGGAAAGTGTTGGATAGCGGAGGGGAATAATTTACTATTCCGACTCCATCAAATGCAACAGTAGGGAAAGTGTTGGATAGCGGAGGGGAATAATTTAATATTTCCACTCCAGCAAAATAATTAACATTAATTAACATATAATGATTTATTCAAAAATAATTTACCTCCCACCTTATTCCCCTATAAACGACACCACCAATATTGTAAAACATGACATAATTAACATAATTAATTGACAATTAATTAATTAACTAATAACAATTTTCAAGCAAATTAAAAACAATCACTAATAAAGTAGTTCACACAATTAACACTATAAAATAACTTTAAATTAATATTATAAAAAAAGAATACAATTTTTATTAAAATTAAATTAATTCCCACCGTACTCCCCTATCAACGCACAACAAACTCTTAAAAAAAAGACACAATTAACATAATTATTAATTCATTAATAATTATTAATATCCAAATAATAAATAATTAATAATACATTAATAACCACATTTAACACTATAAAATATTAAAAACATAAATATTAATTAATAAAAAACATACATTAATTAATTATAATTAAATTACTTCCCACCCCACTCCCTATAAACCCACAACCCACTCCTAAAAAATGAGACAATTAACATATCTAACAATGAATTATGAATTATTAATAACCAATTAATAAATCATTAATATTAAATTAATTACCACAATTAACAATATACATTATTAAATACATAAATATTAATTAATAAAAATTAACAATTAATTAATAATTATTCAATTACTTCCCACCCTATTCCCTATAAACCCACAACCCGCTACGGAAATAAAACGCAAAATCGAATTAAAAAATAATTAATAACTTCTAAAAATTATTAATAAATTTATTATAATTAAATTACTTCCCACCCTATTCCTCTATAAACCCACAACCCGCAATGGAACTAAAAAGCAAAATGTTGTTAAAAAAAAAGTATTACTTATAAAAATTTAACACATATATTAAAATACAAAAGCAATACTTACACAAAAATATAGAACACATACATTTAAATTAAATACTAACATACATAACACTAACTAAAAAAACGATATTTTTAACATCGATATTTAAAAAACGATATTTCTTACCTTCAACTCAATATTCTTGTCAACGATATTCTGACGGTCGATATTCTGGCATGACGATATTTCAACATCGATATTCTGGTAGGTCGATAATTTTAACTCGATATTTTGTCTGTTTACCGTCTCATTGCTCTTCCCATTAGGATCTCATGTGGACTCAAACCCGTCTTTTTGTCAGGGATGCTTCTAAGACTCATCAGTACAAGGGGTAAAGCGTCAGGCCATTTCAGTGTTGTGGATGCACACACCTTTCCTAACCTAGATTTTATTGTGCCATTTAACTGCTCAACCACTCCAGATGCTTCTGGTCAATAGGCACAATGCAGCTTCTGTTCAATTTGCAATGCTGCACAAATCATCCGAATTATCTCATTATTAAAATGAGTTCCTCTATCTGTCTCTACGGTGACTGGAAATCCAAACCTAGGAATCAGTTCTCTCAGAAGTAGTTTGGCGACAGTTAAACTGTCATTCCTTCTTGTCGGATAGGCTTCCACCCAACGAGAAAACCATCAGGCAATAACTAGCACATATCTCAGCCCATTACAAGGGGGCAGCTCGATAAAATCAAGTTGGAGACGTGTAAATGGTCCTCCTGCTCTTCCAATTCGTCCCCAACTAACAACTGTCTTTCTGCCTCGATTTTGCTTCTGACAAACTATGCACCTCTGGAAAAGGCTCTCTGCAATGACCCTGAACCTCGGGTTATACCATGACTGCTTGAAGAGTCTGATCATTGCATCTCTTCCAACATGTGCAATTCCATGATATACCCTGGCCATATGGGAAAGTAAGGAATCTGGCAGGACTGGTCTTTCATCAAAATAGACCCACACTTCATCTTCTGCTCGCTTCCTACAACCAGTATTTTTCCAGATTTCTTTTCCTTATCACTTGCCTCTTTTCTGCATCTGCCTCACTTCATCCCAAGTTTCATATATGTTTGTGAACAAAAGATGGCATTCGGTATTTTCCCTTTCAATTGATCTGTTTAAAGCCATTAAATGTCGTGCACAGAAACGCGCTATTTGGTCAGCGTATCTGTTGCCCTTTGTCACATAATCATCTCCTGATTTATGTGCGGCACATTTGACCACTGCAATTCTTTTGGGCAATTGCAAAGCATCCAATAATTCTTTTACAGTTTTGCTGTTACGAATAGGAGAACCTGAAGAAGTCAGAAATCCCCTTTGCATCCATAGCTGTCCAAAATCATGGACAAGCCCAAACCCATATGGGCTATCCGTAAATATGGTCACCCTCAGACTTTTGGAAACTTTGCAAGCTCTAATTAAAGCAATCAATTCAGCAATTTCAGCAGAATTTACCCCTTTTAGACAGGATGCTTCTAGAACTCCCGCTATGGTGCAAACAGCATAGGCAGTACATATTTCGCCTTTCTCATTTCTCAGACATGACCCATCATCGAATATTTCACAGTCTGGTTCCTCTAGAGGAACATCCTCTATATCAAACCTGGGTGTGGTGCACAGTTCTATCACTTCCAAACAATCATGATCTGCTTCTTCTCTCACTTCCTCACACCCAGAACTTGGCAATAGAGTTGCTGGGTTTACAGTTGTGCACCTTACCACAGTCACATTTTCAGCACCCAGAATCACTCTCTCGTACTTAGTCAGCCGACTAGAGGTCAGATATTGAGTCCGTGTTCGAGTTAAAAGGATCTCAACAGAATGTGGCACATACACTTTGACTGGATATCCCATCACAATCGCTTCGCTTTGTTCCAGACTCACACAAGTGGCGGCTACTGCTTTTAAACAGCCTGGCAACGCTGCAGCCACTGAATCCAGAGTAGCAGAAAAATAAGCTACTGGACGTCGTGCCATTCCATGTTTCTGAGTTAGGACTGAAAGTTCACATCCATCTCTTTCGCAACAATACAATGCAAACTCCTTGGTATAATCTGGCATTCCCAATGCAGGTGCTCGACAAAGACTGTTTCTCAATTTCGTAAAGGCTTCCATACTTTCATCATCAAACACAATCGGATCTCTCACATTTTTTCGTGTCAACCTCTGTAGAGGTTTTGCAATCCATGAGAAACTACAGATCCACTACCTACAGTATCCAACCATTCCCAAAAACATTCGTACTTCTTTCTGAGTGGTAGGTGGGCTCATTTGTCTGATTACACTAATTCTTTCTGGTGTCACCTTTCTGACTCCTTTTTCGATTTTGTGTCCTAAGTACTGGACTTCTTGTTTACAAAATTGTAATTTTGCTGAAGACACATATTTGTGTCCTCCTTCCGCCAAATGGTTCAGTAAGGCAATGGTATCTGTCACACATGCCTCTCGAGTCTTTGATGCCACAAGTAGGTCATCAATGTACTGAACCAAAACTGAATTTCCTGGCATGATCAAAGTTTCCAGACATCTTTTCAGAATCTGGTTAAAGATTGAGGGACTCTCGGTATACCCTTGAGGAACTCGGCACCATGCCAAGACACGGTCTCCGAACCGGAACGCAAAAAGATATTGGCTCTCCGGATGCAAAGGAATCGAGAAAAATGCTTGACACAGATCAATCACTGTGTACCATTCTGAATCGCATGGAATTTGGTAAAGGATGACTGCTGGATTTGGTACTATGGGACAGCAAGGTACCACAATCTTATTAATCTTTCTTAAATCCTGTACTACTCTATATTTTCCGCTTGGCTTTTTAATTCCTATAATGGGTGAATTACAAGGACTACTCATTATCTCTCTCAAAATTCCCTGTGCAATCATTTGATCAATCACAGGAGTGACACCAGTAATTACTTCTGGACTCATTTTGTACTGAGGAGTGTTTGGATACACAGCACCCTCTTTCACCGTAACCTGAATTGGGTCGACGTTTATCATTAGACCGATTTCTTTTCCAGTAAAATCACATACATCCGACCTCACTGTACTTCTAAATTCTTCAGGCAAACTCTCTTTTGTGAGAAGTGAAATCAACTCATCCACTTCTGTCCCTTGCTTCGCTAACATCATTTTAAATTCAACATCCTTATCAGGAGACTGAAATGCAATACCATCTGGCGTACAATAGATGCTGCAATTCATCTTGCATAACAAATCTCTACCTAAGAGATTTACTGGACTTGAGTCACATACCACAAACCGATGCATGTCTCTGAAGTTTCCAATATGAACTTCTATTGGATTTGTGACTGGGGTTTTAATATGCTTATTTGAAAGTCCTACAACTTGGATAGTTTCTCCCGAGAGGGGTAGGTTTGGAATTTCTGCTGCTCTCACAGTAGAACGGGTAGCACCAGTGTCCACTAGGAATGTAATATCATTACCTTCCACCTTTCCTTCGACAAATGGACCTGACTGATCTACCGCCAAAGATGCGCCAAGTACGCACTCTTCCTCCCCCCTCAGGCACCGTCATTGAGATGAGTCTGAATCATTCTCATTGCACTGCAACCAATATTGCGGAATCATTTGCACACTTTGATTCTTACCGATCTGGTCACCTCCGTGAAATCCAGTGTTCACACTGTACCTCTGCACCTGAGCATTCACATTATTTGGCATAGGAGCTTGTGGCACCTGTAACTGTGGGGTAACTACCTGCTGCTGCTGCTGCTGGTTCACAACCACCTCATTCTGCATCTGTGAATTTAAAGTTTGATTCACCCCATTATTCTTTTGAGCAGATCTACACTCATTCTTCCAATGTTCAATCTTTCTGCACGCATGACAAGGAAAGTTCTTCCTAGCCTCCTCTTTACTCATCTTACCTCTACCTTTACCTCCATTCGATACCTGACCATTTTGATTCTGACCATTCATTTGATAACCTGTCTGGGAATTGCTATTTACCTCTTGTTGCTCTGCTACCTTCACTTGTGCCCACATCATTTTCTCCTTTAGTTTCTTGTGTCTTGACTCAATGTCATCGCTACAATACTTCGCATATCTCAAAATTTCATCTATTGTTTTGCTCTGCCAACAAATCAAATGTTGCTGAATCATATTAATAATCTCTGGTTTTAATCCAAATACAAAACGATACACAAAATGTCCCATATCCTTGTCTCCAATATTTTCAAATCCACTATACTGTTTAAATACTTGTAACAACCTTTCATAATAGGCATGCACTGACTCCTTTGGTTCTTGGGTCGTTCGGTCTATCTTAACCCAATCTGTTTCCTTAGGGGAAATTTTCCCTTTCAAGTAAGTGATGACTTGGTTATACTTTTTCATCACCTCCTCAGATGGTGCTCCTGTTTTAGGGTCTCTAGGATACTCTTCTTTTGGCCAATCAACAGTGTTCTTACATTCTGTCCACAAGTCTGCCGGAACAACAATTTCAAAAAACCCATCTAAATCCTTTAACAAAACCTTCAAGACCTTCACAAACCTTTCTACCTGTTTGTACCATTCTACGGGTTTCTCTCTTAGTCTGGGGAAATCATTCGTAAATGATAATATATCCTGCCTTGACCATGGAACATGAAGGTATCCACCACCTGATACTTCTCTCATCGGACACACCCTTTCAACCTGTTCTGTTTCCTTTAACAGGAACATAGGCACTCCTTTACTTGCTCCTTCTTCCTTCTTTCTCACCCACCTATTTCTCCATCGATCTACATCTCCCCATTTCTTCAAAATGTTCATCAACTCTTTTATCTGTAACCTCTTTCCAGACGCGTTCAAACTCTCCAGATCCTTTTCAGTAAATGCCAATCTGTACTATTTCTGCAACACCTTTGACTTTTCTATGTCTATTCCATACTCACTAGCAGCTTCAGATATTTTCTCATGAAGATTCCTTGCTCTCCAAGTAATACTTTTACACAAGAACAATAATTCATCATCTCGATAAGTTCCTAATCTATCTGGATGGATTGTACCTATAATCATTTCTTCCAAATCTACCTTCAATTGGCTCACATTTATACTCTGTGTTTGTGTTACTTTCTTTTCCCTTTCCTTTATCCAATCATTAAATTCTTCTGATGAAGGACCTGCTGAACTTCCTGTCATTGGAGTGACATTGGTCCCTATTCTCCTTGGATTTATTTGTATATCTCCTCTAGGGGTTTCTGTTATCATTTCACAAACTGGAAGATCTAACAATGTAACATTTGTGTCAGCCTGTCTATTCTCATTGACTATCGTCTCCATTCTGCTCTTGACATTACCCATTGGAACTGCTAATGTATGTACTTTAGGTGTATTTGGGTTTTCTCCAAACAAAGGAACTACAGGAGCTATTGTAACCGGTACCGTCAACGCTTCTGCATTTAGACTCAACTGATTTATTTTCTGAATCTGCTCTACATTTGCCTTGTTTAGCATCTCAAACTCTTTTTCTCTCATTATCCTAGCCATGTCCGCAATCTGTGGAATCAATGGATTTCCCATAAAGGGTGCATTCGAAGTCACCTCAACTGAATTTTCTTTATATGGCGGGGCTCTTTTGGTCATGATATCCTCTAATAACTCATCATCAGAATCATTTTGTAAACTTGAAGTTTCTATGTTCTTCTTCTTCTCTTTACATTTACCTCCTGTCTGTTCATCAGCAGCTAAAACTGGATACAAACCCTCGGTTACCACAGCTCTCCTCCATCGTTTCATTGTGTCTTCTCTTCTCTCAAAAGGGTACCTCGACATTAAATTCCTATATCTCCTACCTCCTCGATATTTCTCTCTCACTATGGCTTCTATTTCCCATTCCTCTAATACTTCATACTGTGTAGGTCTGGCATTCGGCTCTAATGAATTCATTCTATTTCTAAAATTCTACAAAATCCTCATATTAAATGAACCATGCTGTGGAAAAGCTAAAACACCATCATCCTTTGTATACTCTGCCCAATTCTCCAACCATGTACACGTATGATATCCTTGCTCTAACATCATATAGGAAGCAGGCGTCCCTGGAGGGGGAATAAGAATTCCTTCTCTAGTCACAATCGGTTTATCCTTTTTGAAGAATTTCTTTATTTTCTCAAACAACTTCATTTTCCTGACTTTTTACACTAACGTATATCAACAAAACAACAAGGAAACCCTTCCGTAATTCTACTTATTCTATTTGTCAGCTCTCGTCCTATACCAGCGTGACACACACCAACCAACCAATCAGAACACTACTACGTAAGCACAGTCTCAGCCAATACTAGCGCGGCTCACACCAACCTACCAATCACAGCTCAGTACACGCCTGCTGCTTGTCCAATACCAGCGCGGCTTTTCTGACGTCAGTATTACTCCTTCTACTGACCCTCCCTTTACAAAGTAATACGGCAATATTTTTCTAAGCACTCTTAATCAAAAAATTTGATTAGTAACAACATAAAACAATGCTACCTTGTCTGTTCCACTAAATAAAGAGATAGTTTTCACTTTTTCTAAGAAGAGGTTTTCTTCACTACGAGTCCTAATAACGTCCAGCATTATTTTACTCTTTAAACAAGCTCCGGGTGGACCTATTACTCCTCTAGAGATAAGGCCAAAGTTTCGCAAGAGGACTTTTTGGTGTGAAAAGAGGTCTTGGTACTCCCCTGGGGATAAGGCTAGAGTTTCGGAAGTGGACCCTTCACTATTTCAGACACTTTACTCACATACAAAATTTCCCTAATATAACACCTTCAGCCCTCCATAGCTTTGGTATTATTACAACAGACAAAGTACTTCTGCAGCGTGATTTCTTTACCATACTCTTCTTCTGCCTATTTCAGGCTAATTCCATTCCCAGGATTCCTCAGGTATCTCCGTACCTGTTCTTCTAGACAACATAGAACAGGACACTAACTTTTTGTGTTATGAACATATAATCCATAATCAATAATCATCACCAAACTAATCAATAATTAAACCATCCTCTGCTACCAGGAAACTGATCCAGCACGCGGCCAATGCCTAATCAAGGATCAATACTCAATAATATAGCAGAACAATGGCCCATACACACTCACCCAAATCCCTGATGCGCTGTGGTCAATTTATATACAAGGTCAATTCTTTTTCTAATATCTGTTCATATATGGCATTTTCTAAATACCTATCTAATTCATATATCAACTTTTCCTCTACTTGGTCGACGAACCAATTAGTTGAATAGTTGATGGTAATGATACTCCCTATCTGATTAGACAATTGATCAACTAAATAAGACACAGACTCTCGTTAAAGTTAGTAGATTTATCTCAAATCATAGAATAAAATGCTCAAATGCATACGGTCACAAATGCAAACAATGAACTCACAAAGGGAGAGGAAAACATCAGCAATTCAAAGAGGCAAACTCATCAATCAAATAATGACAATGTTGCATCAAGGAGTGGATAGATAAAGAGACAAAAGTTTCTGAGACAAAAATACATTCGCAAGTAAATTATGCAAGAACGAGTTAGAATAATACAAACCCAACGGATTTGTAGAGAAAACAACCCATCAGGCCTACGTGGTGGTGGGGATCCCCCGAAATAGAGTCAGGGGACAAAGATTTCAGGGACAGGATCAGGACAGGACAGGAACAGCTAGGCCTCTCTGCAAAACCGACGAACTGCGATGCATCTCCCCTCTCTCAGCCTCTCCACCTACGACTCTAACCACACCCCTAAAGGCACCCCAATTATACCCTAAAACCTACATGTCCATCCCACATCAGTTGAAACATTCAGCGTAACTAGACAGTTGATTGGTGGACTTTGGGGGTGGAATGTCACACCATGATGACTTCATTCACTTTTAGGCTTACTCTTTGTTTTATGCCCGTTCCCACCACCTCATACATTGTACATTCACATGATCTGTTGCAGGTTACAATTTTATACATTTTCGAGTGATGTCTACAGGAAAAGTCCTTCTATCCCACGAACTGTCACGTTGTTTGGCAGACGATCATCGCATCGGCCTTCACCCTCTTTCATCTCCTCTGCTGTGCTCAGCGCTTCAGCGTGCCTTTGTCAGAACAGCATTTACTCTATTTTCCAACCCCGCCTTCACTTCAGTCAACTTAAGAAAACATGGAATCTTTTCCAGCTCACTATGCCAAATGGAAAATGAACATTCATTAATTATATGATAATGTAATTTTCACTGTTTACCAGCCACCTTTGTACTATTCCCTGTTAATGTTTTTTCCTAGCATAGCCTTATGCAAAACGATATTAATTATTAATTCAAAGCAAGCTGCAACATGCAAACTACGAAATGCACATGCAGCCTAGTCATGCATTATTTCTCGTTTCTTTCAAAGCATAATGTAAATACAGTTATAGTTCTTTCATGCGTTATCTTATGTTAGTGCATGCATGCGCAAAGTAGTTTTCCCTCCTGTTCCTGTAAGGTGCACATTAATTTTCTATTACTACTTACTGTTAGTACGTATTATGGGGGTATTCATTTGAGCATGTCTTCTTTGCGAAATCCTACTCCATCATTGCTTTCAACTGGAGGGCTATATGAAAAGCAACAATGGTTCTGTCGGGAAAGAGCAATTTCTTCACAAATAACAGATAAATCGTAAAGTATCACATATATTCGATAAGGTTGGAACACAGAAACACAGGCAAGTACGTGTTTGCAAAAAACAATTTTACTTTTTGTTAAATAAAGCATTCTTATTATGCATTCATAAGGCTGTCGATAGTAAATGCGGAATCGCGGTGACATGTAATAAGGTGAGAAGGAGTGCTCAGTGACTGTGGTGCAGTGAGTGTCATAGTTCACGAGATCGTGTGAATCTCGGCCGGTAGTGACACGGATGGCCGTCTAGTGAGCACGTATTGCCAGGACTCACGACTGGCACCTCATTGGGGGACTTAATGTGTTCTGTTTCGCCCACCGGCTGATTGTACCTCAACGGCCATCCGTGTCACTACCGGCCAAGATTCACACGATCTCATGAACGACTTTGATTCATTATCATAGAGTCTTCCTGAAACCACCAGATAATTGGAAGCCTTCACTCAGCGAGGCAACCCTAAGGGAATTCACCCCCACGTTGGGCTGTCATCCTTCTCCTTAGTCCTGAAGAAGACCTGCCATGACATTGGTCCAATAACGCTTTTTGTCAGGGTCGAAACGTCGACGATAGTTTATGGCTCAGCTCTATCAAGTCTTTCAGTCCCAAACCCATAAGCCATTGCGCTATTTACCGGAGACATTGTTTTTCGTTGTTCTGACCACCTTTTAGCTTATTTCCCTTCTATACTTGTACAGAATCTATCTTCACCATGTATATATGACACTCACTGCACCACAGTCACTGAGCACTCCTTCTCACCTTATTACATGTCACCGCGATTCCGCATTTACTATCAACAGCCTTATCAATGCATAATAAGAATGCTTTATTTAACAAAAAGTAAAATTGTTTTTGCAAACACGTACTTGCCTGTGTTTCTGTGTTCCAACCTTATTGAATATATGTGATACTTTATGATTTATCTGTTATTTGTGAAGAAATTGCTCTTTCCCGACAGAACCATTGTTGCTTTTCATATAGATACCCAGGTTCTGAGGGACACAGGGTTACCCCATTGGTATTACACTTCAACTGGAGGGCAGCGTGAGTCCATCTTTTAATTGGTTGAAGCTCCATCTGGGGAATAGCCCAGGATTCATCCTCCTTGGCAGTGATTTCAATACCATCCATGTCTAGGGGCTCAAACGTAGCATTAACATCCCCAGCTAGGATCAGATATGAACATGAATGAAGCTTATCCAGATGTGCCTCTAGAGATTGAATTATCTCAGAAGCATGTCCACCCTGAATCCCACATGAATATATGTTGAGAATCGTCATACTATGGCCCCTACTTACTTTGATGCCTAATATGTCAGGGCAATTAATTGTTAATTGACAAATCTTACAGTTTAAGGAGGACTTCACCCATATTCCTAAACCACCCATAGGCTTCCAAACTTACTCGGCTAAGCTGGGTTTTGAAATTACAAGTACCCCACTTTTTGGAAGAGGTATATGTCCTGCTTCTCGACAAATTCACACTATGGTGACTGCATCAGCTTTGCCCTAAGACCAGCTACCTTCAAAGAAGCCACCAAAGTCAAAGGTGAATGTTGATCTTAGGGGGGCACTCAGGGGGGACAAAATACCTACGGAGTCAGTGAGTGTACTATTTAAAAACTCAAGAACTGCAGGATCATTACCAGTGCACAAAAACCCAGGTAAACCTATATTGCTAATTTGAATAAGTTGTGACTATTCACGCTGACCCAAATAGAATGGATGTCATCAGGCAGTGAGAGGCATCAGTATTAGTATCCAAGTTGAGTGTGCGTGAATGGGGGCACAAAACCTTATCATAACCGCTCTTAGATTTGGAGGCTTGATAGCTTCTGACCCAGTCACTCGTGGGGGGAAAAATTCTGCGCTCCTTGGGGTAACCCTATGCTATTCATACTCACTGGGGGGCTTAGGACAGGGCTGGTGCTAGGGGGAGTGATAGATGGTCGTAAGAAAGCCCTGCTAATCTGAACCTTAACCAAGTCACACTTCCCCACCAGCTGTCAATCGCTGCCCTACAAACCAGATAGGGCCTGAAACAGCACTATGAGCATATTTATGGTATGGAACAGGTCGTCAATATAGAACAGCTGCAATCCTTTTTGGGCAGATCCCTTTTCCCAAGTTGAGGCTAAGCCAAGGCCAATCCATGGTGACATTGTGCACGCTAAATGAAGTGAACAAAGCAGTTAAATCTATAACCAATGGGAAGGCCTGTGGGGAGGATGACATCGCTATTACGTTCTATGAGAGGTTTTTACACACCTTACATTAACAGATTTTAAATCTTTGTAATCACATTTTGAAAGGCGGTAACATTCCTCCATCATTTAACACCACTATTGTAGTAAGTTTTCATTATAAAGATAAGAATTCAAAGAGCATTAATTCATACAGGCCTATTAGCCTTTTAAATACTGATTACAAAATTGTTATGAAATTACTTGCTAATAGTATGAACAGGGTAGTTGGTGCACTAATTAACAGGGATCACGTGGCTTTATTATAAGTAGAAACAACAGTTGATGGACAGAATGCAGAACAATGTCATACATTCACCCCAGTACAGAGATCTGGGCCTAAATCCATCGTTTTTTTGCTCACCATGCCATTCCAGTTTGAACCCAGCCATATGCAAATCAGTCTTGACCCTGTGCCTCATGGGAACAGTCCAGCCCGAACTGCCAAGCCAGGTCCTCCCTGGACTGGAAACAAGCATTCTAGGACTTTTTTCGGGGTTTCACCCCTCTTCAGCCAGGATAGCTTGATTCCAGTGGCATGGAGAGCACGGGACCCACGTCTGGGCAAACCCGTCCCACTCGGGGTGACAAATGCAAAAATAACAGTTGATGGACAGAATGCAGAACAATGTCATCCCAGTACAGAGATCTGGGCCTAAATCCATCGTTTTTTTGCTCACCATGCCATTCCAGTTTGAACCCAGCCATATGCAAATCAGTCTTGACCCTGTGCCTCATGGGAACAGTCCAGCCCGAACTGCCAAGCCAGGTCCTCCCTGGACTGGAAACAAGCATTCTAGGACGAGACGTGGGTCCCTTGCTCACTTTGCCACTGGATTCAAGATAGCCTGGCTGATGAGGGTTTTGAACCCGAAACCGGTCCCAGGATGCTTGTTTCCGGTCCAGGGAAGACATGGCTTGGCAGTTCGGGCTGGACTGTTCCCATAAGGCACAGGGTCAGACTGATTTGCATATGGCCATGTCTGAACTGGGGTGGTGGAGTGAGCTAAAGAATGATGATGGATTAAACCCAGATCAGTTGACTGGGGGTGAGTGTTTGATTTGCTCTAACGCTCCGTCCATCATCCCCTTTGGTATCGCTTTGTTCGCCCTAAGTTGGCAGGGTATGCCCAGACGTGGGTCCCTTGCTCACTTTGCCACTGGATTCAAGATAGCCTGGCTGATGAGGGTTTTGAACCCAAAACCGGTCCCAGGATGCTTGTTTCCGGTCCAGGGAAGACATAGCTTGGCAGTTCGGGCTGGACTGTTCCCATGAGGCACAGGGTCAGACTGATGTAGCACTTTTATGAAACCTGGCTTGGAAATTCAGGAGAATGTTTTTAATATAATTCATGTATTTCATTTGGTGGGTGAATACAAGATTAATAGCCAAAAACTGAAATTCTTTCATGCAATTGCACTATAGACCCTTTTATTTTTAGAGCTCTGTCCTCTGGTGAATCATAATCCGAAGAGATATCTTAGTATATGCACCACGGAGAACATTGACAATCTTTTTGCTCTATATGACATGCCATTTGTCAAAAGAATTAAAGCACTTTTTTAAAAAATTGACAAATCTGCCCATATCTATAATTGGCAGAGGAGCATTGATTCGGATGTTTATTTTACCGCTTTTCAATTTTTATTCTCTGCTCTGCCCTGTGATTTACAAATGACATTTTTCAAAGAAATAGACATTTTTTAGGCCAATAAAGCACTTAGAATAGCAATAGGCATTCTCTATAAGTTAGTGAAAGAGGGGGTTTAGCTTTGCCCAGTCTGAAAGAATGTTATTTTGCAAGTTTTGCACAAATCTCTTATTGCTTTTTTAAATCCCCCGGTGTCCGAAGACCAATTGATAATTTCTTTTTAGTTAATGCAGAAATATATATATCAAATGACTTTCTATACTTAACTAAATCAATAAAAAAGGGTTTTGTATAAGCTTTTACAGAGACTGTTAAAGAGAAAAGAACAGCTGTGGATATTTGGGGTAGTTTGCGCTTAGGCCCCTGTAACTTTTTGACCACATAAGGGATCCACGCCAAATTTGCGTCCTTCTCTTCCAACATCATGGGGCTTCTAAAGGTACCCAGGGTTTGTGGATCCCCCTGGAGGGGACCCAGAAATTAGCCAAAATACAGTTAAATTTTGGAGAAATTGGAAAAAGTGCTGCAAATGAAAGCATTTGGGGGCAGATCTACAAGAAAGTGCCGCAGCGTGGCGCTGCAAGCCCTTTGGCTGCGCCACGCTGCGGCACTTTCAGAGCACAGGAATGCGACATATTTACAAGAATATGTCGCATTCCTGTGCTCTCCCTGCGCTGGCGCACAAACAGCTGCCAAGCGCCGGCGCAGGCACCCTTGCACCATGGTGCAAGGATGCCTGCGCCATGGGGAGATTGTTTCTGTGCAGGAAGGGGCACCTTTCTGCACAAAAACAATCAGTACAGGCTTTTCCTCTTTCAATGCGTGCTGCAGAATGCAGCACGCATTGAAAGAGGAAAACGAGGAGAAATGAAAACATTTCTCCTCGGTGCGCCTCGCTACGCCACCTCTAGGGTGGCGTAGCTTTCAGACGCATCTCCAGAGTTACGATTTCTCGTAATTCTGGAGATGTGTCTTGTTCCATGGGTGTTGCGTGGGAACACCCACAGCAACACCCATGGAACGCCCTTTCACCGCAAAGTGCTGCGTGTGAAGGGACGGTATTTACAAGGAGAGGAAAAGTCACGCATGGTGGCTTTTCCTCTCCTTGTAAATATCGAGGAGCCCCCTGCGCCACCAGTACGTCACGAAAAGTGACGTACTGGTGGCGCAGGGGGCTTGTAAATCTGCCCCTTGGTTTTTTCCCTGCAAGTGGTATCAACAAAGGATTTGTGCTGCTGAAATCACCATCTTCCCAGCTTACAGGGACTGACAGACGTTTGTCAGAAAACCAACATTTCTTACACAGTTTTGGCATTTTACTGGGACATAGCCTATTTTTGCTATTTTTTGTGCTTTGAACCTTCTTCCAGTTAATGGTAGAAATGGGTATGAATGCAATAATCGATCCTGAAAAGCTATATATTTTAAAAAAGTAGACAAAATTCTGAATTCAGCAAGGGATCATTTGTGTAGATCTTTCAAGGTTTCTTTATAGAAACAAACAGTAGAAAATAGGAAAAATTGAAAATGAGTTGAAAAAACCAGCCATTTGTGCCAACATTTTCACCTGTAACTTCTTCTAAGTATGAAGTATTTTTTTAAGCAATATACCGTTACATCCGCTGGACCTTTCTAGTTGTGGGAATATATAGTAATTGTAGGTTCACCAAGAACCAGACTAACCCAGAGCCAATAACTCTGGGTATTGCAATGGTTTTTTATTGTGTACCGGGTATATAGCAATTAATTTGGGAAAATATAAACAGTGAAAAATCAGGATGAAAGACACCTATGTATTTCTGAAATTGGAACAAAATATAGAGTTTAAAAACAGTAGCTATTTGCACATTTCCAAAATTGTGAGTTACCCATACTAGCATGAGAATTATAGGACATTTTTCAAAGTGACTTCTTTTTAACACATTGTCTTTCATTTGGAAGGTAGAAATGCATCGAAAGGCAATAGGTAATAACAGTTACTCTACAATTCTGTATTACCCTAATTCTACCGATAAAAATGGTACCTCACTTGTTTGGGTAGACCTAGTGCCCGCCACAGGAAACGGCTCATAGCGCAACGTGGACACACCACATTTTCACAGTGAAAACTGACCCTTTTTTTTCAAAGTGCCTAGCTGTGGATTTTGAACCCTAGCTCTGCCGGCACCTAAGGAAACCTAGCAAACCTATACATTTTTAAAAACTAGACACCCTGGGGAATCCAGGATGGGGTGACTTGTCTGGCTCTTACCAGGTTCTGTTACCCAGAATCCCTTGCAAACCTCAAACTTTGTCAAAAAAACACATTTTCCTCACATTTCTGTGATGGAAAGATTTGGAATCTGCGTGGATCCACAAATATCCACCCACCCCGCATTCCCCAAAGCAACGTGGACACACCACATTTTTACAGTGAAAACAGACCCTTTTTTGCAATGTGCCTAGCTGTGGATTTTGAACCCTAGCTCTGTCGGCACCTAGGGAAACCTAGCAAACCTATATGTTTTTGAAAACTAGACACCCAGGGGAACCCAGGATGGGGTGAGTTGTCTGGCTCCCACTAGGTTCTGTTACCCAGAATCCCTTGCAAACCTCAAACTTTGTAAAAAAAACACATTTTCTCACATTTCTGTGATGGAAAGTTCTGGAATCTGCGTGGCTCCACAAAATTCCACCCTCCCCGCATTCCCCAAAGTCTTCCAATAAAAATGGTACCTCACTTGTGTGGGTAGGCCTAGTGCCCGCAACAGGAAATGACCCAAAATGCAACGTGGACACACCACATTTTTACAGTGAAAACTGACCCTTTTTTTGCAAAGTGCCTAGCTGTGGATTTTGAACCCTAGCTCTGCCGGCACCTAGGGAAACCTAGCAAACCTATACATTTTTGAAAACTAGACACCCAGAAGAATCCAGGATGGAGTGACTTGTCTGGCTCTCACCAGGTTCTTTTACCCAAAATCCTTTGCAAACTCAAACTATGTAAAAAAAAAACATTTTCCTCACATTTCTGTGATGGAAAGTTCTGGAATCTGCATGCATCCACAAAATTTCACCCACCCCGCATTCCCCAAAGTCTTCCGATAAAAATGGTAACTCACTTGTGTGGGTAGGTCTAGTGCCCGCAACAGGAAACGGCCCAAAACGCAACATGAACACATCACATTTTTACAGTGAAAACTGACCCATTTTTTTGCAAAGTATCTAGCTGTGGATTTTGAACCCTAGCTCTGCCGGCACCTAGGGAAACCTAGCAAACCTATACATTTTTTAAAACTAGACACCCAGGGGAATCCAGGATGGGGTGACTTGTCTGGCTCTCACCAGGTTCTATTTCCCAGAATCCCTTGCAAACCTAAACCTTTGTGAAAAAAAACCAAATTTACCTCAAATTTCTGTGATGGAAAGTTCTGGGGTCCACGCAAGCCATCCCTCCTTTCGCACACAGAAATTTGAGAAAAATATGATTTTTTTCAGCTAAATTTGAGGTTTTCAGGGGATTCTGGGTAGGAAAACTTTGGGGGTCCATGCAAGCCATACCTCTCTGGACTCCCCCGGGTGTCTAGTTTTCAGAAATGTGTGGGTTTGGTAGTTTCCCAAGATGGCCGCTGAGCCCGGGGCCAAAAACCCAGGTGACCCCCTTGCAAAACCAGGTTGTTTGTGATAGGTAATTTTGATGTCTCCTCAACATGTTTTGGTGCCATTGCCTCTCACCGGTACTTGGCCCACCCACACGAGTGAGGTACCATTTTTATCGGGACACCTGGGGGAACGCTGGGTGGTAGAAAATTTGTGTCAGTCCGGTGATCCCCCAACTTTCCCACACAGAAATTTGAAAAAAAGTGATTTGTTTCAGCTAAATTTGCGGTCTGGAAGGGGTTCTAGGTAGGAAAACTTTGGGGGGTCCACGCCAGGCATACCTCGCTGGACTCCCCCTGGTGTCTAGTTTTCAGAAATGTGTGGGTTTCGTAGTTTCCCAAGATGGCCACGGAGCCCGGGGCCAAAAACCCAGGTGAACCCCTTGCAAAACTAGGTTGTTTTGTGATAGGTAATTTTGATGTCTCCTCAACATGTTTTGGGTCCTTGCCTGTCACGGGTACTTGGCCCACCCACGCGAGTGAGGTACCATTTTTATCGGGAGACCTGGGGGAATGCTGGGTGATAGAAAATGTGTGTCAGTCCGGTGACCCCACAACTTTCCCACACAGAAATTTGAAAAACTTTTTTCAGCTAAATTTGCAGTTTGCAGGGGATTCTGGGTAGGAAAACATTGGGGGGTCCACGCAAGCCATACCTCGCTGGACTCCCGTGGGTGTCTAGTTTTCAGAAATGTGTGGGTTTGGTAGTTTCCCAAGATGGCCGCCGAGCCTGGGGCCAAAAGTGCAGGTGACCCCCCTTGCAAAACCAGGTTGTTTTGATGTCTCCTCAATACTTTTTGGGCCCTTGCCTGTCGCAGGTACTTGACCCACCCACTTGAGTGAGGTACCATTTTTATCGGGAGACCTGGGGGAACGCTGGGTGGTAGGAAATTTGTGTCAGTCCAGTGATCCCACATTTTTCCCACACAGAAATTTGAGAACAATTTGATTTTTTCAGCTAAATTTGAGGTTTGCGGGAGATTCTGGTTAGGAAAACGTTGGGGGGTCCACACAAGCCATATCTCGCTGGACTCCCCGGGTGTCTAGTTTTCAGAAATGTATGGGTTTGGCAGTTTTCCAAGATGGCCGCCAAGCCCAGGGCCAAAAGCCCAGGTGACCCCCTTGCAAAACCAGGTTGTTTTGTGATAGGTAATTTTGATGTCTCCTCAATATGTTTTGGGCCCTTGCCTGTCGCAGGTACTTGGCTAACCCACGTGAGTGAGGTACCATTTTTATCGGGAGACCTGGGGGGAATGCTGGATGGTAGGAAAATTGTGGTTTTTCTGATACCAGAATATTATGGCACAGTAATGCAAGAAAAATGTATGACTATAGTCACGTTTTGAGGTTTGCATGGGATTGTGAGTAAAAAAGAATTGTTGGGATCCATGAGAGGCACACCACCCAGCACTCCCCATTTTTTTTGGGTTACAGAAACAGCTAAAGTTGGAAAATCTTCCATAGAGACAGACTACACCTTAGCACAGAAAGACAGATGACACAAATATGACTGCCTATCCATCTGTTCCTCAAGTACACACACATACTGGCTGGATTTGGCATGAGGGTGAGTGAAAGGTTCAAAATGTATATTTTATTAACAAGAGATTTCACAAAAAGTAAATGCACTGTTAATAATCAAAAGGTTAAAAACCTGAACCAATGACTCACAGCTCGTGAGCTGTAAAGCTACGACAAGGCACCAACCTCTTAACAGGCCATTCACACACCTTTCATACTTGACACACACATTCACACCACCAGCTGCGGCCCCAGCACATTACAACACTCACATCAACAGACAATGTGGAGACAAGGTACACCCTGGCAGAGAGAGACAGAAAAGACAAATATTACTTCAAAATGAACAATTCCTTAAGTACTCACACATACTGGTTGGATTTGGCATGAGGGTGAGTGAAGGTTCAGAGCATAACATTCTATTAACAAGAGATTTCACAAAAAGGAAATGCACTGTTAATATTTAAAAGATTAAAAACCTGAACCAATGACTTACAGCTCTTTCACACACCTTTCATACATGGCACACAAGACCATTCACACCGCCAGCCGTGGGCCCAGCACATTACAACATTCACATCAACAGAGAGCGCCATTCAAGGGCCCATCACTTTAATACGCCCACATGACTGACACAGCAATCACACCGACTGGTGGTTGACATAGTGTGTGCAGTGGCGTTTGACTAGCAGAGTGTGTAATGACCAGCAGCAAGTCACTACTCACACACTGCCAGCCAAATGCCAGCCCCGCACACCGCCAGCCAAGCACCAGCCCACCCACACCGCCAGCTCAGGCACACCATCAGCCAAGCACCGGCCCACACACACTGCCAGCCAAGCGCCAGCCCACACACACCGCCAGCCAAGCGCCAGCCCATGCACACCGCCAGCCAAGCGCCAGCCCATGCACACCGCCAGCCAAGTGCCAGCCCACCCACACTGCTAGCCCATGCCCACCACCAGCCAAGCGCCAGTCCACGCACACCACAGGCCAAGCGCCAGTCCACGCACACCATCACCAAATTTATTTTTAACAAGAAAGAAAACACAAACCAATTGGAACTAGATACAAAACTATAACTACAAACACAACAACGGTAACTAAAGACATCATTCTAATGCCAACCGTGAAACTGAACAACAACTATATAAAACCATACAGACCAGGCAGTACACTATTAAACTCACGGTTGCTCCCAAAAACTCTTTTGAGTGTGATACAATCTGAAACATGTGGGCACACACAGCCCAGGATTGGAAGGACAATCAGCACAGTGCATATGACTCTCCTTCCGCATACCTCTTCGCAAACAGACTCTACATCTCTTACAGGGATTGTTTTTTTTGGGTGTGGGAGGAATTAAATCAGGAAAGTGGCGATCTTTCAATTTAGCCACATCCTCCACCACTCCAACTCTAGGAACACATGTCTGTTCCACTACAACAAGGCTGCCTATCACAGACTCCTGAAACTGAACAAAAGTCATATTTGACGCAGGGGAACACTCCTTGAACACAACAAAAGCATTAAAAGTTGCTAAATTGAAGAAATCGATGGCCAACTTCTTATACCAAATGTAGGCCTTACAAACAGCAGTGTAAGGTTCCAACCTCTGATCTACTCTATGGACACCACCCATGTGCTTATTGTAGTCTACAATGTACACAGGTTTGCACACTTCAGCAACCTGACCCCAAACAGTCACAGGTGAAGTACTGTCAGCATGTACACATCCCTCCTGTCCACAAATTTCACAGCTAGCAGTTCCTCACTATGCAAGGCACTGCACTGTCCCCTCTGAAGCTTTTTGCAAACAAGCTCTTTTGAGTAACCTTTACGCTTAGAGCAGATTGTGCCACAAGCAAAAGTGTCCACTTTGAACAATTCCTTAAACAATTGCACAGCAGTGTAGAAGTTATCAAGGTACACATGGTGACCTTTGTTAAACAGTCCTCTATCAAGTTCCCACACAATTTTCTCTGAAACTCCAAAAGTGGAGGGACAACCAGGGGGGTCAATAGTGGAATTCCTACCAGTGTACACACGGAAATTATAGACATATCCTGTCCTACTCTCAGACAACATATACATAATAATTCCATAACGTGCCCTCTTGCTAGGAATGTACTGCCTAAAAACCAAATGGCCCTTGAACAGGACCAAAGACTCATCAACAGCTATTTCTTTTCCTCGAGTATAGATCTCTGGAAATCGATCTACAAAGTGATCAAGAACAGACAGAATCTTAAAAAGACGGTCACAGTCAAGGTGATCTCGTGGCAACGCCAAAGCATTATCAACAAAATGCAGCATCCGAAGCAAAAGTAAATACCGATCATGACTCATAATTGCAGGAAATATGGCCGTTGCCATCAAGGGTCTGTTAGACCAATATGAAGCCAGGGACGGCTTCCTTATCAAGCCCATCAAAAAACTTAAACCCAAAAACTTCTTCATCTCATCCAGATTTGTGGGAGTCCACTGGGTAGCTCTAGAGTGGGGCCTAAGTCTGGCACTGCTGACCCTCAAAAACTGTTCAGCATACAATTTAGTCTGCTCAACAATGTCAGCCAAAAATACATCATCCATAAACAACTGAAAAAACTGTATAGGCAAAAAATATTCACAATCCACTCTACACCCTGCATCACCACTAAAGGCAGGCAATACCGGCTGCACCATGTTTGGATCAACCAAGGGTCCAGCACTTCCAGTAGGAAGGCTTGCAGCCCCAGGCTGCAATCCCGATGTCTCCTGCTGCACCATTGACACATCAGTGTCCTCCTCTAAAACAGGCACTTCATCCGCACTAAGAGTAGCTTCATCCACACTGAGAGTAGCTTCATCATCAGATGATTCCTCGTGGACAGAAAACTCACTGCCAGAATCTTGCACTCCCTCCTCTCCCTCAGACGCACTGTCAGTCTCATAATCCTGCTCAGAGGAAGATTCAAAAAGCATACCAACCACCTGCTGAGCAGTAATTCTACGGCTAGCCATAATCCTTACTAATAAAGGTAACTTGTCAAACAAGTCAACAACAACAAACACTTTGTAAAATAAGTAATAAACAAAATGTGGCTTTATCACAAAAACCTATATACTCCAAACCTATACCACTTACTTGCCAGAAGCAGCTAGTCTCACCGCCACCTACTCTGCACAGACACAGTAAGGACCAACAATATCCCACTAAAAAACAAAATTATACATAAGACAATGCAAAACACATCGCAAAGAATTTCATGCCCAGAACATTAACTAAATATGCTACTATTATGACGAATACATACCTTTACATCGCATGCGTTTACAATGCATGACCGTGTTGTTACATCGCAGTATCATTACAACGCAAGTCGTTACAACAAATTGCTGTAGGGGGCGCGCTGGACTTAGGAATAGTATAATTTACTATTCCAACTCCAGCGTGCGCAACAGTAGGGAAGGTGTTGGAATAGTAAATTATACTATTCCTTAGTTTAGAGCACCCCCTACAGCAAGTCGTTGTAACAACTTGCGTTGTAATGGTACTGCGATGTAACAACGTGGTCGTTGCAATCGCATGCGTTGTTACGCATGCGATGTGATGGCTGTTTCCCATTATGACACCACTTACAAAGAATTCATTCATGCATGACAATAATACTCATTTGGAGTAAACACAACAAAAATGTTCTTCCTACCAAATAAATGCAACTACGCAAAACTGCAGATCAACCACTGCCGAAATCGCAAACAAGAATCAAAAGCTTTGCACTAGAATAAAAAGGAGAAATAAAACATTACAATCACATATGCAAATAATTCACTAGTCCACACCCAATCCATCAGCCATGCAGGGGGGTAGGTGGGCCTAAAAGCATAAGGCTGATCTGCCCCCAAGGGGGACAGAAACAGCCAAAAAAATCACTCTCATAAAGGGGGAGCGACGCTTGCCCAAGGGGTCACTCTCCCACACCAACATTTAAAAAACCCTGGTGTCTAGTAGCTTCTGCCCCCTTGGGGACAGATGGGCCTGAAAACATATGGCCAATCTGCCCCCAAAGGGGGCAGAAACTGCCACAATAATCACGCCATAAAGGGGAGCGACCCTGGCCCAAGGACCGCTCCCCAACAACACAAACACAATCCCTGGTGTCTAATGGGTTCTGCTCCCCTTAGGGGCAGATGGGCCAAAAACCATAAGGCCGATCTTCCACCAAGGGGGGCAGAAACTGCAAAAATATTCACCCCTATATAAGGGAGCGACCCTTGCCCAAGGGTCCGCTCCTCAACAACACTAAACAATCCCTAGTGTCTAATGGCTTCTGCCAGATGGGCCTTGAATCACAAGGCCGATCTGCCCCCAAGGGGGGCAGAAACGGCCAAAATAGATGATCCTCAAATGGGAGCGACCCTTGCCTAAGGGGCTGCTCCCCACAAACATATTTGTTTTAAAAAAAATACCTGGTGGCCTAGTGGGCACACAATAAAATTATTCATTTATTTGGGCCAATGTGCCCTCCCAGGGGGGCAGAAATGGCCCAAATAAATGCTCCCCGAAGGGGAGCGACCCTTTCCAAAAACATATTTAAAAAAAAAAATACCTGGTGGGGCACAGAGCTAATTTTTTTATTCTTTTTTTATCGATCTGCCCCCCCAAGGGGGGCAGAACTGGCCAAACAAATTGCTCCCCCAAGGGGAACAACCCTTGCCCAAGGGGTTGCTCACCGACACAAAGGGCATTTAAAAAAAAATCCCTGATATCTAGTGGGCATTTCTGCTGCACGAGCGCACCCCATGCGCGATCTTGCAGCAGGAATGCATGAAAGAGACATCGGAGGAAAGGAAAACTCTTTCCTTTCCTCTGATGCCTCTTTTTAAAACCCCCCCACCCTCCCCAAGGAGAAACGTACCTCCTCTGTCCTGGATGCGCGTCTGGTTTCACCTAATGACGTCGGAGCGCGGTGTGCGCTGACGTCATTAGATGACATGGAGGGGGGGCGGGAGACAGCGGAAGGGCTTCCGCTGCCTCCCCCAGTGGGGGCAGCATGAAGGGCAGCCCACGGGGGGAGCACCAGCGCTTACCCCATGGGTGGGTGCTAGGATGGCTCCCGGCAGTCCGACGCACGCAAAGGGTTAAACACTATGCAATTCTGATTATTAATGGGTCAACCAAACTAGCGGATATTTCTATAGGATCTTATCCCCTCCTGCCCATCAATGGGAGCTCAATGAATATTATGCCATTGTGGCTTTTTAAGCAATGTTACTTGGAAAGTTTGGGCAGACATAGATCCAAGCATTAGACATGCAAAAGCATAAATCCAATGGTCTTTTATCCAGATAGCACATTTTCTAAAAAAGTTGGATCACAGAACATAGGTGGCAGTCACGGGAAGAAATGTATATTGCAAGAGAAACTTGGAGTAAAATAAACCTATACACCTTCTCCCTGTTTTTGGGGGTGAGTCTCCACTGTATGCAATTCAATACCAAGTGGCTGTTATACAGGATGCTAGCCCTACTGAATTAGGGTGCTTAGTGAAATCGGTTGGCAACTGGACTCATATTATTTGGAACTGCTCTAAGATAGAGGAGTTTCGGACATCCATGCAGCATTACTGCAGGCATATGGTACACATCGAATTTCCAAATGATTGGCAGCTAAGACTACTGGGCTAGCCAATGGGCACCAACTTTAATTCTGAGTATAAGAAAAAACTGCTTTTGATTAGGCCTGGGCGGAGTTCGTGGAGTTATGCTACGTGGAACTATGCCAAGTGGACGAAGAACTCTATCACACTACGTGGACAGAGTGTACCGGTGCCCCCATTTCACATCAAACACTATATGGAGTGCGTCCACGTGTTGGAAATCACACAAGAAAGGTGCCATGTGGTTCACATGTGTGCAGCCATCTTGTTTTCTCTGTTCTGTTAATGGTGCTGGGCCTATTTTTGAATCCCCTGTTAATCCTTTCAATCCTCTGCCCTCCTCATTAATCTATCCCTAATTTGTATTTATTATATTAGTGTGTGTTTTTGTATTTTGCAGTTTTTTTCAATTTCTTAGTGTGTTTTTTGTGACTTTTTGTACTTTTTTATTTTTCCCTTACTTTCTTTGTATTTCATTTATTTCCTTCATTCTTTTCTTCCTGTGTGTTTCTTTCCCTCCCACCCAGCGCCAAGTCAGAAGAGGTAAGCAGCAGCGCCAGGCCCCCGACCAGCCACCCACCCTCCCACCCTGCACAAGGCGGTGCCCCCCAGGTGTGCAACCCCAGGCTATCTTCAGTGAGGTGGAGGTGGGAACAGTGGCCCGATTCACAAAAGTAATCTGAGACAAAATCCTAACTTTACGACTTTTGGTATTCACAAAGGGCATTTAGGAGTAGTAAAGTTAGGATTTTGTCTCAGTTAAACTTAAGTTTTGGTCTTAAGTTTAACTAACTTTACTACTCCTAAATGCCCTTTGTGAATACCGAAAGTCGTAAAGTTTGGATTTTGTCTCAAATTACTTTTGTGAATCAGGCCCACTATTTTTTTGTTTGTGCAATGCCAGCTCCCCTCCATGTTGGCAGTAGACGACAGGCTTGGTAGTGAGATCCCCATGTGAATGCCTTGGCTGTCCTGGGGGAGGGTGCACCGGTTTGTGCGGTGCACCAGCCAGGTTCAGTGCACTATCCAGCAGCTGACACACCACTGGGTGGATATCCCTGACTGGGAGCAGGACCTGCTAAACCTGCTCGGTTTTGACATTCTGCGGCTCGGTTAGTATTAATCATTTGTTGTGTTTGTGTACTACAATGCTAAAAAAATATTCTGAATAGCATGCTGCTCACACTCAGAGGTAAGTTACGTTTACTTTATGTTAGTATATTATTATTATGTGATCCAGTTTCAGCTAGGAAGGTGCTCTGCGCTACCTAATCGTATTGACCGGCACTCACTTTGGCTGATTAATTAAGAAGCCATTGCAGACTCGTCTGTCTTCCTGTCACCATACTGAATAAGTGATGTCAGTGAGTTAGTGTTCTCTGTGACTATCTTTTTGTAGCTTGTACAGTCCCAAGCTATTTCTCAGTGATGTGTAGTATGCATCTATTCATTGCGAAAAAAGGGAGACTGAGTTGGTCCATCAAGGGGGTTGAGAAATAAGAACAGAATCAAAGATCATACATTGCAATGCATTAGTTACAAATGTAGGTTTTGTTAAGAAACTTTGGAATAGGGATTTTAGTATTAGTATGGCCAACTCAGCAATAATTGATAGACTTGAATCTAGTACTAGAGGTGATCTGTTTTGGATAAGTACAATGTGACTGTGTTTGCCTATCATAATACTTTTGTGGAGATTAGTTCTATCACTAATCTTTTTTTATCTTCTTTATTTCTTACATCAGCACCCAAGGGCAAGAAGAGAGGTAGTGCAGAAGAGGGTCCAGGAAGAGCTGGGACGGAAGCGCCGACTACTAGGGCCACTGCTGGGGACTCCGCTCATCCTAGTAAGTCGTATTTTTTATTATTGTTATTTCCATAATGTTGGGTTTTATGATTGTTGTGTGCTGAGGGTAGATTCTTGGTGTATTGGAATGCTGGTGCTGGGTTCCAGGACGGGACAGGACAGGTCAGGGGTGTTGTGGGCCTGCAGGCTGAAGCAATGCAGCTGGCTCCGGGCCCGACGGGCCTCCTCCGATGATCACCAGTGCTGCCGGCTCAAGTACCACTGCAGGAGGAGGAGAGTCAGTTGGAGGGGGAGAAGTGGCAGCAGGCATGGGCGGGGGTAAGTCATATTGCTTGCTTATTGACAATTACTATTATACTCACTAGCTACAAGGGCGTCTTCATGACTCGTGTTTGTGAACCCCCAGCTTTACCAGCTGCAGCAGTGGTTGAGTTATCTGCAATTCAGCAAAAGCTCACATGATGAATGCTAAAAATGATGGCTTGAGAGAAACGGGAAAGAACGGAAGGTTAAAAGAAAGAATGGGTGAAATGACTTACGAGTGAAACGATGCGTGGGAGGGTGAAAGGGTGCAAGGGTGGGCATTGGGTAAAGGAATTAATGGGTGAAAGAATGGTTGAAAGATAGGTTGGATACTGAATGGATGGATAATAGATTCGAAATTTTGATGAAAGACTGGAAGAGAGAAAGTAAAACAAATCATGGTGGCTGTGGGTGAATATAGAAGAATGAATGAATAATTGGATTGCTTGAATGAATGAGCAAGGGAGCTTTTCTGGAGAGGGCGAGTTTCTCACCTACTTCGTGTACTTTCTTTAATGGTTATCAAAGCTATGGTTCAAAGTGGGGGTATTTTTTAACTTTTGTTCTACTCCCTAGATTCACTGTATCTGTTAAGCGAAGCAGATATGTATCCCACCTATCATCATTCATCACCCCCTGCCTATGGCATTTCACCACCCATGACCGAAGTGCAGTATGTTTCAATTTCGTGACTGCAGTGTTGGCTTTGCAATGTGTGTTTGCGTCAGATAATGCAGCATTTACTAAGTTTTAAATGGATTGCAAACCAAACACACAAGGTGTGTTTCCCTACACCCACTCAGTCACCTCTTATTACCTCACTCCTTTATTCATTACTAAGTTCTTCCGTCCCAGCCTACCAAAAAATTGAAAAATCCATTCTTGGCATGTGCCACATTTTATGGCTATGTGAAGTGATTCCAAAATATATTTCATGGTTTCCCATAACAGATTTATTTTACATCTGTTCAGACTTTCCCCTATCGACTTTCGGGAACTACTGTGGCTGAATACGCCAAAAAATAATAGTTACATGACAAATCGATGATCAGTGACACCCTTCTAATCTATATCAAAAGCTCTACGTACCTACCTAATCCATTTACCATACCCTGTAGTAGAGTAAGTCAAGTTTCCCTTCCTTAATACCCAGCTAATTAATTTGTTGGAAATAATTTGTGGTGGTGGGCGAGACCAGTGAGTTAAGTAGGACTAAGTGCCTCATCTGATTTCAAGTTTGGCATATGGGATACTCTGTGATCAGCATGCCAAATATAATCTATATAGCCCATTCCTTTCCCTGTAGTGCAGTGCATCGTTTTCCCCAATGTCTGCTTACGGCAGACAGGATAATATCCACATTTTGTACATGAGGTGTGTGACATAGTATCTTATTTATTATTCATCTGACTCTTTGGAGTCAGGGTAGAAAGTCATTTGGAGAGGAGCAGGGCCGTTGGAATTAAAGATAGATGATTGTCAACAACGGCTGCCCCAGCTGCAGACAGTAGCAAAGTACCCGACGCGCTGGCTAGCTTGCCTCACATTAAATTAGCACAACACAACTTGTACTCCATAGTGTATAATACCTTACTGATTAATGAGAGGTTATTTATTTTTCCACTAAAAGTGTGTATTTAGCTACTAGAAAAAACTTTAAAAGAAAAAAATAAAATCACTGTTTTTGAATCCAGTGTTATTCTGCCTTAATACGTTTCTGCTTTTTATGTGAGGCATGTGTGGGTAAAATATAAAATTGGCCTTGCGACTCTGCTAATCATAATCACATCAAATTCAGATGGCACTCGGGAACCAACAATGTACTGCTACTGTGCCAACCTCTAATTTTTAACAATTGTTTGCACAGAGCATTCTTTACACATTGTCATTGTGTTTCTCTTGATATAGCTACTCCTGCTGGTCTACCCATAGCACCCAACAGGCAGGAGATAGCGGCCCGGCTGCGGTGGCAGAGGCTGGACACTATCCAGCTGGAATATCAATGGCTGGTGGCCCAGGCTGATGAAGAAGAAGAAGCTGAAATAGCTGCCTCTCAGCCCCAGTGCAGTCAGTCAGAAACAGACTCCGACCTCCCAGCATTTCCAGTTCAGGCTCTGCCGCCAGCTGTCAAGGGCTCTATCTGGAACTGATGCTGACCCCTCCCGCTCCGGCAGGACATTGCTGCTGTCCATCCAGCAGCAGCTGGACTCCTTGGAGAGGCGTACGGAGAGCTGGCTGGACAGGATAGAGCAGAGCCTGGACCAGCTCCAGACCCAAATGGACAATGTCCTATTTCAGCCCTTTTAAAAAATGTTGTTTTGGTCGGAGGGACTTGTTGTGGGTGAAGAGTATGGGAAGGGAGTTGGGACCAGGTTTTGTTATTTATTGAACATTTGGACATTGGTTGTGGAATGAGGATGGGTTAATTTTTTGGAGGAAGAGGAGTGCCCTGTTGTTGGTAGAGAGGGTGGGTTTTGTTGTACAAAAATAATGGGTAACAATTTATTTCTTCAAGATTTATGCCTGAAGTAGTTTATTTGTGTTTTACTTTTACTCTGCACTGCTGTTTTTTACACAGCCTGTTTTTTTCTAATCTGCTTATAAAAGTGCATATAGTTAGTTTTATATCTCTGTACCGATCTCCCTCCTCCCGGCACCGGCCAAAGTGCTGGAAAAGGTAGTCCAAATGCAGCTATCGGAGTTCCTGGAGACTAACCATCTTCTCCACGACTCCCAGTCGGGCTTTAGGAAGGGATATAGCACAGAGACGGCCCTTCTTGAAGTGGCAGAAACCATACGGGAAACGGTAGACCAGGGCAGATGCGCAATGTTAGTGCTGCTGGACTTGTCCGCAGCCTTTGACACTGTGTCACACCAGATCTTAGTAGAGAGACTTGAGTCCCTAGGTGTGAAGGGTACTGTTCTAAACTTGTTCCGCACCTTCTTAGAAGGCCGGTCTCAAAATGTGTTCCTGCGTCCATTTATTTCGGCCTCCAGATCTATCAGCTGTGGGGTCCCACAGGGTTTGGCGTTGAGCCCCACCCTTTTTAATGTGTACCTGGCCCCTCTCTCCTCACTGATTGAACAGTGTGGCGTGAAGGTGGTCTCGTACGCTGACGACACTCAGCTTGTGTTCTCTTTTAAAGAACACACGGAGGCAGCCTTCATGAACTTCAAGCTATGTCTGCGAATAATCTTGGCGTGGATGACAAATAATTGCATGAAGCTGAATACTGATAAAACAGAGGTCCTGTTTTTTAACCAATCCTCTCCTCCCTTGTCAGAACTCTGGTGGCCGGCTGAGCTTAACCCCCCTCCTAGCCCTGTGAACTCAGCTAGGAATCTAGGCTTCAGGTTTGATTCCAGCTTATCTGGTCGTGCCCAAATTTGCAAAGTCTCTTCCGCCTGCTTCTGGAAATGAAAAAGTTTACGAAAATTCCTGCATTTATTGCCAATGAACTGCAGGAAAAATGTGGTCCATGCGCTTGTCACTTCCCAACTGGACTACGCAAACAGTCTTTACCTGGGGCTCCCAGATTACCTGCTGAGAAAACTGCAGATCATACAAAATGCTGCAGCCAGGCTGATCAGAAACGTGCCTCTTCGCCACCACATCTCTCCCCACCCTCGAAGCCTTCATTGGCTCCCGGTTAAGAGACGGATCGAGTTTAAGGCACTGATACTGGCCTTCAGATCCATCAGAGATGCTGGCCCCCAATATCTGAAGCACAGACTCCGGAGATATCACCAATTAAGATCTCTGAGGTCAAACCATCAGGACCTAATGGTGACTCTGCGCTTCAAAAAAGCCAGGATGGGGGGTCGCGCTTTTGCTGTGAAAACCGCCTCTCTGTGGAACTCTATGCCAGCGCACCTTCGAAAGGCGAAGTCAGAGCCCCTATTTAGAAAGGCCTTAAAAACCTGGCTCTTCAGCCTAACTTAGAACACTGCTCAACTCCTCAGCCCCTGCACGCAATATGTACTTACCGCTAGCGCCGGGACACTTCCGTTGGAGGTAGCCGTGCGCTCTATAAAATGCATTAATAATAATAATAACTATCTTCACCTGAATATAAATTAAGCAATAAAAGGAAAGGCATCACAGCTTCACAAGCAAGGTCCCATTCCCACCCAGCTGAGCTCCAACTGTACGATTAATCAAAAGGATTATGAATCACAGGGAACTAAATGGAATAAAAACACTGAGTTAGTGGGTTATAAAATATAAATATATTTACAGGGAAATAAAACCAGACTATTACATGACACAACAGAGAATAACTGATACTGATAAAATAACAAAACATTGCAAGAGTAACTTCTTAGCAATGGAGAGCTAGGCTTCAATTAAAACCAAAGGGCCCGATTCACAAAAGTAATCTGAGACAAAATCCTAACTTTACGACTTTCGGTATTCACAGAAGGCATTTAGGAGTACTAAAGTTAGGATTTTGTCCCAGTCATTCTTAAGTTTTGGTCTTAAGTTAAACATAAGACTAACTTAAGTTTAACTGAGACAAAATCATAACTTTATGACTAGGATTTTGTCTCAGTTAAACTTAAGTTTTTTTTAAGTTTAACTTAAGACCAAAACTTAAGTTTCACTGAGACAAAATCCTAACTTTAGAACTCCTAAATGCCTTCTGTGAATACCAAAAGTCGTAAAGTTAGGATTTTGTCTCAGATTACTTTTGTGAATCGGGCCCAAAGTTACTAAATCCTCAAGTCATGAAAAGTAGGCTCAAAGTCTGAAGTGGACAAGACTAATCATTTACGCAACACAAGGCCTGAATGATGATGCTGACAACTGATGTTCTTCTATATCTAAAATATGGATCACTTTTATGTGCAGGTAGGTAAATGGGGCCAGTGTGGGCTATTGCTTATGCAATGGACTATCCTGCAGTGAGTTGGTGTCGCTTTCACCATATCCTCCCACCAAATGTGTGATCCATTTATGGTATGAATTAAGCCACACCTCAATAAATCACACTGCCCGGGGGAAGAGGGTTAGAGGTTTGATTAATGGATGGGAAAGGGGACTTGGGGAAAGGTGTGACAAAGACAAACAATACGCAAGGACAATATTCATCTGGGCGATGAGCAGCACATCATCGTCATCAATCTGTTGTGGAACGAAACAAAGGAATGAGTATGAAATAGTACAGTTAAATCATTGCAAACAGTCTTCTGCCCCAGAGACCCAAGTTATCAGATATCTAAATGTTCTGTGTTCTAGGTTTGAAAAAATCAAATTATAGAGGAGGTAATCCACCCAGTTCTAAAAATACGATTGTTAAAAGAAAATGATACAATATTGCAAAATTTGGTGGTACATCTGCATTCTCCTCGGGAATGTCCGTCACTCTTGGGTGCCCATCTGGACTGGTCCTGTAGGTAAGCAGGATTGTTGATTTCAGCTTCCGCCTTTCGAACGTGTAGGAGACGAGAAGGCCAGCAGATTGTAAAACAGAAACTTATTTTTTTTTTAAATTAAACAGTTTCCCAGACTTTACCATTTATTTCAATGGGAGAAAAGGTCATTTTTTCATTTTAATAGTTCAAGCTGATGCACGCGGTTGTACGTCTCTTTAGCCAGTCGGTGGAGCGTCGCAGTCAAGGTATAGAAGGAAGATCTGCGTTCAGGTAAGCATGTTTTTAACCTTTATTTATTAGTAGTATAGTGGCTACCTCTAGTGTAAAGAGAGATGGAAGAAGTATGTAGGGAAAGTTGTGTATTGTACCAAACATATGTTGTTGTTTTAACCCAACTTTCATTCCAGTACAGGTTACATTCATGTGCCTCCGTCAGGATATATATATATTTTTAAAAGGTATTACAAAACTAGAAGTTAGATTGGAAATGCTACATTTACCAATCTGTTTTAAAAAGCAAAATGTTTTAAATGTGTTGTGTCTTGGGTTTTAAAGTTAACGGAAGCTTGATACAAGGGACACGTGGTGTATTTCGAAAAAAAACAATGGATTTGTCTTGAAAATTGAGTGGATTTCCAAAGCAGATGAAAGTGGCGCTTTGGAGAAAGACTGTTTTGCACATGGAATTTATGGCTAACAAAGTTGCTTAGGAAAAATGTATTTTTTTTCTGAGGAGGATTCGGAATGTTTTAAAGAAGAGTATGCAGCATAAGTGGATTAAGGCTAATGTAGTTGCCTTTCAAAAATGGATTTAAGTATGGCGAAGAGAACAGTTTAACATTAAAGAGAAGACATTGTTTTTGAGGAGTAAGGCTAACATAGTTGCCTTTGAAAGAAATTGACTATTCTGGAGAAGACACTTTATTTTTAGATGAAGAGTATGTGACTGCTTGGGATTATGGGTAATGTAGTTACCTGAAGAAATTATTTGATTTTCTTTTCTTAAACGTTGAGTTGGTAACATTGACAGAAAGCAACGATCTTTTGGTAGAACAAGGCGAATGTAGTTGCCTGAAGAAATGATTTGATTTACTTAAAAAAACATGGGGTTTTGTAACATTGACAGAAAGCAATATTCTTTTGGTGGAATAAGGCTAACATAATTGCCTTTTTTAAATGGTTTTCTAGAAAAAAGAGGCTTGGATGGATTATTGGAGTAACAATGGTTCTTGCAAGATTTGTAGACTCATGGGGACAAGTGGCTCGTAAAAAGGTACCATGAGTTGAAAAAAAGAAGACTGCAACAGGTAGGAACGCCATCTTTCCATAAATTGAGACTAAGAACAAATTACAAAAATTACAAACTAATTAGTAAGCATTTACAAACTGACAAGTAATGTGGTTAAGGTGTTAGACAGTGTTAGAAATGTAATATGTACGCAAACTGTCAAGGTAGTCTGAAGCCACTATCAACGAAAATTGTTGAAGTTTTTCCAATAGTCTTTCAGACATTTCTTTACTATTTTTAGAGACTTGTGGATTCAGGCTACCTGACAGTGATTGCGCAAGTCTCATTTCCTGGAAACTCTGTTCCTTATTCAAAATTTACAGAAAATGATACAGATTCTTATGATGCTTGGCAATTGATTTGTTGAAGGAATTGTGCCATCCTTCAATAGCATTGTTAGTTTTCACACCACCTTCTAAGCAGGTCGAATAGCAGTTCCACCATTCTATGGATAGCTTAGTTTCCTCCTGCGACCTTACCTGCTTAGATGGCCAATCCATGTATACTCAAAGTAATTTAGTAGAGGAGCCAATTTCTCTTAATTTTGGGTAAAATAGTCAGATTCTGTAATGGAAGTGTAGAACTCTTCTACACTGTCTGGTGGTAGGAAACATAACGCAGTTAGTTTAGGCAATTCGAATTGTAGTTTGCAGCTTGACAAATAGTCTTCAACCAAGGATGATTTTTGAATCTTTCGCCAATATGCCTGAGAAAAGTGGAAAAAACATCCTTTAATTTGGGTATCAGGGTATAATTTGGTTAATGTGTTAATCATTGCCAATTCGAAATCAATATTTACTTTTCCAGGACTTTTATTCAAAGTTTTGGATTTAATCACTGATAAAAATTCAGTGTACATTGAAGAACGTATGTCAGGGAGCAAAGCATACACTAGAAGAACAGTTGTGTTTTTTCTGTTAGCATGAACAGTATAAGTTTGTGAAAATGTATGGGGTGTTGATTTAAATGTCCCATCCACCATCCAAATTGAACTATTCCCCAAGGTTACAAGGTTATGGTTAGTGCTAAAAATTAAAATTATTTTTCAAGGATTTTCATTATCATGCAGGAGGAAAGGTTCATTGGAGAAAGTTACAGTCAGTTGAGGGGGGATGTTAATGTCTTCGAAGGCTCGGGGTGTTACACGCTGGGGATTACTTGCCAGTGTTTGCCTCTGAATCATCCTCCTAAGGTTGGGGATAGAGGGCATGCTACTGACAACGTGTACTGTAATGTTTTGGGCAACCTCTTGTAAAATGGTACCACAGGGTTCATAGGAGGTGTGTGCGAGAAGCTTAATTTGTTGAACATTTTCTCTTACTTCTATTTCCATTGAAGAGGCAGAGTGATTATGCTCTGTCTCCTAACCACGGTATCTTCCAGAGTAACCACTCTGCCTGTGCAATAGGAAGAGAGAAACATTGCACACACCTCCAATGACTTCTAGATTCCGTTAATCTCTCTGTGCAATAGAGATAGCCACCATATTTTAAAGGTTTGTTGCCTGTTCTTGATTTCACATAATAGTCTTGTTTAGAGGATGCCATTGTTGTTATTCTGTGGAAGAAAGAAAAAATATGTTAAAGTGTTTATGTGTTGGCAAATATATACTTTGACATATTTCTGTTGCTTTGTCTATGAAGAAAAACAGATGTAGTTATTTGGCATATTCTACGGAGAGAGGAAATGTTACAAATTTGCTGGCATAAAATATTGCATGTACAGTAGTTTATATTTATTTTATTGGCACAGTGTGTGTAGGGGTTTGAAATGACAAAAAATAAGGTGTTAGATACCTGAGGTTAATTTTCTTTTAGCTTGCTGAGTAAGGGCTGAGTTGGATTTAAGTTGTAGAAAATTGTTTTAAGGACGATGGTTATCTGATTTATACTTGTGCTTTCTTTCTGCTTGAAAAAAAGAAATGGATTGATATTTCTAGTGAATGTATAGTATTATGGGGTTGTTTCATTTACGGTCACACACATTTTTTGGGGAAAGAGACTATTTGGTTTTATTCACTTTTTGAATGGACTTTATATTGGCTCGGTTTAAAGAAATAATTTTTCTTGTTGCAAAAAATCACAATCTATTTGGAGCAATGGAAAAAGTATGAAAATTACTTAGCATTATTACTATAATTGTTTAGGACATATGTTTCTTATTGTCCTGCACTGTCTAGCACCTGCCCTGAGTTGAGTACCCAGTTGCATTGGAATAGTAATTTGGACCTCCAGTTTACTGTCCAGCACCTGCCCTGAGGCAAGAACCCATCGCAGTTGGACTAATAATTTGGAGCACCAAGTCACTGTCCAACACTTGTCCTGAGGTGAGTACTCGGTGGATTTGGAATAGTAATTTGGTACTGCAAGTCACTGTCATCACCTGCCCTGAGGAAAGTACCCGGCACAGCTGGAATAGTTATATGGAGTCTCAAGTGACTGTCCAGCCCCTGCCCTGAGTTAAGTACCTGATAGAGTTGGAATAGTAATTTGGAGCCCCAAGTCACTGTCCAGCACCTGCCCTGAGGTAAGTACCCGGCGGAGTTGGATCATAATTTGGAGCCCCAAGTCACTGTGCAACACCTGCCCTGAGGTAAGTACCCAGTGAAGCCATAATAGTAATTTTGAGCACTGAGTTACTCTCCAGCACCTGCCCTGAGCTTGGTACCCGGTGTAGTTGGAATAGTAATTTGGAGCCAAAAGTCACTCCCCAGCACCTGCCCTGAGGTAAGTACCCTACAGAGTTGGAATAGTAATATGGAGTCCCAAGTCATTGTTCAGCACCTGCCCTGAGGGAACTGCCCGGCGGAGTTGGAATTGTAATGTGGAGTTCCAAGTCACTGTCCAGAACCTGCACTAAGGTAAGTACCTGGCAGAGTTGGAATAGTAATTTGGAATTGTAAGTCTCTGTCCAGCACCTGCCCTGAGGTAAGTACCCAGCAGAGTTGGAATAGTAATATGAAGTTCCAAGTCACTGTCCAGAACCTGACCTGAGGTACGTACCCGGCGGAGCTGGAATAATCATTTGGAGCACCAAGTCACTGTCCAACACCTGCCCTGAGGTGAGTACTCGGTGGATTGGGAATAGGAATTTGGAATTGTAAATCACTGTCCAGCACCTGCCCTGAGGAAAGCACCCGACAGAGCGGGAATAGTTATATGGAGTCCCAAGTCACTGTCCAGCCCCTGCCCAGAGTTAAGTACCTGACGGAGTTGGAATAGTAATTTGGAGCCCCAAGTCACTGTCCAGCACCTGCCCTGAGGTAAGTACCCGGCGTAGTTGGATAATAATTTGGAGTCCCAAGTCACTCTGCAACACCTGCCCTGAGGTAAGTACCCAGTGGAGTCATAATAGTAATTTTGAGCACCGAGTTACTCTCCAGCACCTGCCCTGAGCTAGGTACCTGGTGTAGTTGGAATAGTAATTTGGAACCATAAGTCACTGTCCAGCACCTGCCCTGAGGTAAGTACCCGGAGAAGTTGGATAATAATTTGGAGTCCCAAGTCACTGTGCAACACCTGCCCTGAGGTAAGTACCCAGTGGAGTCATAATAGTAATTTTGAGCAGCGAGTTACTCTCCAACACCTGCCCTGAGCAAGGTACCTGGTGTAGTTGGAATAGTAATTTGGAACCATAAGTCACTGTCCAGCACCTGCCCTGAGGTAAGTACCCCACAGAGTTGGAATAGTAAAATGGAGTCCCAAGTCATTGTTCAGCACCTGCCCTGAGGTAACTGCCCAGCAGAGTTGGAATAGTAAATTGGAGCCCCAAGTCACTGTCCAGCACCTGCCCTGAGGTAAGTACCCGGCATAGTTGGATAATAATTTGGAGTCCCAAGTCACTCTGCAACACCTGCCCTGAGGTAAGTACCCAGTGGAGTCATAATAGTAATTTTGAGCACCGAGTTACTCTCCAGCACCTGCCCTGAGCTAGGTACCTGGTGTAGTTGGAATAGTAATTTGGAACCATAAGTCACTGTCCAGCACCTGCCCTGAGGTAAGTACCCCACAGAGTTGGAATAGTAATATGGAGTCCCAAGTCATTGTTCAGCACCTGCCCTGAGGTAAGTACCCGGAGGAGTTGGATAATAATTTGGAGTCCCAAGTCACTGTGCAACACCTGCCCTGAGGTAAGTACCCAGTGGAGTCATAATAGTAATTTTGAGCACCAAGTTACTCTCCAGCACCTGCCCTGAGCTAGGTACCTGGTGTAGTTGGAATAGTAATTTGGAACCATAAGTCACTGTCCAGCACCTGCCCTGAGGTAAGTACCCCACAGAGTTGGAATAGTAATATGGAGTCCCAAGTCATTGTTCAGCACCTGCCCTGAGGTAACTGCCCAGCAGAGTTGGAATAGTAATATGGAGTCCCAAGTCACTGTCCAGAACCTGCACTGAGGTAAGTACCTGGCAGAGTTGGAATAGTAATTTGGAATTTTAAGTCACTGTCCAGCACCTGCCCTGAGGTAAGTACCCAGCAGAGTTGGAATAGTAATATGAAGTCCCAAGTCACTGTCCAGAACCTGTCCTGAGGTACGTACCCGGCGGAGCTGGAATAATCATTTGGAGCACCAAGTCACTGTCCAACACCTGCCCTGAGGTGAGTACTCGGTGGATTTGGAATAGTCATTTGGAACTGTAAATCACTCTCCAGCACCTGCCCAGAGGAAAGCACCCGGTAGAGCTGGAACAGTTATATGGAGTCCCAAGTCACTGTCCAGAGTTAAGTACCTGACGGAGTTGGAATAGTAATTTGGAGCCCCAAGTCACTGTCCAGCACCTGCCCTAAGGTAAGTACCTGGCGGAGTTGGATAATAATTTAGAGTCCCAAGTCACTGTGCAACACCTGCCTGAGGTAAGTACCCAGTGGAGTCATAATAGTAATTTTGAGCACCGAGTTAGGCTCCAGCACCTGCCCTGAGCTAGCTACCTGGTGTAGTTGGAATAGTAATTTGGAACAATAAGTCACTGTCCAGCACCTGCCCTGAGGTAAGTACCCAACAGAGTTGCAATAGTAATATGGAGTCCCAAGTCATTGTTCAGCACCTGCCCTGAGGTAACTGCCCGGCGGAGTTGGAATAGTAATATGGAGTCCCAAGTCACTGTCCAGCACGTGCGCTGAGGTAAGTACCTGGCAGAGTTAGAATAGTAATTTGGAACTGCAAGTCACTGTCCAGCACTTGCCCTGAGTTAAGTACCAGGTGGAGTTGAGATAGTAATTTGGAGCCCCAAGTCACGGTGCAGCACCTGCCCTGAGGTAAGTACCCGGCGGAGTTGGAATAGTAATATGGAACTGCAAGTCACTGTCCAGCACTTGCCCTGAGTTAAGTACCCGGTGGAGTTGAGATAGTAATTTGGAGCCCCAAGTCACGGTGCAGCACCTGCCCTGAGGTAAGTACCCGGCGGAGTTGGAATAGTAATATGGAGTCCCAAGTCATCGGTCAGCACTTGCCCTGAGTTAAGTGCCCGGCGGAGTTGGAATAGTAATATGGAGTCCCAAGTCACTGTCCAGAACCTGTCCTGAGGTAAGTACTTGGCAGAGTTGGAATAGTAATTTTGAGCCCCAAGTCACTGTCCAGCACCTGCCCTGAGGTAAGTACCTCTCAGAGTTGGGATAGTTATATGGAGCCCCAACTCACTGTCTTGCCCTGCCCTTAGGTAAGTGCCCCGTGGAGTTGGAATAGTAATATGGAGCCCCAAGTCACTGTCCAAAACCTTCCCTGAGGTGAGTACCCGGTAGAGTATTATTTGTAATTTGGAGCCCCAAGTTACTGTCCAGCACCTGCCCTGAGATAAGTACCTGGCGGAGTTAGAATAGTAATTTGGAGCCCCAAATCACTGTCCAGCACCTGCCCTGAGGTAAGTACCCGGTGGAGTTGGAATAATAAGTTGCAACCCCAAGTCACTGTCCAACACCTGCCCTGAGGTAAGTACCTGACAGAGTCATAATAATAATTTTGAGCCCCAAGTTACTGTCGAGCACCTGCCCTAAGGTAAGTACCCGGGGGAGTTGGAATAGTAATTTGGAGCCACAAGTCACTGTTCAGCACCTGCCCTGAGGTAAGTACCCAGCAGAGTTGGAATATTAATTTGGAACTGCATGTCACTGTCCAGCACCTGCCCTGAGGTAAGTACCCGGCGGAGTTGGAATAGTAATTTGGACCCTCAAATCACTGTCTAGCACCTGCCCTGAGTAAAGTACGTAAGTATGCTTTCCTATGTATGGTTCTTTTAAATCAAAACATCTCCTATGATGATTTTTGAGTACTTACTTTGTAGATTAGTAAATTGACAAAGGTCTTTTATAGGTTTTTTTAAGGGAATCCAAATGATTCTTTGGGTATAAAATCTGAAAGACTGAAACACAAAAATAAAAATTGGAACAGAGAATCAATTGTTTTTTTAAAACTTAACATTAATTAACATTGAGGTAAGTACCCGGCGGAGTTGCAATAGTAATTTGGAGCCCCAAGTCACTCTCCAGCACCGGCCCTGAGGTATGTACCCAGCGGAGTTGGAATAATAATTTGGAACCATAAGTCACTGTCCAGCACCTGCTCTGAGGTAAGTACCCTACAGAGTTGGAATAGTAATATGGAGTCCCAAGTCATTGTTCAGCACCTGCCCTGAGGTAACTGCCCGGCAGAGTTGGAACAGTAATATGGAGTCCCAAGTCACTGTCCAGAACCTGCACTGAGGTAAGTACCTCGCAGAGTTGGAATAGTAATTTGGAATTGTAAGTCACTGTCCAGCACCTGCCCTGAGGTAAGAACCCAGCAGAGTTGGAATAGTAATATGGAGTCCCAAGTCACTGTCCAGAACCTGCCCTGAGGTAAGTACCTGGCGGAGCTGGAATAATCATTTGGAGCACCAAGTCACTGTACAACACCTGCCCTGAGGTGAGTACGCGGTGGATTTGGAATAGTCATATGGAACTATAAATCACTGTCCACCACCTGCCCTGAGGAAAGCACCCGGCAGAGCTGGAATAGTTTTATGGAGTCCCAAGACACTGTCCAGCCCCTGCCCAGAGTTAAGTACCTGACGGAGTTGGAATAGTAATTTGGAGTCCCAAGTCACTGTCCAGAACCTGCCCTGAGGTAAGTACCCGGCGGAGCTGGAATAATCATTTGGTCCACCAAGTCACTGTACAACAGCTGCCCTGAGGTGAGTACTCGGTGGATTTGGAATAGTCATTTGGAACTGTAAATCACTGTCCAGCACCTGCCCTGAGGAAAGCACCCGGCAGAGCTGGAATAGTTTTATGGAGTCCCAAGTCACTGTCCAGCCCCTGCCCAGAGTTAAGTACCTCACGGAGTTGGAATAGTAATTTGGAGCCCCAAGTCACTGTCCAGTACCTGCCCTGAGGTAAGTACCCGGCGGAGTTGGATAATAATTTGGAGTCCCAAGTCACTGGGCAACACCTGCCTGAGGTAAGTACCCAGTGGAGTCATAATAGTAATTTTGAGCACCAAGTTAGGCTCCAGCAACTGCCCTGAGCTAGCTACCTGTTGTAGTTGGAATAGTAATTTGGAACAATAAGTCACTGTCCAGCACTTGCCCTGAGGTAAGTACCCAACAGAGTTGCAATAGTAATATGGAGTCCCAAGTCATTGTTCAGCACCTGTCCTGAGGTAACTGCCCAGCGGAGTTGGAATAGTAATATGGAGTCCCAAGTCAAGGTCCAGCACCTGCGCTGAGGTAAGTACCTGGCGGAGTTAGAATATTAATTTGGAGCCCCAAGTCACTGTCCAGCACCTGCCTTGAGGTAAGTACCCAGCAGAGCTGTAATAGTAATTTGGAACTACAAGTCGCTGTCCAACACCTACTCTGAAGTAAGTACCAGGTGGAGTTAAAATAGTAATATTGACCCCTTAAGTCACTGTCCAGCACCTGCCCTGAGGTAAGTACCCGGCGGAGTTGGAATAGTAATATGGAGTCCCAAGTCATCGGTCAGCACCTGCCCTAAGATAAGTGCCCGGCAGAGTTGGAATAGTAATATGGAGTCCCAAGTCACTGTCCAGAGCCTGCCCTGACGTAAGTACCTGGCAGAGTTGGAATAGTAATTTTGAGCCCCAAGTCACTGTCCAGCACCTGCCCTGAGGTAAGTACCTGTCAGAGTTGGGATAGTTATATGGAGCCCCAACTCACTGTCTAGCCCTGCCCTTAGGTAAGTGCCCCGTGGAGTTGGAATAGTAATATGGAGCCCCAAGTCACTGTCCAACACCTGCCCTGAGGTGAGTACCCGGTGGAGTATTAATTGTAATTTGGAGCCCCAAGTTACTGTCCAGCACCTGCCTGAGATAAGTACCTGGCAGAGTTAGAATAGTAATTTGGAGCCCCAAGTCACTGTCCAGCACCTGCCCTGAGGTAAGTACCCGGTGGAGTTGGAACAATAATTTGCAACCCAAAGTCACTGTCCAACACCTGCCCTGAGGTAAGTACCTGACAGAGTCATAATAATAATTTTGATCCCCAAGTTACTGTCGAGCACCTGCCCTGAGGTAAGTACCCGGTGGAGTTGGAATAGTAATTTGGAGCCACAAGTCACTGTTCAGCACCTGCCCTGAGGAAAGTACCCCGCAGGGTTGGAATATTAATTTAGAACTGCATGTCACTGTCCAGCACCTGCCGCGAGGTAAGTACCCGACGGAGTTGGAATAGTAATTTGGACCCTCAAATCACTGTCTAGCACCTGCCCTGAGGTAAGTATGTAAGTATGCTTTCCTATGTATGGTTCTTTTAAATCAAAACATGTCCTATGATGATTTTTGAGTACTTACTTTGTAGATTAGTAAATTGACAAAGGTCTTTTATAGTTTTTTTAAAGGAATCCAAATGATTCTTTGGGAATAAAATCTGAAAGACTGAAATGTAAAAATAAAAATTGGAACAGAGAATCAATTGTTTTTAAAACTTAACATTAATTAAAATTGAGGTAAGTACCCAGCGGAGTTGCAATAGTAATCTGGAGCCCCAAGTCACTCTCCAGCCCCGGCCCTGCGGTATGTACCCGGCGGAGTTGGAATAGTAATTTGGAACTGCAAGTCCCTGTCCAGCACCTGCTCTGAGGTAAGTACCCAGTGGAGTTGAAATAGTAATTTAGAGCACCAAGTCACTATCCAGCACATGCCCTGAGGAAAGTATGCAAAAGAAACAATTGGAGGACGGAATGCTGGAAAATGCAAACAACCACCCCCAGTCACAAGGATCTGGGTTAAATCATCATTCTTTTGCTCACCACACCACCTCAGGTTGGACCCAGCCATATGAAAATCAGTCTTGACCCTGTTCCTTGTGGGAACAGTCCAGCCCGAACTGCCAAGCCAGGTCCTCCCTGGGCCAGAAACAAGCATCCTGGGACCAGTTTCAGGACATCACCCTTCATCAGCCAGGCTAGCTTGAATCCAGTGGTGTAGTGAGCACGGGACCCACGTCTGGGCATACCCTTCCCACTTAGGGTGACATATGCTAAAGAAACAATTGATGGACGGAATGCTGGACAATGCAAACATTCACCCCCAGTCACAAGTGGCTCTCTATGCCACTGGAGTCAAGCTATCCTGGCTGATGAGGGGTGAAACCCTGAAACCGGTTCTAGGATGCTTGTTTCCAGTCCAGGGAGGACCTGGCTTGGCAGTTGGGGCTGGACTGATCCCATTGGGCGCAGGGTCAAGACTGATCTGCACAGAGCTGGGTCCAAACTGGAATGGCATGGTGAGCAAAAAACGATGGATTTAGGCCCAGATCTCTGTACTGGGGTGAATGTATGACATTGTTCTGCATTCTGTCCATCAATTGTTGTTTTTGCAATTGTCACCCCGAGTGGGATGGGTATGCCCAGATGTGGGTCCCGGGCTCTCCATGCCACTGGAGTCAAGCTATCCTGGCTGATGAGGGGTGAAACCCCAAAACCGGTTCTAGGATGCTTGTTTCCAGTCCAGGGAGGACCTGGCTTGGCAGTTCGGGCTAGACTGTTCCCATCGGGTGCAGGGTCAAGACTGATTTGCACATGGCTGGGTCCAAACTGGAATGGCATGGTGAGCAAAAAAACTATGGATTTAGGCCCAGATCGCTGTACTTGGGTGAATGTATGACATTGTTCTGCATTCTGTCCATCAATTGTTCTTTTTGCTGAGGAAAGTACCCGGCAGAGTTGGAATAGTAATGTGGAACTGCAAGTCACTGTCCAACACATGCCCTGAGGTAGGTTCACAGCGAAGCCATAATAGTAATTTGGAGCCCCAAGTCTCTGTCCAGCACCTGCGCTGAGGTAAGTACGTAAATATGCTTGGTTATGTTTAGTTCTTTTTATTCAATACATGTTTTATGATGATTTTTGTGTACTTACTTTGTAGATTAGTTTATTGACAAAGGTCTTGTATGGGATTTTTTTAAGGGAATCTAAATGAATCTTTCGGGATAAAATCAGAAAGACTGAAACGCAAAAATAAAATTTAGTATAGATAATCATTTGTTTTTATAACATTAGATTATTTAAATTTTTCCTAACATTTTTCTGGTAAGTCCATGGGGGACTAATATTAGTAATTAAGGGTCTGTTGCTGTCCAGCATCTGCCAGAGGTAAGTACACAGAGGTATCGGTTTAGAATGTTATGAATGAAGTTGCTTTACATTGCGTGATCTATGGTAAGTACTTGGTTTAGTATGAATAATCATTTTGCTTTCAGTAATTGTCTAAAATGTGGTAAGTACCCAGTGGAGTAGGAATACTATTTTTTCTATTAGTTCTAATCCAACATGTGCACTGAGCTGAATACCTGGTTGCGTACTAATATTAATGTGGTACTCTCAGTCACTATCCAGCGACTTTCAATGTGGATAGTATCTGGTGGAATAGGTATAGGAAGTAACACTAGACAATGTCCAGCATCAAACTTGAATTAAGTGCTCACTAGAGTAGGATTTCAAACTGTACCCACAGATAATATTCAGCGTTTGCATAAAGGTAAGTACACTGTGGAGTAGGAGTATAAATTAGACCATCCACAAACAACCTGAAAAATGTCATCATTTAAGTACCTGTTGGTGTAGGAATAGTATTCCTTAATTATCTCCCTAATGAGGTAGGTTTACTAATTTGCGTGGACTATCATGGTGCCATAGCTTTGTTAAAGTTAAGTATTTGTTAAGGTAGAATTTTTAATATATTAGCTCAGACTCCTTGCGTATTTCCATAGTAAAGACAATAATGGGTATATTATTTAGAAGTTCGCTTAACAGAAAACCTCTTCAAAACTGTGCAGGTTACTATTTTCTTGCCCTGAGTTACAGTTCTTTACAGATTTTAAACAGATCATAGAAATAAGTTTAAAAGGTTTTTTTTTATATAGAAAATATCACTCACATTCTGATAATTTGAAAGTATGAAAGATAGAGGTTGATTCTGAATCTAAAAATAGAAATATATATATATTAATATATATTTATATATTGTCGATGGATTGGATGGTTGTTTTAAAAGTAATATCCATCTAAATTTACCTTTTGAAGTCGGTAGATGGCAGTATTCATTGAGATATGTGGATGTCAAGCGCTGCTCCAAACGAAGCGTGTGCTCAATAAGATATCCTGACTACCACTGAAAACAAAATGGTGGTCGGCTGTTTATATATGTGTCTTGTGAGGTGACGTGTATTTAAAAAAAAAAATTCTGAAAAGGGTTTAATATGTTACGTTTATTTCTGAGAGAAAGTGCATTTTATTTTTATGTTTTAAAAAATGCTTTTTTAAGTGTTCTAGTTATTGATTGCCTGCCATTTTAGAAACTTTGAACTTGGTCACATTTGTAAAAATAGGTTAAGGACTACATTTCCAAGGCTTCAACTCATATCGTCGTCCATACGACGTTATTGGTGTACTATTTTTATTCAATTTAGATGGAAAAATTTATATACATGAATCGTTTTTTTATTTAAAAAAACAAGAGCAATGTACGCAATAGGTGGGCTATTTAAATTAGTCAAAATAATTTTTCGGATATACTGTTAAATATTGAAAAAGTATGTGTTTTTAAGTACAAAAATGTGAGTAATGTTATGCCTGGTTAAGACATGTATAATTGATTTACTGAAAATGCGTGGTTCAGACATGAGTGGTAGAAATCCACGATGTTCTGGCACAGTCGTTGTTCCGCTTACGTGGTTGAGGCATGCATTATTTAAGAATTTGTGGTTCCATCACACAACAAAATTTGCCAGTCTTGTAAATCAAATGACCTCTATGCAGTCCTTCCAGGTGATGAGAAAAAGCAGGAAAGGAGTGGACCACACAGGTTGATTTTCACTAAGTAAGTTTGTAAAGGTCAATCACCTCCAGGACAAATGATCACTCATCATTCATTGGACTTGTATCTGATGTTCCCCGGCTCTCCTCACTTTCACCACCACAACCATGTTCTGCAATTTCTTTAAGGTGCCCCTGCTACCGGATTGCCTGATGTTTTTTTTATATGGGTTGCTTGACCTCCAGTACCATAAGGTCAACGAGGCTTAGCTCTCCAAACACTTGTGTGGCCAATTGTGCATATTGCAATATTCTCCTTATCTGATAAGCTGTAATTCCTAATTGAGAGAAGTTAGAGGTGTCATGTTTAGTACCTCTGGAATGGGAATGACAAATCCTCTTTAATGGTAAAGTTGGATTAGTAGTTTCCATTCTGAAAATGCCACTTTTAGAAAGTTGGACATTTTCCTGATCTTAGCCATTTGGTGTCTTATGCCTGGTACTGAATCACTGGCTGGGCGACAGTTCACTTTGGGGCTCATTTATGAGAAAGTCACGCATTGCAGCGCAGCAAGTCACCTTGCTGTGCTGTGTGACAGTGAAAGGGCAGGAATGTGCTGAATTTAAAGCAATACAGTGCATTCCTGTCCTTTCCCTTGCACTGGCACCTTTTATTTTTTCAGTCCTCATATCACCATTACTGTAAAGTTAGGTCCCTTCTATAAACACTTTCCAGCCCTCGGCCTGCTGCGGACTTTCACAGGCCATTACCATGCCAGTCTAAACCAGGAACCTGGCTGCTGGCTGTGCCCATATGTAATCATAGCACCACTCATTAGATTGCTGTTTCGACCCTAATACCACTCCCCTTTTGGAAGTCTTCCCAGCTCTTATTTTGCTGGACCCCCCAGGTCTACAGTCCATATCCATTCAACAGTTATTTCTTGTAGCTTGAAGTCAATCCACCGCTCTTGGAGGTGAGAGATCTGTCCAACGTTTACAAATCTCCCTCCTAGCTAAGAGCATCCAGTAAAACAACAAGGCCTGCTGTGATCTGGAGTGCAGTTGTCTGGGAGAGATTTCCACACCCATTAAAACTAGATTTAGGCTTAACATTATATTCATTCCAAAAATATCGCTAACCACATCCTCAACATCCCGCCAATAAGATTTAATCTCAGGGCATGTAAAAAAGACATGTTGGTCATCAGCTCTTAAAAGGCCACACCTGCAACATCTGGAAATATGTTCTTGTACAAACTTCGCTATCTTTTGGGGAGTACAATACAATCTATTAATAGTAAAGAAGTGGTTACGCTACAGATTGGCTGGTTTTACCACTGAATAATGTAGTTTTAGAGAGCTTTGCCATAATTTTTGCGACTCAGTCCCATAAATGCCTTCTTCCCAGACAGAGTGTGGGGCCTTCAGTTTCCTATCCTCGGCATCATCAGCTTCAAATACCACATAGCGACTTATTTATCCTTTGGAGATCCGTCCTGCAATTCTGACTCAAATTCCCACACCCCTCCTATCTCCTTCAAATTGGCAGCAAACCAAGAAGACAATTGAAGAGATTAAAATCTGGAAAGGAAGTTCTGAGTCTTAGCTGCTAAGACTTACCAAGGTAAAATACCCTGTATTGTTAATAACTCCCCCCAAACTTCAATCCCTGCTCTCCGCAAAAGAACGCTCAACCCATCCTTAAAACACTCAGGGGTACCCAGAGAATCCCAAATTGGTGAAAAATCTGAAAAGTAACCCATATCCATTATCTCCCTTACTCCAAGCCAAAGGAGCAGAGCAGCCATCAGAACCATCAAGCGGACCTTTGTAAAAAATGTCTTTGCCCCAAACTTATACAAGAATCCTTCAGAGCCACACTCCCTTACCATCTCTCCCAGCACAGCTCCCCATTTTGAGGCCACTGGTTTACCCGGAAGCATCCTACAGGTTTTTAACTGGAACGCTGTGCATTAGAACTTCAAATTTGGGAGGGCCAAACCCCCCTTTTCAAGCCTATGCCTCAGTTTTTTCCATGCAAGCCTGGCCCCTCTAGATGCCTATATAGAGCTTACTATTTTTGCCTGAATCTTATCCATTGCAGATCTTGGTAAAGTTAGAGGTATGCAGTAGATAAGGTATGTCAATTGACGTAATATCACCATCTTGATTAAATTGACTTGCCCGTATATTGTAGGGGGAAGGTTCCTCCATCTAGTAAGCAAGCCATCTACCTCCTTTGCCACCCTCTCCAAGTTTTTCTTCAGGATAGCCTCCAGTGGATTTAGAATTGTAATACCAAGATACCTAATCTCTGCTTGCACTTCCCCCTTTCAACCTGGTATATTGCAGCACCTCCGACTTCAAATTATTTACTAGGTATCCTGAAAGGGCCCCAAATTCCTTTACCATGAATTCCACCCAAGGAATAGTGCATGCAGGGTCTGAGGTATACATTACTAAGTCATCTGTGTTCAGCCAAATTCTGTTATTGAACAGGGATGAACTAAAGGGGATAACCTGACCCTCTCTCCACAAAAGCTGGGCAAATGGCTCAATGTAGATATTGAGCAATAATGGGGAGAGGGGGCAGCCCTGCCGAGTACCCCTAGAAACAGGAAAACTCCTGGTAAGTGAGCCATTAAAAAGGATCCTAGCAGTTGTCTGCTCATAGAGCCCCTGTAGCATTAAGATAAAATGGGGGTTGAAACCCAATAATGCCAAAACCTCCCACAAATAGGCCCAGCAGACCCTGTCAAATGCCTTGGCTGCATCTAATGTGACTACAGCCAAAGGCAGCGACTGGGCCCTGGCAAGATCTGTACAACCTATCAGCTGCTGAGTAAGCTCATGAATATGCCTCACTGGGACAAAGCCCTTCTGATCTGGGTGTATAAGCTGGGGAGCACGTTTGCCCAATCTCCCTGACAAGATACTTGTAAATGCCTTCTGATCCGCATTTAGGAGAGATATTGGTTGCTATGAATCGGCCTTTCTAGTAGGCCTGGGCGGTGAACTTCGCTCCGTTTGCGGAGTTTGCAGAGTTTTCTGCACTCCGCACTCCGCGGAGCTCACGGAGTGCAGAAAACTCCGCTTCGCGATGTGCAGCAGAGTTTTTTCCCCGCTCGCGATCGTGAACGATGAGTTCGCGATCGCAAACGGTAAGTTCACGAGCGCGAGCTGCCGCTCGGGTAGAATTTCTACCCGAGCGGCAGGAATACCAGCACAAACTGCAGTTCACACTGCACTCCGCCACTTGCGGAACTTCGCTGAGTTTTTTTGTAACTTCGCGGAGTTCCGCGTAGCAAAACTCCACGAACAACGCCCAGGCCTAGGCTCTTTTGCTGGTTTTAAAATCAGGACAATCGTGGCTTCCTTCCATGAGTCAGAAATCTAATATACCGAGTTAAACAGAGTCTCCCAGACTGAAATAATTTCCTCCCTTAGGAGCATATTTAGTTCCAAAGGGATGGCATCTGGGCCTACAGCCTTCCCATTCTCACTGCGTGACACAAACCCACTGATTTCCTCCTGAGTTATTGGTGCCTCCATGTACCCTTTTCCTTCCTCTGAAAGCTCAGGGAGGCACACACCTCCCAGCCACTCTCTAAGTTTTTTAGGCTCTGGGGAGGTATCTTCCATGTACAGTGTAGAGAAGAGGGAGACCAGGTGACTCTCCATATCTTCCAGTTTATTTGTACCCTCCCCCTGGGAACTTAAAACAAGCTCCTTAATCAAATTCCTTGATCTCTCCACTCTTGCCTTCAATGCCAGCAAGGCCCCAGCTCATTCCCCATGCTCAGACTGTCTCATCCATCCACAATTCCACCTTTCCCTGCACTTGGAGTTGAAATTGATTTTATAATTTAACTGTGCCTCTTCTAGCTGCTTTAATGGTGTTTCCCTATCATTTAATCCGCTCTGCATCTGTAAGGTGTCCTTCAACACCCCAACCTCCCGCTCTAGTTCGGCCAATTCCACCCTCTCCTCCCTGTTCTTTAAATGTTACTGGCTTATCAGTACTCCCCGAATAAAAGCTTTAAATGTGTCCCAAACAACTCCTAAGGGTGCTGAACCTAAATTATCCAAGAAAACCTCAGCCGTGGCCCTTTTTAGTACGAGTGCCACATCATTATCCAAAACGTTAGAGCACTTCAGGGTCCACCATAATTTTGGCCTATGTCCAGGAGGTTGCAGTGACAAAGAGATGGTTGCATGGTTCAAGATGTGCCCTGGAAGGTGATCTACATCTCTAATATGTGTAGCTAACCTCCTATCAACAAAAAAATAATCCAACCTGGAAAAGTGGCTGTATTTCTTACTATGAAAGGTGTATCCTCTCACCTGACCTTTTAAATGGCTACAAGCATCCACCAATCCTAAATCCTGAAGCATGTCAGTTTTAGAATGCATGATCTCCACCCCATAGCCCTTCCTTGTCAGAATCGTGACTCCTGTACAACACTGATCATGATCAGTTACCACAAAACTCTCGATCCATCCATACCTAATGAAAAGCTCCCTGCTCTCACTTGCAAGCAAGTGCGTCTCCTGCAAAATGATAATATGAGCCTGACTTTCTTCCAAATACCTCAGAACCACTCTCTGCCTAGCTTGGGACCGGAGACCATTCACATTCCATGTTAAAAAACATATATTTCTACCTCCCCCAGCCATCATTTCCTTGATTGAGTCCCTCCTCAAAATAATCCATCTCTAAAGGAATGAAAACCTACTTGGTGACATTGAGGATATTTTTTTATTTTTCCACTGCTCCCCCCTGTGCCCTTCCACTACACCCCCCATCTCCTCCCCCTTACCCCACCCTGGGAAACCCTCCCAAATCTTGTAGGCATATAGATGCCTTGTGAGCTACCCCGCGGGCCAGATGGTTTTTGACCGCAGCAGCTACACCAGCCATTCCTATCCCCATATAACTGATATTCAATATTCATTGCCATCAATGATTCAGGGGGCCTCTCCTTTTCTTTTGATGGAGTCAATGCATCCACATCTTCGACCACACGATGATTATACATTTGATTGTTCCACATAATACGAAGAGTTGCAGGGAATGTTAGTTGCACTTTTGCCCCAATTTCCGAAGATCCTCCATCCTCTTGCCTAACTCCCACTGCCCCTGCTCTGTTGCCTTGCATATATCCGATCTGATTGCGAGGGAAAAACCATTAACAGTGTAGGGAACCTCCCTTAAGGCCACACTCAAGATTGCCTCCTTAATCGCCTATGAGAGGAAGTTTACCAGGATCTTCCTTCGTTTAGTCCGTTGTAGGTTCCATCTGAAACAATCCCTGTGAGCTCTCTGGATCTCTTGCTCTAAGTTGATCTCCGGCCTATCCTTTAGTGCTGTATCTCATGGGACCTTGATTATAAAAGTCTTCAGATCTGTACCCTCCTCTGCATCAGGGACATTCAAAAATCTTAAGTTAGTCCTCCTTGAATGATTTTCAACCCTCTCAATGTCCTCCCTCAGAGCTTTATTTTGTTTGGCCAACATGGAAATCCCAGTGGCATTTTTTGCCACATCTCGCTTTATTGTTCCTACCTCCTCTTCCAGTACTTTAGTGCGGGCAGCAACTGCATTGAGCTTCTGCGGTAACTCCGAGCATGAGGCTTGGATGTTCTAATTAGCCTCTGAGACCATAAACTGATTTTTTATTTCTTCTTTAAGTCCCAAGACGATGCCGTCAATGAATCATCTACCTTTTCCTTGGGGGTTTCTCCACCATTTTGACTCGATTAGTCCCTCAACAGCAAGTTCTCAGCTGGCTCCGGCTCTCCACTTGATGCCAGGGCTTCAAACCTATTGCTAGTAGGAACAGGAGCCCCCCTCGGTCGTGTAGCACCTAGGGACCTTTCTTCCCCAGAGGGCCTAGTTGAAACCAAACATTCTGTGATATTGGGAATAATGCTAGGGGGAGCCACTACAAGGGTCTCCATCCCAGTACTGTGCTGTAAGGTATCGCTTATGGCCCCCTCTGCTTGCTGAGCATCGAGTAAAACTCTGAAGAAGGATTTAAGGGAGGGAGTTATTTTAATCTGCTGAGCTGAGGACGTTTTGCCTCTGCCCCCTAGATTTTTACCAGGAGACCTTGTAGGTTTACCATGTAGAGGAGCAGAGCTCACAACCCTTGCACCCCCAACAAGCATGCATTGCTTTGCCTTTCTTGCATCCATTTTTAAACCATGGGACACCACAGAAGGCAAGTCTTGTACAACACACACCTTATCAGCCTCAATGTCCCTGGTACGCAATGTGTACCTCGAAACCCTATCAGCAGGCTTGCCAGTAATTAAAGTGATTTCCTCCATATGATGAAGGCTCCTCACCCGCTGTTTCAGTTCCTGTTTCAGTGCCTCCTTCTTCAAGTCCACCCTCCTCATATTTCCCAAGGACTGGGACTGGGAGTGGAGAAAGCTCCCTGTCCACGTCAGTGATGCAGGTGCAGGTGAGCTCCAGCCAGCAGCCTGACTTGTGCTGCCTCAACCCAGCGCACGAGCACTGGCTGACCTGCAGCGCTGGAGCCCCAATGCTGTCTCCTCCCACTGTGAGCTGCTGACTGGCACCGTCTCCACCTGCAGCCTGGCCGACTCATCAGGCCCCCACAGACGGCCTTATTAACCTTTAGGGAGACTCGGCACGACAACCAGGTAAGCGCCGATAGGATAGGGGAGGCGTGTCCTCACTGCAGGATCAACCCGGGGGGCACCCGTGGCAAGTCACCTTGCATGACAGTGAAAGGGCAGGAATGTGCTGTATTTAAGGCAATACAGTGCATTCCTGTCCTTTCCCCCTGCACTGGCACCCTTATGGCTACCTACCGCCAACTCAGGCAGCCTTGCACTATGGTGCAAGGGTGCCTGTGTTGCATACTGGTTTGTTTTTGTGAAGGAAAGGGGTACCTTCTTGGACAAAAACAATCCTGGGAGGCATATTCCTCTTTCGATGTGTGCTGCAGAATGCAGTACACAAAGAAAGAGGAAGAAACAAGCAGAAATAGAGATATTGCTCCTTGTTACGCCTCCCCTGGAAAGGTGTAAGATTTTGGCACATTCCCAGGTTTACAAGTTCTTGTAAATTTGGGAATGCATCAAAAACCATGAGAGTTGCATGGAAACACCCTCACAATGCCCATGGAATGCCTATCCAGGGCACAGTAATACAACACAGTGATTTGCGCTGTGTTTCTTTACTCCAGAATTTTGGAAGCACTCAGAGCCATGCAAAGTGGTTTTGGGTGGCTTCAGAAATCTGATTTAGAGGTTTGCGTCACGCTTATACCATGTTGCATGGTGCAAATGTGATGCAAACCTCTCAGAAATATGCCTCTTGGTACATTCCCTCTAGACAGTCCCACACAAAGGAATGATGGATGGATGGGGAATAATCTATCATTTTGGATAGATAAATGGTGGCCGGCTCAACTTGGCCCCTTACCTAACCCAGTGCATAAGGCCAAAAACCTTGGCGTCTTTTTTGACACCATGTTGTCTTTTGAAGCTCAAATTAATTCGGTCACTTCTGCCTGCTTTTTTATCATGAAAATACTAAGGAAAATTCTCCCAGCTATACCCTTGGAACTAAGGAAGACTATTGTAACGCCCTTTTCTCTAGCGTATCGAGGCGCAGCATAAACAAACTTCAAATGGTCCAGAATGCAGCAGTGAGAATATTGCTGGGCATTTCTAAATGCAACTCAGTCTCCACTGCCCTGGCTGAACTACACTGGCTACCGGTGGCCAAGAGGATACAATTTAAATCATTGTGTATTGCATTTAAATCCCTCAACAATATGGGACCTATAACACTGAAGAAATTTCTAAAGCCATACATTCCAACAAGAGCCCTTAGATCTGCTGATTTGGGAAACCTAATTGTCCCTAGAGTCAACAAGGTCAGATGGGGAGGAAAAAGTTTCGCAGCCACAACTACCAGCTTATGGAACTCCCTGCCTACCTCACTGAAGAGAGAACCTAATCTTCTCAAATTTAGAAAAGGCCTAAAAACATGGCTGTTTATGGCATAAATCCTTCTTGCTTCCTTCCGCTCAACATTTATCAAGGGCAGCGCCTAGACACCCCAGGGTATTTGCCGCGCTTTACAAATTTAAAATCAAATCAAATCAAATGTGACTTCATATACCTTCCTGGGAGGAAGGGAGGAAAGAGCTGGGCACAGTCACACACTTACACCTAAATAGGCTGTGCTCTCCCCACACATAAAGGGCTGCATACCCTCCTGTAGTGAGTCTGAAGCCAGGGCAGGAAGAAAGGACCTGTGTGTACTTCAAAGACCCTTCTTTGAAGAAACCCCCAATTCAAAGGCACAACTGGGTAATAGCACTGGACCTCTGACCCTACCAACTCAGTAAACTTCTAGACCTGAAATCGACTTACCAAGGAGAAGGACCACTTTGTTAAGGACTGCTGAACTGCTGCCTCAGAAGACTGCTGTCTTGTTGTGCTCTATCCTACCTACTGCTCTCTTTCTGACTAGAGCTTCATCACTTGAACCAGAGTGACTCCAAGGGCTAGCTGACTAGCCTCCTGTTCTTCAAAGACTCAGTGACATCAAAGTATTTAACCCTGCTTCTGTGCCTGGTCCACTGGAAGACCATGACCAACCTGAACTTGCTGGATGGCAAGTAGATGGGGGGTCAACCAAGGAGGATGAAGCCCATGTAGCAGATGAAGCCTCTGGAAATCACTGCATTTACTGTATGGACAACCTCCTTTACAGTGCGTCTCAGGCACCTATGCATGGGGAAACAAGGATCTCCTAATGCTACAGGGTCTTCCTACAGGTGATGGTTCACTAAATACTTCTGGCATGACATCTGGGCAACGACAAGTCCTTTGCCAAGCTTATCTCCCACTTTTATTGGTCTAGGATGAAGATTTCCTCAGAGGCATTCTATAGGACTTGCTTGACCTGCTAGGCCAGCAGGAAAACAGGGCAGAGCAGCCGGCGCCGGGAGAGACAAGTATTATGGCCACAGCTCACCTTGATGAATGTGTGACTATAGGGAGCTGTCCTCGCTCCCCCGCCAGTTCAAGTTTCGATTTTAAATGAACTCGGTTCCTCTTGGAGAGCAAGGCGCTCTACCACATTTTATCTGAGAAGTTACTCAGAAGGGTGTCTTCCCTCTACCCTTGGTTCAAAGGAGGTAGGGTTAGTACCCATGGGATCATTTCTATGTGAGTCCTGATGAAAGCCGGGGTATTTAATTTTGCCGGCTGAAACATGTCAACGGTTTTGCAGAGTGGAGGGGTTGGCGACTCATCATAAGTTCCCCATACCATCATCCACTGGTCTTGGAGTGACCATTTTACTCTGGACAGGGTACCCAATATTAAAATTGTAATAGGGACTCCCTGTGTCCAGTTTTAATCACTGTTTCAGCACCTATGTTCACTTGTGATCCCATACTATTTTCACTTACGTGTTGTATTGTCTTCCCCCTCCCTATTGCTCCACCTCCAGCGTTGGTCTGCACAGAGGTGTGTTAGCAGCCCTATGATGAAGCATGACACAGTTCGCTGTGTGTGAGGGCAGTTTTAACACCCTTGTGTGTTTTCCCCTACCTTTGATCACAGCACTTTTGAGTATACAGTCCCTCTTCTATGTGGGAATATAGTTGTTGCAGGAGGTCGAAGCGGGATGATTTCCTCCTCCCCCTTACTTTTTGTGTGAGCTAGGTTTCAGAGCAGAAAACCACCTTAATCCCTTGCCTGTCTTTGGCACCCCCTTTGAAAGGGTTGCCATCCACATTATAGGGCCCATGTATCCCCAGACGGCCTCTGTGTACAGGTTTATCCTGGTATTGGTAGACCTTGCCACAAGATACCCTGAGGCCATACCCCTGTGGACTGCAGCTGCAACTTCAGAGGCTAAGGCCCTAATGGGAATTTTCATTTTTACCAAAGTGGGTTTACCCAAGGAAGAGATGTCTGACAGATGCACCAACTTCATGTCTGCTTATAAACAGCCAACGTGGAAGGAATGTGGAGTTACTTACACTGTTCTCCATTCCCCACAATCCGCAAACCAATGGGCTTGTTAAGAGATTTAACAAGACCCTCAAAGGAATTATCAAAAGCCTGCCTGAGGCCCTAAGGCGTAAGTGGGATGTCCTCTTGCCATGCCTTCTCTTTGCTTACAGAGAGATACCAAGAAGGGTAATGGATTTAACCCCTCTGAGCTTATGTATGATCATCATGTAAGTGGACCTCTCAGTCTGGTGAAAGAAGGGTAGGAGCAAGCTCCCAGGAAACCTCCCCAGGATGTATTCAGCTACATGCTGGCCTTCAGGAGCCTGATAGCCAAGTTGTGGAATCGATATTCTGACAACTTTGAGGCCAGCCAGGAGGTGATTATGCAGTGGTACGGCCAAACTATTACCCCTGTGAAATTGAAACTTGGACAGAAAGTGTGCGTGATGGAACCTGTGGAGCCCAGGGCCCTCCAAGACCAATGGACTGGGCCTTATGAGACTGTTGAGAGGAAGGTTTAGGTCACCTACCCAGTGGACCTCAAGACCCCCACAGGGTGCTCCATATCAACTGTCTCAAACTACACTTTGAGTGGTCTGAGGTTATTATGCGGCTGGTGATTAATGGAGGGGAGGAGGAAGAGAGTGAACCTCTTCCTGATCTCTTAGCCTAAAAGGAGAAGGATGGGTGAGTAGAAGATGTGAATGTCTCTACTCCACCATGAGTTCTGAACGGCAGAGATAATGTCACCAGTTTATGGGACAGTTCTCATCTCTGTTTTACCTCACTCCTGGACTGGAACTACCTACCAGCATACCCATCACACAGACACAGGAAACAGCCTCCCTGTCAAAAATAAAACTTACAGCTGTCTGACAAAGTGAAGGCCAGCATCAAAGATGAGCTTTCTAAGATGCTGGAGTTGAGGGAACCCTGTAGGAGTCCCTGGTCCAGCCCTGTGGTGGTGGTACCAAAGGGAGCCACCGGACAGTCCACCTGAACTCAGGTTCTGTGTAGATTACAGGGGGCTCAATTTAGTCACCAAGACTAATGCTCATCCCATCCCTGGGATGATGATCAGTTAGGAGCTGCCCAGTTCCTGAGTACCCTTGACCTTACTTTAGGGTGCTGGCAGATTACCTTAACTGATGGAGCCAAGAAGAGGTCAGCCTTCTCCACTCCAGAGGGTCACTCCCAATTCAGGGTAGTGCCTTTTGGATTAAAGAATGCCCCTGCAACCTTCCAGAGGCTGATGAACTAGGTTTCCGTTAGTATGGAGGCTTTCAGTACTGCTTACTTGGATGACATAGGTGTCTTCAGTAGCAGCTGCAAGGACACCACCTTTTCTACCTGCAGGAAGTGCTTCAGGCCCTGCAATAGGCAGGTCTGACTTTCAAGGCCAGAAAGTGCCAGATAGGGCAGGGAGTCTGTGGTGTACTTAGGACATCTGGTGGGTCGGGCTAAGGTTTAGCCCCTCCAGGCCAAGATAGAGACTATCATGGCCTGGGAGCCCCCAAAAACCCAAACTTAGGTGAGAGCCTTCTTATGCCTCACATGGTACTATAGGAGGTTTGTCAAGGGATATTGCACCATTGTGGCCCCATTGACAGAGCTGTCTTCGAGGAACCAGGCCATAAATGTAATTTGGACAGGGGCATGCTAAAAAGCATTTTACTCCCTAAAGCAGGCCATGTGCACAACCCCTGTGTTCAAGGCCCCTCACTTCTCCAGGGAATTCATTGTACAAACAGATGCCTCAGAATACGGAATAGGGGCAGTTTTATCACAGCTAAATAATGAGGGCTTGGACTAACCTACAGTCTTCATCTCTTGGAGTGTACTTCCCAGGGAACAAAGGTGGAGTGCTTTTGAAAGGGATGCCTTTGCTTTGGTCTGGGCAAGAAATAGTTGAGACCATACCTGTTTGGGACTCAATTCCTGATTCAGACAGACCACATGCCCCTCAGGTGGCTCATGCAAATGAAGGGTGAGAATCCAGAATTGTTGAGCTGTTCCATCTCCCTACAGGGAATGCACTTTATGGTGTAACATAGACCTGGGGTAGACCACGCCAAGGCTGTTTGCCTTTCCAGGTTCTCCTGCCTTAGTGATGAGAATTCCCAAGAGGTTGGGTAGCTCTCCCCCCTTTCAGCTGATCGGGACACATGTTAGACCTGACAGCCTTAGGGTAGTCTTCCCCCAAACATTTTGCCTGCTTGACTCATATTTTTACGAATTATTTTTGTTGAACTCAGGACTCTGTCAACCAGTGCTAAAGTGTATGTGCTTCTCTTCTAAAACAGGGTCTGATTGCCTTATCCACAATTGGAACATTTAATTGACCTGTAAGTCCCTAGTACAGGGTACTACATGTGTCCAGGGCTTTAAATGAAATGCTACTAGTTGGACTGCAGTACTGCTTGTGCAGCCCACTCAAGTAGCCCTTAAACATGTCTCAGGCCTGCCATTGCAGAATCTGTGTGTGCAGCTTAAACTGCCATGTTGACTTGCTATTTAAAACCCATTTCAAAGCCTAAGACTCACCTTTTATTATACCTAAGTAACCCCTGAAGTAGGTCCCAGGTAGCCTATAGGGCAGGGTGCTGTGTAACCAAAAGGTACGGTATGTTCTTTTAAGTTTTGCATCTCCTGGTAGTGAAAAACTCCCAAACTTTTTTCAATACTGAGTGGCCTACCCCTCTCATCGGTTTACATTGAGGAATCCTTATTACATTTAATAAGCTGTAATTTCTAATTGAGAGAAGGTAGAGGTGTCATGTTTAGTACCTCTGGAATGTTAATGACAAATCCTTTTCAATGGTAAAGGTGGATTCGTAGTTTCCATACTGAAAATGCCACTATTAGAAAGTTGAAAATGTTCCTGCTCTTAGCCATTTGGTGTTTGCTGCCTGTCTCTGATCACTGGCTGAGATGGATGACGGTTCACTTTGTGTATTCCCTGTAGACAGCCCCACACAAAGGAAGGCTTGGTGTGACTTCATGCATCTTCCTGGGAGAAAGGAGGGAGGAACTGGGAACAGCCTCACACTTATACCTGAATAGGCTGTGCTCTGCCCACACAAGTAAACAGCTGAATACCCCTCTGTAGTGAGTCTTGAGCCAAGGCAGGAAGAAATGACCCGTGTGCACTTTAAAGACCCTTCTTTGAAGTCACCCTCACTTTAAACGCACCACTGGGTATTAGTGCTGGACCTCTGACCCTACCAACTCAGTACACCTCTGGAACTGATACCAACTTGCCAAGGAGAACATCTGCTGTGCTAAGGACTGCCACTCTGCTGGACTTCTGCTCTGGAAGACTGCTGCTTTGCTGTGCTCTCTGCTGCCTGCTGCTCTCTCTCTGACTGGGCCTTCATCACTTGACCCAGAGTGACTTCAAGGGACCTTAAAGTCTTTAACACTGCTACTGTGCCTGGTTTATTGGAAGTGGACTGAGGTACTTGCTCCATTGGAAACAATGTATCTTCTGCTGCATGAGGCAGAATCGACGCATCGCCACTGTTGTGGGAACAGAGCTAGTGCATCGCACTTGTAACCAGTGAATTGCCATCTGAACTGTTGTAGAGGAGTCACCACATCGCTACCTCTGCAGAAAAGATGAAAGCCATCCCTCAACTGTGTAGAGAAACCTGGTGCATCTCACTTGGAACCAATGCATCTCGGAACTGGTGCTTCGTCTTCGGAACCAGCGCATCACCGTCATTGTGTGGAGAAAATCGACGCATCACCTCGGCTGCGGGATCGACAATGATGCATCGCTTTGCTGCACTCCGCATCGCTCTGTTGCGATCATGATCAATGTAATGGTGTTCAGCGGATCTTCCGTGGCTCTTGTACGGGGCTTGCACTCTATTGTGGTCATCCTGAGCTCTTGACTTTACCCTGGTCCAGTGTGACCAAATAACCCCCATAGGCTCTCATTGCTTCCAAGTGCGATTCTTACTTTTATTGTTTAAAACTTCATATCTTGGCTTCTACTTACTGGATTTTTGTCATTTTGGTCTTGTTTTATTTATAAAATCAAATTGTATTTTTCTGAACTGGTGTGGAGTCTTTTTGTGGTGTTTTCACTGTGTTACTTTTTGAAGTGATATACAAATATTTTACACATTGTGTTTTAAGTTATGGGGCTATGTGTTGGTCAATCAATCAATCAATCATAGCATTTGTAAAGCGCACTACATACCCGTGAGGGTCTCAAGGCGCTGGAGGGAGGGGGAGGGGGGGAGTGCTGCTACTGCTCGAAGAGCCAGGTCTTGAGGAGTCTTCTGAAGGTCAGCAGGTCTTGGGTCTGCCGTAGGTGGATGGGGAGGGTGTTCCAGGTCTTGGCGGCGAGGTGGGAGAACGATCTGCCGCCGGAGGTCGCTCTTCGGATGCGGGGGACTGTGGCGAGGCAGAGGTCGGCGGAGCGGAGCTGGCGGGTGGGGGTGTAGAAGCTGAGTCGTCTGTTGAGGTACGCTGGTCCGGTGTTGTGGAGAGCCTTGTGTGCGTGGGTGAGGAGCTTGAAGGTTATCCTCTTGTTGACAGGGAGCCAGTGCAGGTCTCTCAGGTGGGGTGTGATGTGGCTGCGGCGAGGGATGTCGAGGATCAGGCATGCAGAGGCGTTCTGGATGCGTTGAAGCCGTTTCAGGAGTTTGGCCGAGGCTCCAGCGTAGAGGGCGTTTCCGTAGTCCAATCTGCTGCTGACGAGGGCCTGGGTGACCGTTCTTCTCGTTTCGGTGGGGATCCACTTGTAGATCTTGCGGAGCATGCGGAGGGTGTTGAAGCAGGCGGAAGAGACAGCGTTGACCTGCTTTGTCATGGAGAGGGTGGAGTCGAGGATGATCCCTAGGTTGCGTGCGTGGTCGGTGGGTGTTGGAGCAGTTCCCAGTGCGGTCGGCCACCAGGAGTCGTCCCAGGCCGAGGGGGTAGATCCGAGGATGAGGACCTCCGTCTTGTCCGAGTTCAACTTCAGTCGGCTGTTCCTCATCCATTCGGCGACGGCCTTCATTCCTTCGCGGAGGTTGGCTTTGGCGGTGTGGGGGTCCTTGGTGAGGGAGAGGATCATCTGGGTGTCATCGGCGTAAGAGATGATGTTGAGGTTGTGCAGTCGGGCGACGTGGGTGAGGGGTGCCATGTAGATGTTAAACAGCGTTGGGCTGAGGGATGAGCCCTGGGGTACGCCGCTGATGATCTCGGTGGCTTCGGAGCGGAAGGGGGGGAGGCGGACGCTCTGTGTTCTGCCGGAGAGGAAGGAGGTGGTCCAGTCCAAGGCCTTCTCTTGGATACCGTCGTCATGGAGGCGTGTGTGTAGTGTGCGGTGGCAGACCGTGTCAAAGGCGGCTGACAGGTCCAGGAGGATGAGGGCCACGGTCTCTCCGTTGTCTAGTAGGGTCAGGTTAGTGAGATATACCCCATTGTCTCATTTGTGAGGTGTTGGTTAGGGGGCTGCCATTTTCCTCCTATTCAGTAGGGAGATGTAAGGTGCTTTGTGGGATTACCATAAGGTTAAGTGCTCCTTAGGAAAGGAGCTTCAGAATTATTAGCTACTACTTGCAGGTATGGTTGGGAGCTTAAAGTCTCGTAGGTGTCAGTAATGGGAGGATGTAGGCAGTTGTGAGTTGACAGAGTCTGCGGTGCTGTGCTGGTAAGATGGGACGGTGTTCTGATGTTGGTGTTTAGATGTGTTAATTTGGGTGGAGGAAGATACAGTGTGAAGTGGTCTAGGGGTGAGTTTTGCTAGGTGGATCGGGAGTGGTGTTGTTGCAAGGAGCCAAGAAGTATTCTGTGTAGTTGAATGGGATGACTAGTGAAGTCCAGGGATTCTTGGAGTTGCGCAAGATGGCACTGAGTGCTGCATGAGTTCTGGTGTGTTTCTGCATTAGTGTGAGATCTTAGTAGGTGGACTATCCTATCAAATACCTCTAGGTTTTTATCAGATGCTTGTATTAGAATATTGCCATTTTTGTAGATGGATATTGCTTGCCTCAGCATTGAAGTCATGGGATGGAGTGATTTTGAGTTTGAAGCTATGGGGCATTTTGGTGGCTCGTCACACCGTTAGGTGTGCATACATTGTATCTCTATGTCGGACAGTATATAGGGTAAAGAAAATGAGTTATAACTTCATGGCTCCTTTATTTGTGCAGAAGTAGATGTCTGAGATGAGTTTCTCTGATAGATCTTTCAGGATCTTGTGTTTGAGATTTTTAGTGGCATTCTTAGATAGGCTTGGTGGGTATAAAATCTTGAATAAGTTACGACCAGTTTTTGATAGTCTACTGTCCTATGTATCCTATGTACTGGAAACCTGTGTAGTCATGATGTGGGGGTATAGAGGTTGTTGTACGAGTGAACATTTTTTTGAGTCATCAATGAGAGGTTGAGATAGAAGGAGAGGGCTTCAGTGGTCAAGGTGATTGGTGGGGGTGGCTCCTGGTAACTTCCAATTCAATATTTGTGTTAAACAAGAGCATTGCAGTCCAGGTTCTTTCCGCTCCCAGTGCGATATCGTAGGGCTGGCTCAGAAAGAGAAAATAAAACCTCACCATTTCTAATCAGTATGCACTGCTACTATTAATGAGCGGGCCGGTTTGGAGAGCCGGCACTCTTCTCACGTCGGCTGGAGGTGAGGGGGATGACCGAGGTGCCTCTCTGCCCATATTTAATTTTGTTAGATAGCTGATCCCAGAGCGAGCCAGAAGACCACGACAAGGTCACCTCTTGGCCCCATATATGGCGACCAAATCTTACCCACCACAACGGGTAGCTGGCTTAGAAGGCAGCATCCTTCCAAAGGGACTGGTGCTGCCACTCACCCCAGGTTGCGACACATGAAGTGAGCAGTCTGGAGCCAAGGGCGACCACTGGGGAGCAATCCGTGGGCCAGCTGTGTCAGCTGACCTCGTCACATCATAGCCCAGAACATCAAAATCCTATAGGTTAGTCGGGCAGGTAAGCTGTCCCTTATGCCTTGCTGCACGCCTTCTGAGTGCAACTACCAGGAGCGTTACAGGGCTGCAGCTCGACTGAGGTGCATGGGATCCGTGACGAAATGGGGGGAAAGTGTTTCTGACGATCAGGGGTAAGTGTATTTCTGTGAGTCTCAAGATTTGAGAAAGATCTAGAACTGGTTCCTTTGAGTGGCAAGTGATGTGAGACCCCAAACTTCAAGCTTCACGGAAAAAGCTGCTTTTAAAATGCCCGTGCTAAAATTGTGGGGCATATTATCAAGGGCTCTATCGCCGCTTTAGCGGGACTTTTCCCGCTAAAGCGGCGATAATTCTAACGCCCTATTAGCAAGCTGTCGCTAACTGCTGTTAGCGACAGCTTCTAAGCGATAGCGACCGGGTTGGGTGCCGCTTTGCATGCCAGCGATATTTATCGCTAATGGCATGCAAAGTAGGCGTTCCCAACCTAAAAGCGACTGGAAACAGTCGCTAAGCTCGCTATCGCCTATTAGCGAGGCAGGGAGGTGATTAACGAACCAGCGCTAAACACGTTTAGCGCTGGTTTGTTAACACCTGGTCCAGACCTGATTTAGCCATGTAATCCAATGGGAGGTGGATTACATGGCTAAATCCCCCTCGCCCTATCGCCAAGCTAACACTGGTCACAGTGTGAATATCGCTTGTTTTCAAGCGATATTCACACTGTTCTCCAGGGTTTCTATCGCTTTGGAGATAAGCGTTGCTGATAGCACGCTATCTCCGTGATAGAAACCTGCGATAGCCGGCGATAATTATCCTAGCGCTAACTGCGCTTAGCGATAATTATCGCCGGTTATTGCTAATAGGCCCCTGTGTCTTGTCCTTCTATGCAGTATGCCTATCTGTAGATGTGAGGTATCGACTTTATTGGGATCTAGTGTGGGAATAGAGGATGGTTGGGCCTTTGCCAGCAGCCACAAATTTTGTTGCATGCTGTCATATGAATCTGATATGCTGTTTAATTAGTTAAAAATTCATATTTTCAGGGCATTTAAGGTAAAAATAATAATGTATTTAAAATATAGCACTTTACGCCACACATGCCCTTTCTAGAAAAAGGTTAAAAACCCTTCCCTGTCGCCCTTGTGACCCAAGTTTACACAAAGACGATTATTTGTTAGTTTTTGATCGATGATGGATGTTACAAGGCCGAAAAATGTTGCATCTGATAAAAGTAGTGTGCGTGGAAAGGCACAACAGACAGAGCTTTCCATGCCCTGATTACAAGTTACACTGTACTGGGGCAATTTCACCACAGAGTAAAATTGCATGCAGTTTTACCATTTCTGTGCAGTAATTACCCCAGTAACATGCATTATAAGTAAGATCTCTTGGAACGAAGAATTGCCAAGTGGGACTGATGTTTCCTGACCTAAAACCACATTGAATTCCTTATTCCATGTGGTTTTACCATATACATTTAACACCTGCTCTGAGTACATGATAAAAAAATAATAATATATATATATGCATGCGGTGGGTGCTGGAGATGGAGTAGGAGAAGGAAGTGAAAGTGTTTCTCTAACAAGAGAAAGTCTGGTATTCTTCCCCTGAAATAAATAAAATCAGCATGAGTCTTGGCTGCTGCTGCAGTAAAACTCTTAGGATTTTTCAGGCTAATTTTTGCAGTTGAAAAATGTGTTAAGGTTCTTCCACACCTGGTAAATCGTACTGTGGAAAAACCTAACCAAAAGCATAGAGAAATTAACACTTTCATTCCGCTACATTCGTAATCAGGCCCGAACTATGGGGCATATTACTAAGGTCCGGCGATAATTATCGCTCAGCGCGCTTAGTGCGAGGATAATTATCGCCGGACTAACGCTGAATTTTATCACTGAGATAGCGTGCTATCAGCAACGCTCATCTCAACAGTGATAAAATTGCAAGCGCTTACTGCCAAATGTGCGATTATCGCTGGAAATCCAGCGATAATCACACAACTTATGGCGATAGCTTGCTGATAGGGCAGGACAGACTCAGCCATGATATCCACTTCCCATTGGATATCATGGCTAAGTCATACTGAGAGCAGGCGTTAGAAAAGTAGCGCTAACCGCGGTTAGCGCTACTTTCTAATCGCTCTGCATGTTCGCCTGCAGCTTGATAATAGGAGAAATGTCGGTTAGCGACATTTCTCCTGTTATCCTGGGAAGGAACGCCCACTTTGCATCTCATTAGGGATGCAGAGCGAGGCGTAGGGAAAACGGGTGCTAACATGCGTTAATGCATGTTAGCACCCGCCTTGGTAATAGGGCGGTAATATTATCTCCGCTTTTTTGGCTCTTAAAGCCAAAAAAGCGGAGATAATGGCCCTTGCTAATATGCCCCTATATGATTTGGAATGTTTCTGTAGTCCTAAAAGTCATATATTACAGCTGTGGTGGAAATGTATAGCTTTTCTGTGTCAATTACGCCCACGTCCACATTGCAGAGAACACTTTAAATGGACTTGTGTTTATCTGTGACAAGGCACGTTATGTTCTATAAAAGAGTTCTAAAGATGTAACTCTCCACAGCTCTCATAAAATATAACATGTCAAGGTGGAAGCAACTGAGGTGTGCTTTTGTAGTATACATTGTGACAATGCCATGGAATGCATCAGATTGTGACGCAGTGCACAGTGCATGTGTTTCTATCAAATAGCTTTACCAAAGCAAAAGAAGAAACATCTAAAGAATGTTTGAACAGTGTTCACAGCTGTATTTGTGAAAGGGTTTTAGTTGTCATAAACATTTCTTTTCAAATACCGATGGCATTTGAGCTTTGTTTAATTATGTTTGAGAAAATACACCTTTTTGCGTGGTCACCCTCATTTTCATTGTAATTAATTGCTGGTCTTTAGACTCTGCACACTTGGGAACTACTGTACAGTGCCCAGTGTATGTGCTCTGACCCCTAAAAGAGGAAGACATTTGATAAACCCTTATTCAATCAATCAATCAGGGGTTTGTTAAAGCGTGACTACTCACCCGTAAGGGTCTCAAGGCGCTAGGGGTGGGGGGTGCAGGTTCCATCCATCAAGGAGGGGTCTGTCGAAGAGCCAGGTTTTGAGGTTTCTTGCGAAGATGGGGAGCGATGTTGTCTGTCTGAGGTGGAGCGGAAGGGCGTTCCATGCTTTGGCCGCGAGGAAGGAGAAGGAGCGGCCTCCCGATCTGGTCTTTCTGGTGCGGGGGACCACGGCGTAGGAGAGCTGGGCTGATCGTAGGGTCCTTTGGGGTGCGTGGAATTTGAGTCGGCTGTTCAGGTATGCTGGTCCGGTGCCGTGGAGGGCCTTGTGTGCGTGGGTGAGCATCTTGAAGGTGATTCTCGCCTCGACAGGGAGCCAGTGGAGTGTGCGCAGGTGCTGGGAGATGTGGCAGTGTTTTGGCAGGTTGAGGACCAGTCTTGCGGCGGCGTTCTGGATGTTCTGTAGCTTGCGGGTGAGGTTTTTGTTTATTCCGGCGTAGAGTGCGTTGCCGTAGTCGAGTCTGCTGGTGACCAGGGCGTGAGTGACGGTCTTTCGGTGTTCGAGGGGATCCATTTGAAGGTCTTACGAAGGAGGCGGAGGGTGTGGAAGCAGGAAGACGAGACAGAGTTGATCTGGCGGTCCATTTTGAGCTCGGAGTCCAGGATGATTCCCAGGTTGCGTGCGTGGTCCGTGGGGGTTGGCGGGTTTCCGAGGGCGGGGGCCACCAGGTGTCGCTCCAGGCATCGGGGTTTGGGCCCATGATGAGTACTTCTGTTTTGTTGGTGTTTAGTTGTAGGCAGCTGTTTTTCATCCATTTGGCGACGGCTTCCATGCCTTCTCGAAAGTTGCATCTGGTGGTGTTGGGCTCGTTGGATAGGGAGAGGATGAGCTGGGTGTCGTCTGCGTATGACACGATGTTGAGTCCGTAGGTTCTGACGATGGGGGCGAGTGGAGCCATGTAGACGTTGAAGAGCGTCGGGCTGAGGGAGGAGCCCTGGGGGACTCCGCAGGTGGTAGGTGTGGGGTCCAAGAGTAAAGGGGGGAGTCTGACCCGCTGCGTCCTGCCGGAGAGGAAGGAGCGGATCCAGTCGAGGGCCTTGTCCTGGATTCCTGCGTCATAGAGTCTGCGTATTAGGGTGCGGTGGGAGACTGTGTCGAACGCCGCTGATAGGTCGAGGAGGATGAGGGCTACTGTTTCTCCTTTGTCCAGTAGGGTGCGGATGTCGTCTGTTGCGGCGAGGAGGGCGGTTTCCGTACTGTGGTTTTTTCTGAAGCCGGATTGGGAGGAGTCGAGGATGTTGTGTTCTTCAATGAATGTGGCGAGTTGGCTGTTGATGGCTTTCTCTATTGGCTAATTTAACTTTCCTACATGTCCACTGGATATGGTGTCTCAAAATGCACCCATGGCATGGAAAGTTAAATGTCACCTATACAGCACAGCATTACTGTACCACTCACCAGTGTGAACAGGCAAACATGAGTGCTGGTATGCCACTGCAGCCTGACAGATGCTGTTTGCCCCTGATGTCCAACCTGTCAAAATGAACCCTCTTGACAGGAGAAAACCTTCCTTTTAAATATTAATGCCACGCCTATGTGAGTCTTGTGTCCCACAAAGCAGGGTGTTTATTATTTAAAAGCAGGACATGTGGAAATTTAAAGAGAGCAGGGCATATTTTGAGGGCCTTGCGTCATGCTTGCACCAGGCAAAGTCATATATGCACGATGCAAACCCCCAACTCATATTTATGAAGCCACGCCAAGTCACCTTGCGTGTCTTTGAATGACTTCACAAATATTGAGCAATGCAATGTAGCGCAAATCGCTGCAGTCCCTTACTCTGAGCAAGGGAAGCATTCCGTGGGCATTGCAGTGGGTGCTCCCACACAACTCTCATGGTTTTTGACACATTCACAGATTAAGAAGGACTTGTAAACCTGAGAATACGTCAAAATCTTATGCCTCCAGAGGTGAGACATGATAAGGAGAAATACCTGTATTTCTCCTCGTTTGTTCCTCTTTCTATGTGTGTGGTGCACTCTGCAGCACACATAGAAAAAGAAAACACCTCTATGGATTGTTTTGGTGCAAGAAGTGGCATTCTGCAGCACACATAGAAAGAGAAAACACCTCTATGGATTGTTTTTGCGCAAGAAGGTGCCCCTTCCTGCTCAAAAATAATCCTGTTGACAACACAGGCACCCTTGCACCATGGTGCAGAGGTGCCTGCATTGGTGATAGGCTGCTGAAACAGCACCAGTGCAGAGGGAAAGGACAGGAATGCACCACATGGATAAATACAGTGCATTTCTGTCCTTTCCCTGTGGCGCAGGGCAGTGCAGCAAGGTAACTTGCTGTGCTGCCCTGCACCACCAATCCCAAACTATTCCCCAATGTGTTCTCACAGTGACTAGCAGCCAAAAATATATTTTCACTGAGCGCAGGCTGGCTTACCTATTGAGAAACACTGGGAAACAATATAAATTATTAGTTATGCTATCTAAGACAAGGAGCCAGCTAGAAAAACCATTAAAGGACTATTTGTAACATATATTAAAATCCAACTTAAAGCTGAGGCATGATTTTTAATGCATTTTAAAGAAAGGGGACTTTCCTACACTGATGATACCCAAATTGTGATATCCATGGAGAACAATTTAGATGAGGTAGCCTCCCAATTTAATAAGTGCATGAGTGCGATAGTCAATTGGATGAGTTCCCACAGTCTTAAATTAAATTCCGAAAAGTCGGAGGTGCCCCTCTTTTTGGAATGATGCTTAATGGCTGCAGTCCCTCTGCCCTCTTTCCATTCCAGCATTAAAAACTAGGAACGTAGGTATCATTATTGATTCCAATCTCTCTTTTAGAGATCAAACCAGTCAACTCACTTCCTCATGTTTCCTTGTTTTCAAAACCTTATGGAAAATGTGATCTTTTCTTTTTATCTTTCGACCTACAGAAAACAGTGGTCACTTCCCTAGCATTATCAAAGTTGGACTATTATAATGCCCTTTACGCTGGCGCTCAGCAGGACATTTAAAAAACTCCAAAAACGGCAAAATGCTGCACTCAGACTTCTTAAAAATATTAACACATTTGTACCATTCTCTAAAGCCATAGAAGAACTTCATTGGCTCCCTATACAAGAGAGTAGGTTTCAAATTTCTCTGTATAGCACACAACATGATTAATCAATCATTCTGAACCTGCTTTTCTAAAAGGCAAACTCTCCTAGTACACCCCTAACAAATTGCTTAGATCAGTCACAGCTAGGAAAGTGTCTGTTCCATTAATTTGCAAAGCTTCATGGGTTGGCAGAAGCTTCTCCCATGTTACCTCCCGTCTCTGGAACCAAATACCTTGGCACCTGAGAAATCAGCCCAACTTCCTCATTTTTAGAACATTTCTCAAAGCGTGGACTTTTTCTCTTCCCTTTTAGGTTAGACTTTAGGCAGAGTTCTGGCAGTTCTCTTACCTCAAGTAGACAGCAGCGACAATATGCCTATGGGCAGAAGTCACACTTTACGAAATTTAAACCAAATCAAAAGGGACCTATAGAAAATTACCTTTTCCCTGCCTAAAGCTCCTAGAGGCTAATGTGAATTAGCTTGCAATGGTCATCTAGCTGGAAAATAGCCCGAATGAGGTGTGAAAACTTTCCCAGAGTTGAAGATGGCCTGGGTGTGGGGAGTTGTTTTTGTTACCTTGGCAGGACGACCAGTTGAGCTATTCCCAGAAAATTAACTGACCTCAAAGGAACCTCTTCAGTCACAAACAGATGTAAGATAAAACATTAATAGTCTGCTTTCTTTGTCATCCCAGTCAGGCAGGCAACAAATCCAGTGGGTGGATGCTGCCCCAGAACTAGTTTGGCGTGACCACAGAGGAGGGGTTGCTCATCATCCTGGCCGCACCTCTGGGTGGGCACACAGGCTCTGCTGAAGGGTAGAATGGTTTCTCCATCTTGGATGTAGTAAGTGAGGGGCACTGAGGTATTGTTTGCAGTAGGGCACACATGAACTGCTGCAAACGTGGGCATGGTTACACCTGGGAACATTTACCCTATTAGTTAGTGAGGGGTCAAGAGTCACCCTCAGGCTTGCACCAGAAATTAATGTGGCACCCAAAGACACCTTCTTAAGAGCACTCTGGACCTGTGGAAGAACGGAAGAAGGATTGCATCTGCTGTTTGCGGCCTGTGAAGAGACCTGAAGGGCTGGACTTGCTCCAACTTGTACCTAGCACAAAGAAGTGGATTCCAAGGGTCAGATGGCTGACTTCCTGCATGGTTAGTGAGATAGAACAAGCTACAAGATGCCTTTTTCCCGAAGTGCCCAACTAACCAGTACCAACTGGACCTGACTTTGACCTTCTCCTAACATCTGTGAAAACCTGAGACTTGGAAATCTGTTGGATTTCAAAACCTCCAGACGATCCAACACATACCTGCCAAGCCGATACGCACAATCTGTGACTTTGCTGGGCTGAATAAAGAGGTTTCACCCACTGAAAGTTTTTTCTGCAGTTGCAAATCCATTTCACTGGGACTTCGGCAAGAAGGTATCTGTCCTCGTGGAGCGCTTGACAATCACATCCTGGAGTCTTGTCCCTCAGAAGGAATCTGAGCTCTGAAAAAGCTTGAAGGCAGAAATCTTGACTGGGTGAAGGCATCAAAGGAATCTGACCAGCGAGAGGACATCCCTGGGAATGAAATAAAATGTTCCTGCTCAGAGCCTTTTCCTCCAAAACCAACAGGTTCACTGGGACCTTGTCCAACACCTAACTGATGTTGTGGAGCCCTCCACAAATACAGCCTGGTGTCTTACCCTGCTTAAGGATTTGACTTCCTGACTAAGTCCCAAGGTGAAACCTCCAACTGGGTCGAACGTGGTTGGTGTATCTGACATATGCTCCACAGCGTTCAACCTGAAATCACACCCATCTCCCATTCTACTGCGACCATGACTACCATTGTTGCTTTGCACATTTTGGCTCTATTTTTACCTAAATCTTGTTAAAAATTCCATCTACAGTTCCCCTTGTTTAACGTTTGTAATTTTGGTGTAATTTTGTTCACTAAATTGTTCTCTATTTTTTCTAATTAGAGTGGAATTTTTATTGTATTGTGTTTTCAACTTCTCAACAGTTTTGATGTTACTAAATGATTGACACATTTTCTGTAAATTAAGCGTGCCTGCTCTGTGCTAGACGTTGAGCTCAGGTTTAAATTACTGAAACCTTTCACTTGACCTAACAAGATAGAGCCTTTATTATTTGTGGTAGACCCCAGTCCCTATCAACTGAAAAAACACTTTCTCACAATATGTTATTAAAAACTATCTGCTTTTTGCATAGTGCCACATTTGAGACTATCTATAGCTGTACTTCTTGGGGCTATTGGTAATCTTGGGTTTTAGATTACTGTCTGAGGTTTGTGGGTTTTCATAAATGTGTCAGCTCCTGTGGTTTGTGAGTGAAACAAGCATTGTGACCTCACCACTGCTCTGTGTGTGTATATAATGGCATCTGCAGTTTGTGAGCTTTTATGTTAATGCCTGTTTTTATGCCTCCTTTCTCCTTGTTTCTATGTCCCTGTCTCCATGTCCAACTGTTTCTCTGTCCTTTGCTCCCCATCTCTATATATGCAACTTTCATGCAATATGTCTCTCCAAGTGTCTGTGTATTCTAGTGCTCATGTCTCACAGTGCCATCAGTTTTGTTTCCCATGCTGTGTATGACTGATTCGGTGTAATCGATGTGTGTGTGCTTGCGTCATTGTGTTTTCTGTTCTAGTGTCTATATTTAGTTATACTAATATGTATCTGTTCTTTGGTGTGTGTATGTGTGTGCGTGTGTGCTGTCTCTTTGACTACATATCTGTGCCTGCCTGTTCCAGCGATGATGATATTGAGCCAGCTTTAGTATAAATGAGCATTGGCGGTGGTCCTCTGTGCATAACTGCTTTATCAGTTTGGTTTCTTTTATATTTTGATATCAAATTTTGAATAGTAGTATATTTGCTGAATCAGTATCCTTGCCTTTTTGTTTTTTCCTAAATGTCTCTCAGTACCTTAAATTAGAGTCTTTTGTTTGAGTGTCTTTGTACTACCGTTCACTAATGTTCGTGTGTTCACTGTTCCCATGTACTGATCTCTTTGTCATTGTTCGATCTGCTTGGATGCAGTAAAAGAAGTAAAGAAGCCTTATGGCTGTACAATCATGAGCGGTTTATTAGTCCTCAAAGATATCTTAACTGACCACTAGATATCTTTTAATAAAACAATCACTCAGACCTGAGTGTTACCTTTATTCTATGCCGTTGGAAGCATGTCACGCTTTATGGAGCTCATTACCATGCCGGTCGGACCAACCTCCAACTAGCATAATTTCGGGATCGGGTCCAACTGACAAGTAGGTAGCGGTCCCAACCTCCAAATTACAATCCGACCACCCTGTAGGCAGTCAGAAACATGGCTGTTTACATTGAGGCTTGTTGTGTGGCCCAAAAAAGGGCCGCAGCACAAGCCTCAATGCAAAAATTCATGTTTGGAAACATCCCTGCACCGTGTTCCAGGCACCATGTGGTATATGGATCTTTTGGCACCATAGCGGAGCCCCAAGAGACGTGGGCCCTGCTAGGGGCCCCCAAAGTCCTTTTCGGACAGCCTTTCGATGGAGGTCGGACAGCCATAGAAAAGCTGCCAGAAAAGGACCACATAATCCCTACGGCGGTGCCTCCACTGGTACCGCCACTAATGTAGGGTATTACGCTTTGACCGACGGTCTTATGGACTCCTTGAACCCGTCAGAAGCATCAGTGGGTCAGTCCTCCAGCTGCATCTGACTGCCCGCATCAAAATGCGGCGGCCGGACCGCGGCACGAGATGTCGGGCAGACCACCACCAGCAGGCCATCTGTGACAGTCCGTCCAACATCGTAATCAGGCCCATGTCAAATTTAGACTAGACACTGTCCACTGCCACTGCCGGAAGGGTAACCCAAGAATAGAATACATCGAAGCAGTGAGCTGCATCCGCCACTACCACAAAAATAAGAGCAGCACCAGCATTGGGGACTCTATGTTGCGTCAAATAAGCGGTGACTGGAGCTCGGTTCGGAGCCGTTATGGCAACCACCATAAAAAGAATACTAATACAACCTATTTGCGGCAGCGCAACACCGGGCAAGAGTAAGAGCAAGACCTTTTAGAATTCAAGCTTGAAAAACCTATAAAATGTCAAATATACGGAGGTTACACCATCAAATCCGTCTCCAGAAACAGAAGTGAGGGGATTGTGGACAAGCACAGGCACTACTCAGGAGTTTCGCAGGTAAGTACCAGATCAAATATTGGTGGCGCCATCTGCAGTTTTTTGTCAAAGTTTAATAGAGGCCCTATGAGCAGTGAGTTTTGTAACTGCAAACAAGGGGAGCATGATACGATAATGCACTATATGCTTTTTTATACAAAAACAAGTGTTATTCCCCTTAAATGTCTAGTTCCTCTATTAAAATAATTTTGTATAACGTCATGCAACAAGGCACTGTCCCTCTGCTACAGAACAGATAGCCTTGCCATATTTATGCCTGTAACAAGTTATATTTGGTAGGCAAGGGCTATTTTGAGACGGTATTAACACAAGTAAAGCCTAGGCCACTGCGATGTTGGTTGTAATCATTGATGTTATCTTAGTGTAAGTACTCAGATTATTTTCTAAAGCTTTTTAGAGTTTTTATTATGAAATTGTCATTAATGTATGTATTCAGAAATGGTTTGTTTTTATGCTATTTGTTTGATATGTTGTTGTTATGGCTTATGTTGAAAACAATAAAGTTCTATTCCCTACCCCTGATATTTATGTGTTCACTGTTCCCAGGCACATTTATCTGTATCATAGCGTTAGAGTGCATGCTATACTAATGTGAACATTTTACCAATACCACTGGCTGCTCCATTCTTACCATATTTGTTTTATGCCTGTTTAATGTCTCTTTGTTCCCATGCTAATATCCCCAGGCTTAGAGGGAATGTGCATATAGTTTAAGGGAAATTCAGTCTTTTATATTACAGGACCATCACATTAGGACCTCATCACCAGCAGACCGGATTACAGAAACACGCTCTATGTAGGAATCACTGCACGCCTCCTAAAGAGACATCAGAAAATACAGAACTCAGCGGCAAGACTCATACTCCACCTCCCCAGAAGGACCCACATCATACCCCATTTCAAGAAACAACACTGGCTCCTGATTCAGAAGAGATGCCAGTTGAAGATGATGACCCACACACACAAGGCCCTGCACAACGAAGGACCAGCATACATCAACTAACGTATGACCTTCCACTAACCGACCAGGCACCTTTGGTCAGCTTGCCTCTCCCTCACAGACACCCTGTGGATCCACTGAGCCAACAGCGGAGGACGTTCCTTCTCGCACCTGACTGCCAAGGCCTCAAACAACATCCCCCTGCACCGCAGGACCACACTGTCACTCCAGTCAGGGGTTTGTTATCAATCAGGGGTTTGTTAAAGCGTGACTACTCACCCGTAAGGGTCTCAAGGCGCTAGGGGGGGGGAGTGCAGGTTCCATCCATCAAGGAGGGGGTCTGTCGAAGAGCCAGGTTTTGAGGTTTCTTGCGAAGATGGGGAGCGATGTTGTCTGTCTGAGGTGGAGCGGAAGGGCGTTCCATGCTTTGGCCGCGAGGAAGGAGAAGGAGCGGCCTCCCGATCTGGTCTTTCTGGTGCGGGGGACCACGGCGTAGGAGAGCTGGGCTGATCGTAGGGTCCTTTGGGGTGCGTGGAATTTGAGTCGGCTGTTCAGGTATGCTGGTCCAGTGCCGTGGAGGGCCTTGTGTGCGTGGGTGAGCATCTTGAAGGTGATTCTCACCTCGACAGGGAGCCAGTGGAGTGTGCGCAGGTGCTGGGAGATGTGGCAGTGTTTTGGCAGGTTGAGGACCAGTCTTGCGGCGGCGTTCTGGATGTTCTGTAGCTTGCGGGTGAGGTTTTTGTTTATTCCGGCGTAGAGTGCGTTGCCATAGTCGAGTCTGCTGGTGACCAGGGCGTGAGTGACGGTCTTTCGGTGTTCGAGGGGGATCCATTTGAAGGTCTTACGAAGGAGGTGGAGGGTGTGGAAGCAGGAAGACGAGACAGAGTTGATCTGGCGGTCCATTTTGAGCTCGGAGTCCAGGATGATTCCCAGGTTGCGTGCGTGGTCCGTGGGGGTTGGCGGGTTTCCGAGGGCGGGGGGCCACCAGGTGTCGCTCCAGGCATCGGGGTTTGGGCCCATGATGAGTACTTCTGTTTTGTTGGTGTTTAGTTGTAGGCAGCTGTTTTTCATCCATTTGGCGACGGCTTCCATGCCTTCTCGAAAGTTGCGTCTGGCGGTGTTGGGCTCGTTGGATAGGGAGAGGATGAGCTGGGTGTCGTCTGCGTATGACACGATGTTGAGTCCGTAGGTTCTGACGATGGGGGCGAGTGGAGCCATGTAGACGTTGAAGAGCGTCGGGCTGAGGGAGGAGCCCTGGGGGACTCCGCAGGTGGTAGGTGTGGGGTCCGAGAGGAAAGGGGAGAGTCTGACCCGCTGCGTCCTGCCAGAGAGGAAGGAGCGGATCCAGTCGAGGGCCTTGTCCTGGATTCCTGCGTCGTAGAGTCTGCGTATTAGGGTGCGGTGGGAGACTGAGTCGAACGCCGCAGATAGGTCGAGGAGGATGAGGGCTACTGTTTCTCCTTTGTCCAGTAGGGTGCGGATGTCGTCTGTTGCGGCGAGGAGGGCGGTTTCTGTACTGTGGTTTTTTCTGAAGCCGGATCAGCAATTCAGAAGAGTTCTAAAGACCTGAATTCTTTAAATGTCCAAACCTCCACTCCTCCACTCAGCAGCAAACAGCTCCAGTGCCCTGTGACCCCTAAGGGTGGCATGCTGCACTATATTAATGCATGATTGCTTGAGAGTGGTGATAGCCACCCTGTAGTTATAGTTAGGATTCCTAGAGATAGAGTTCCTCCGATGTTTGATTGGTAATAAGATTGTCACTGTTTGATGAATCTCCACAAAACTTAACAGACCTATTCTTTTTTCTACATTGGCTGATGATGCAAAGTTTCATGGTGACTAGTTAAGGGGGTGCAAAGAAGAAAGGGGGGCACCAAAACACTTTTTTCCACCAATTCCTTTTTCATACACTTTTTAGACAGATATATGGTCAAAATGGCTTAACCGATTTGCATGAAATTTCGCATGAATATAGAGTATCATGTTGAAAGTTCCTTTTTTTACTTGATCTGAATATGTTCATTTGTTTTTAAGTAATAAGGGACAAAAACCTAGTGATAAATTGGGCCTTGGTATACTGCAGTTCCTCATGGTATATCGCGGTAGATGGCGATGACAAAACACAATATTATTGGTTAGTGAAAGCCCTTGCAAAATTAAAAGGCAGCTATATTGTTTAGATCACACTTTGTCTTTGTTCTGTGTTTAAAGGTAATTAGCTTATTGCTCTTTTTGTATTCTATAGGAAGAAATAAGGTAGTTCAGCAAAGTCTGTAGAGTTAGAGAAAAGTATTTTATTGATTTATATATTTTCTTAGAATTTACGATGTACCTTCGGTGCTTCCTCAAAATTATCTAGAATGAACATAGGTACTTATTAAAATAAAATAAAAAATGTATATATGACAAAATAAAATTAAACATAATATAGGATGGCTCCCAAAAGAACGTTTGTTATTTCAATAAACTTATTTATATATGTCTATCAAGCCATGTTTTTAGGTTTGAAATGAAAATATGGTTTCCATAGGTATAAAAATGTACACCATCACCCTCCACACATTTCTGCTATATTTTATACTTAGATGAAAAATGGAAGATATTTTATGATCATGAAGTAAGGCTGACACTGCCTTCTTCCTATGCCTTTGAGTATTTTCATACTTAGCAGCATACATTAGACCACTTGCACTTTTGTCACTGACAAATATTTGAAAACACAAAATGAGTGTTCAGAAACATAGACATTTAGATGGAACATGTCTTCTTCATCACAATTTTCAATCTAACTCCATGTAAGTGTACCATATCATTGCCACTACAGTGGATAACCATAATGTGGGAATGGTCGCATTTACTAACAGGAAAGTATAGGGAGTAAATGATTCAATTTCAAAGATCTTTCACCAATCCATGTTAGTTCAACAGCTTTTAAACCTAAATCATTTTCAACAGCTACTTTCTTAGCATGCTGTTTGGCCCATACAATGAAACTGTGCCCAACAAACCGAACCCTAACCATTTTGCACATACACTGGCATACAAAAATGAGAAACGCAGAGACAGACAAGCAAATATATAAAAAGTTAGATGATTGGCCTTTAGGAAACTACATCATACCAACAACTTAATTTTGAAAGGAGGACAATTATTGGCATAATAATGTAGCACAAGTCTACCGAAAATGAAAATGAGGTAAACAAAAAACATTAGCCTGCAGAAATGATGTTTAAGAAGTATTAAAAAGACACACACTAGATAAAAAATAAACTTAAGGAGTATTGTCATTCTCATGTTGAAGAGTTCTGAAAAGCCTACCCAAATTTGAATACCTTGCACATTGTAATCCCAGAAATAAAGACATTTTGAAAAAAATATGTTGGACACATACTACTCTAAGAGTTGTCCTCTATGAAGATGCTCAGTTCTACACATATAGAAAGAATGCTACAGAAGATATCAACACTGATACATTTTGGGAAGAAGGTACCATTGGTTGTTTAATACATCATAGTACACCTACTCTTATGAATTATCGTAAATTAAGTTAAGACACAGGAAAAAAGAAAGAATTTTACTATTTCACGCTTCTTCAACTATTCAAAGCATGGTGCAAAGAAGGAGAAATTATAGGTCCCTTTTGATGCTATGAAGATGTGTTTAATGTTTATAAAAATAATAAATTATATTGCCTGAATTTCAGACATACTAACAGATGCTCAAACAAGAAATAGAAGAAGAGTACAATATTAATGGAGAAATTCAACACAATACTCAATCTACTAATAATACTTCTACATCCTGGACTACTGACCCACTTGGACAATAAATTATTGCCATTGAAGCTGTGGTTGCCAGGTACAAGGGCCAAGTGAAAAAGACATACATAATTTAGATAACTTCGTTTGTCAGTTAAATAGGGAACAACTAGAAATTTAAAAATACATAAAATAATCTGGAAATCATGGGCTTCAATGTGAAAATGGAATATGTGAATGTACTACCTGTGTTACAATATGTAAGTGAATAAGCAGGCACAGGGAAACGCTTTGTTATTTAAGTATTTATTGCTTACATGCATGAAGTTACTATCTCTAATTTATCTTCTATAGTTACTGCTCCTACTGGGTTAGCAGTATATACATCAAATGAATTACCTTACATCATTTACTGTTACTACCTATGGAGCATGATGACAAACTGGAATAATTTAAATTAAATACTGATACATACCAAGAACTTGTTAGAGTCCCTAAAAAATTCAAAATTCATCATGACTCCTTGCATATGATCGTCTTGAACTGTAAATGTTCAAAGTGATGACACAGTAATGTGACAAAAATGGTAGATTTGTCTGAAAACACATATAAAGGAAAACAATCATGAACTGACTTTTTTATGTTATTGAAATACAGACAGATATCACTGTAGTAGTTTATAATTAATTGTCCATCTACTATGGAGTAACCATAAGGCTCATTTTTAACTTATCTTACACTTACCATTTATCTCTATATTAATCAAAATGAAGTATTTCTGACACATAAAATATGGTTAATATTGGAAGATGCTGTTTATCTATTGAGATAGTTGGTTAGTTCTGAAACAAGGTTAACAACATGACCAACCAAACACTAGTATCAACAGGAAACAGGAAAACAAAAGCAAAAAAAAAAAAACGTAAGGCTGTTGGGGAGGACACTGGTAAGCCAGGACAAGCTTACGATGGATGGTCATATTTATCTTTCCTGCAACAATGAAAGTATGTCACTGTACTCCTATATTGCTCTATAATTTCCAGATTTGGCCTCAAATGAAGTATTGGCACTGTGGTACTGGGTGCTGGTACTGTTGGAGGGACAGATGCACCAGGTGTTGGTGGAGGTGCTAATGGAGCAGAAGAATTAGAAGGTTCTACTGGAGGGATAGATGCAGCAGGTGGTATTGGAGGTGTTGACAAAGCAGCAGAAGTTAAAGGTCTGGTTGAAGAAGTGGCCACTGCCAATGTTCCTGCTCTGGCCTCTTCTATCTTCTGCTGATGCCGTCTTTCTGCATGCACAAACCTTGTGGAATGAATTGCCTACAGTGTTGTGTTATTCCTGTGTACCGAACGAGTATCATTTGCCACAGGGAATACATTTATTGCATAGGTTGCAGGTAACAAGTTTTGAATTCACCTTTTTCCCTCCAGGTTGCAATGAAAAAGATCCTGTACAATCAATTCCTTTAATTGCCTCCTATGCTCCACCTCTGCTTGCTCCTCTTGCAGAAGCACAGAATCAGCCACTTCAGCAATTGCAGTTCTCCAAAAGTTCAAAGGTGGCTTAACAAAAGATATTCCCTCAACCAAAGAGCAGAACCTTCTCCTTTGAAGATATCAAATTTAAAGGGGATAAAGGGTATACACTCCCTTTTTTCTACAAATGACAGAGTTCTAAGCCAATGAAATGCTGTTTTACAAAAACAAAAGTACTGCAGTAGTATCTCAATACTACTGTAGTACCTGTATAGTACACAAACACAACCTATAGTTACAATACTAACTCATATACCATTAAAAGACATAACTAGCCATGAAACCATGAACTCATATTTTAAATTAAGACAATTTCTTTGGTCTAAATATTATTTAAAAAACTTTACAGAGGTACCGAGTTACTTTCAAAGAAGCACAATGAATGTGAAATGATCACGTAGATGACATTGACGCTCATAATGAACCATAATAAACAACATTTTATGATTAGAAGCACATTTTTTAAGACTAGTTATAGTTAGCAAAACTTATTCTATTATTTCTATACAAAAACAACTTAAACTACGCAAACCTTAGAAATTAAAAAGTTATGTTAGAACTTAAAGTTATAATATGCGCCCTGAGCAAAACGTACTATAACTTACGCATCTCCATACACAGTGGCTAGCCAGATTAAATTAATTATAACTTGGCCCTCTACATGCACAGTATTCTCATTAATCATGTAATTGGAGATGTCATGAGTGTTGTTATGAATGCTATGATTTAACATGCTCTAAGTAATGTATTATTAAAGGGTATAAACAGTACATGGGGAAGGCTCGAGTTGAAGTTAAGTTAATTTAGTTCAAGTTGGCTTTGATTGAAATAATAAATTATGTTTTACTTACTATAACTAGTCTTAGACCTTTGTTTTTTAATTGAATATATATTGCCACTAGGTAGTTATAGTAAGGTCAGAAGTTCCATAGGAAAAGCCTTTTTTACGTTGCTAATAACTTTGGCATAATTTGACAAGTCTCCACAAATCTTTCCAAAAAGGTGCTGTTTTATGACTAGATTGTGTATAGAAAGGTTTGAGATGATCTGTCAAACGGGTGCCAAAAGAAACGGGAGTCCCAAGAAAAACACTATATTCCCAAGCATTTTCAATAGACTTCTTTAGGCAAGCTATAGCAAAAACTGCTGAATGGAATCGCACCACATTTAGCAGGAAGCTTAATCTTGACCCACAGATTGTGTTTTTTGTGATTTGGTGTAAATCAGTTCAGTAGTTTTGGGGAAATTAAGATTTTAAAAATATATATCTGGATAGGTGGGTTTGCGAGAATTCATTTAAAAATAGAGCATTCTGATTGGCCAAGGGAGCTTGATTTCTCTGTGCCATCTCTCTCCCATGGGAGTCAGACTTTAGTGGGAGCGAGCTCTCTGATTCGCTGCCAGCAACATGAGTAAAATATTGCTGGCAGCCATTACAGGACCCGAGGACATAATCCTTTGTCCTGAACTTGTAGGGCCAAAAACAAAAATAAAATCATCAGAAAATGCAGAACTTCTGTGGAATTGAAAGAAAAAGGATGGCAGCCGGGCTGCATTTACTAAGTTTATGCCCTGGAGACCCTACCCCCGGGCTGTAGTCATAAAGGGGAGCGAGCTGCATGGCCTCCCTCCCAGAGCCTCCTGAGGCCCTGAGGAGCCCACCCCAGGGGCCAAAAATAGTTTATATGGGGACACATGGATCACCTCCCACAGCCTCTAAAGGGCCCGAAATTTTATAAAATTTGTAGGGGTGCCATGCAGCCCCCCTTCCCATTTTAAGTATTCTTGGCCTAAGGTGACTTTCTTGGCTTGGGGAGGGTGCCGCATGGCCCCCTCCCTGACCTGTTAATATCCACGGGGATCCCATCCCCTGTAGCCGGCTCACAAGTTGATTCCCAGGGAGTCCACCAACAGGACATAGTGGTTTCCGTGCCTGCACTATGGAATCCTGTGTTTGCTCCTGAAAGCGGGAGCAAACATCAAGGCTGCTTCCAACGAATGAAAGCTTTAAAAATGTTTATTACCCCGGAGCAGACTTTTTATCTGTTTCCCTGCCCTCACTGAAGCGGGCAGGGAAACAGAACAAAATATTGCTGACACCCGCAGGGAGCAGCTTTAGTAGCTGCTCCCTCTGGGCGGGAGCAATGCCAGCTCCGCTGCATGCAGGGAGCGGGTTGGGCTGCAGGGGCGTTGGAGGCCTTAGGGCTCCCCCCGCTCCCCCCAACAAGTATATGGTAGGTTCCCTGGGGGGGCACCAGGGCACCTACTTTTAAGAAAAAGCAAGCATCGGGGTATTAGGTTCCCAAGGCCGATAGCATCTCAGGGAGGGGGGCTGCTCTCCCCTTAAGATGGGGTTCCAAGGGCCTAACAGGGCAACCCCCCTCTGTTTACTTTTTAGAAATGGCTGCACGGCCCCCTTACCTTAATTTTTTTTAAACGGCCCTGGGTAGTGGGAAATGCTTTGGAAGGGGGCCCATGTGACCTCCCTCCTCTTTATTCTTAGGAATGGCCCTGGGGGAGGGGGTTCCAAGGGCCAAACAAAGATTGGGGAGGGGTGTCTTGTGGCCCTTTCCCCTTTAATCAAGAAAAACTGGTCCTTGGGGATTTGGGTGCTCAGGGCCTAACAAGGCTCAGGAAGGGGGCTTGGCCCCCCTCCCCTTTAATAAAAAATTCCTGGGGTATGGGGTCACCAGGGTAAGGCCTTGTGGACAATCCCCCACTGTGCACTGCCAAAGGCTGTGTGCAGCATGGGGTTGGCTGCATGCCAGCGGTTGGCTGCAGGATTTGATAGTAGGCTAGACCCTGTGGCCAACCCCTCATATTGCATGACTAAAAGCCATGTGAAGTGTGGGGTTGGCTGCTTTTACGGGGGCTGACCAAGCCCCACTGTGCACTGCCAAAGGAGGTGCACACCATGGGATTGGCTGCAGTTGTGGCCCTCCTCTCCAAGCCTTTAAAGGCCTGCAGACCCCATCCCCTGGGGACAAAGGCTAGGGGGAGGGAACCTGCAACCCCCCACCCTCACCTTAATAGGTCCTGGTAAACCCATCCCCTGGAGCCAAATATACAGCCCCCTCCCAAGTCTTCTTGGGACACACAGAACCCTTTGCCCAGGGCCCAAAGTAATAAGAAAGTGGAAGGGCTGAGTGGCCCCCTCCCTGAGCCTTATTAGGCCCCAAAGTGCCCATCCCCAGGCCAAAGTAAATAAAAAGAGGGAGGGGCCACAGAGCCTCCCTCCTGAGGCTGTGCATTTCTTTAAAAGCAGAATGGAGCCATGTGGCCCCCCTCCCTGGGCCATCATAGGCCACAGGGACCCAATCCCCCAAGAAGGTCTCTATTAATAATAGGTGGGTTCCCCAGGGCCAATTCAAGGTACCAACCAAAATTAATGTTTTTTTTTTATTTGGGTCCCAGAAGGGGGTCCTCTGGGTCCCCCACACAGAGCCTAGGGAGTCAGGGGTCCCTACCCTGCCCCCTTATATTATTATATTCTAAACTTCATGACAGGGGACTAAGTCCCTGATTCCTGTAATGGCTGACAGCAACATTTTCTCATGTTGTTGGCAGCCAGTCAGAGTGCTTCGACTTGCAGGAGTCAGACTACCTTAGGAGTCAATTGGCTAAAGCGGTAAAATCCCCCTGGGCAAACCAGAATGCTCTCTTCTTTAAAATTGAGTTTGAGGGACTCTTGTGAGAGCCCCTCAAACCCAACCGGCCAGATATACAAATATAGTTAAACTTTAATATCTGAAGAACTACTGAAGGGATTTATGCCAAATAACAAAAAGCACAAGCTGCACCCCAAATGTAGCGTCCTGCCAACTGTGGTAAAAAACCATTCAGTACTTTTTGTGGCAGTGCTTTTTAAATAAGTCTATGAAAAATGCATGGGGATTTTGTACCCCCCCCCCTTTTTTCTCACCTCCTGCTTGACACATCCCCCTGAAACTTACAAAGCTCAAACTAGGCAAAGAAGACCACTTTCTTTGAACATTTTGTGATGGTTTGTCAAACGGCGCCAAAGTTATTAGCAACACAAAAAATGCATTTCCTTTGGAACCACTGACCTAACTATAACTACCCAGTGGCGACTGGGTAATATATACATATATGCGCAGAAGATGGGTGCAGCAGTAAACCTTTGCACAGCGCTTGAAGCAAGAAGAAACAGGTGGCAGAAAGTTGATTAACATGCTTAGTGGGGAATAGATTTGAATCAAACATGGTGCCAATGTTCCAAAGCACCTGGGATGAATTGGAGTACAGTACTCCAGAGGTGAAGGACTGAGAATTCTTTTGTTGATAAACCATTACACTTCTGTTATCGCTGCAATGAATTTCAGGTCATTTTGCCTTAGCCGGGCGGTTACTGCTTGCATACAGAGATTGAAAGTGCAGAGATGGGCCCCATCCAAGCTGTCCATGAGGATAAACAGCTGGATGTTTTTTTGTTTAATTCATGCAGGCAATGCCAAATGATCTTATAAAATTGGCCAATGGATGGATGCGAACATTAAAAACAATGAGGATAAATGCAGATCCCTGGGGTAACCCCAATTCAACACCTTGAATCCCGATTGAAAGATCAGATAAACTGCCTTAACCCTTTCCTTAAGATTGGATTTGTACCGGTGAAGTGCAGGCTCGCAGATCTTTACTTCCGCCATTGTCGTCAGCAAGATGTAACAAGTGACCATACTGAATACTGCAGATTACAGACTGCCCTCTATCTACCAGCATTCTGACATCATCAAGAAACAATACCAGCAAGGTTTCTGTGTTGTGTGCCAGAAGGGAGCCAGACTGGACAGATTCTAACAGCAGATGTTGCTTCCAACATACTGAGATTAGTCTACTCACATGATACTCCAGAATTTTAATGCGAAAAGGCAACAGTGATAAAGGCTGAAAGTTGAAAAGAACAGAGGGACCAGCATTAAGCTTTTACAACAGAGGCACAATTAGAGCCTTTCTATACTCATCTGGCAGCTGAGCCTTCCTTAAGCAGCTGTTGCACACATTCAGAAGTGGCTTGGTTAATTCCAAAGTAGCCTCTCTTCGGATCCTAGGGCATATGGGGTCCAAGGGAGAGCTAGAGGTGACAGATCTGGCAATTTCTTTGAACAGCTCAGCTGAAAGCAGATCCAAGTGACCCAACCTCAGAGGAGCCTAACCCAGACCCGTCAAACAGAGAAGATGCCTTAGCCATTACCCTAACCTCAGATGTGGGGGGTGCCAAAAAGGAAATATCAATCGAAGTCCTAGCAGCAGGTGTAATAGAAAGGGTAGACTGAACCAGGTGATACAAGTAGAGACAATTCTATCCTAAAAAAACATCTGATAATTTGTCGCAGTGTGATTATTAATGTTCCACTGACTTTGAGGAGCACATGGTATGGAAAAGGACCCGGTATAAAAACATTTTCATTAGTAAAATTCTGAGCAGTCAAGATCTTATTGGTATATGAATCACTCTTAGCTGAAAGCATCAAATTCTTATACTGTCTAAGAGCAGTCTTAAACTCAACATTTGCTGTCAGAGAGTAGTACAAGCACCAGGCCCTTTTAGGCTTTTTAAGGCCACCCTTAGCCTCTTTTAAAAAGGTGGTATACCGCGGAAGGGCTTGCAGAGCTCATGCAGAACTTTTTTCAGAGAAAGAGCAATGTCCAGGGCAGAGCTCACCCACAGGACATACCACCTATATTCATCGATCACCTAGCCAGTGCTTTGTGCTCTAGTGATTGAGCTAAGGGAATTCCTTAGTTTATGCAAAGAAGGTTTTGTCCAGGGATGAATGAATTGGGGGCATTCTGTCAAAGTGGATATGGGCAATATCCCTTCTCCAAATGGTCTTAAAATGGATCAATTAATGATAATTCCAGGCCTGAGGATCAATATCCAGACATTCCACTCTGCCAAAGGGGGCAAAAATCAATTCCAACATGTGGCCACTTTAATGAGTAGACCCAGTTATCACTTGAAAAAGTTCAAAGGCAGCCAAGAAATTGATGAGGTGAATACCCTGAGTATTAGTGGGCGAATCTGCCCTTAGGTTAAAGTCTCTCAATATAAAGGCCAAGTTTCGACAAAAGCAATGGCATCCAAAATTTCGCCGGAGCCTCTGTAAACTGACCTAAAGCACCCCGCAGATAGTAACATATCAGCGCACCAAATAGGACTGAAGCAGAGGAGGAGATAGAAAAACGGATTATCTCCACCAAGGGGAATACATCCAAACTCAAATCTTGGACCATAGGATCTGCTCTAAAAAATAATCTGTACAATGACCAAGTTTCAAAAGGCATGGGCAATGTAAAACTTTGTATCCTGATGGACAGGTGCAGGAGCATCAATAAACCAAATTTCCATTAAAAACAGAATATCAAGAATACCTGAGCTTAAAATATCAATGAAATCAATTTTCATGCTTGACTGCCAATTGTCCATTGAAGAAAGCGCATATTAATGTGAGTTCACCTAAACTAGGAGTAGCTGTGTCTGGAAAAACAACTGCATCCAGGCCTACAAGCCCTTCCCTCTTTTCCTTGTCGCCCTATAACCTTGACCAACCAACCATGTCAGCTGGGACCTGCAACTCAAAGAGCAATAACATCTGTTAGTCAGGCCTACATTTGAAATGAAACAAGCAGCATGGTTGGTGCTGAACGTGGCTGAGGCATGGATGAGCCCAGACAGGCTTGTCTGTGGTACCTCTTTAAAAAAAATGTGATAACATTTGCTGACATGCTTTACAATAGATTGTTGGTTAAATCCCAGTCCTGTTGCCAAACTATGTGAGAAAAATTAAAGCTTATCCTTACAATGCATTATATACTTGCAGATTTCTGTGAACATGCTGTTGTTGAAGAGTTGTCATACAGTGCTATCAGAAATTTCAGTATAATGTGGGGATTTATAAGATGCAGATATTTATTTCAAGAAGTTTGATTAAAATTCTGAGACATTATAAATTGTTGAAAAATGTATACTGTATGGGAACTCAAAGCAATTCAAATTGCAGTATGGCTATAAGCTTCTCCAAAACGGTTTATGCAATTCTGCTCACTTTTATGAATATGTATATGGTAGTTTCTGAAAACTAAAGAGGACTGTCGTCTTATGATAGACCTAGCGCTGATATTATACAAGCATTGCATTACAATGGCATGTAAGGCCTTAAACTCCCCCTCAATATCACTCTGGCTCAAGGACCTCTGGAAGTGGGTCATAGTGGAACAGACAGCTATACAAGTTACTAGTCAATGGACTGGGGCCATTCGGGAGGTAACAATAACATCATCAAACTGGAGGTCAGACTTGATGATAGACTGCCCTTAATGCAATGAGAATATAAAGAGACTGGGGGTGTGGCCATAACCTTGGACCCCCAATGGGGCTGAGAGTATGGGGGTGTCCATCGGACTGAGCCCAGACCGGCAAGCCCAAGCACACAAAACTACTCAGACAAAGAATGGGTCCTACTAGTGTACAGTGGGTAAATATAGCATTCTACATGGGGTCATGGAGGTAAGTTAGGGCCTTAAGAAGATATAGAACCCTAACAAGGCGAGGGCACAGTGTCACCGGTTTTTCTTATGGTTTTGCTTGTTAATTGGTTGTATTGATTCTTCTTTCTTCCTATCCCACTCCCCACAGGATGCTGCCAACCATAATGGACTGGAAATGTGTCTGGCCAACCCACACTCACTTGTTGTAACCCTCCATCCCATGCTGTACCATGGGGCGCGAGGATGTGAAGGTCATCATCATTATGTTACTGGGATGTGGGATGCAGGTTTGATGACTGTCAGAAATGTAGCACTGTGGAGTAGATATGTAAAAGTAAATAAAGAGCAATTTAAAAAAAAAAAAAATACAGAGGTCTGTGCATAATACCTGGTTGTGCATTCCTTATCGTTGGCTATTGTGAAGCAGTTGACTTAAAATTCTGTCAGATGAGGGATTCAATAGGCACATCTTATTAAGTTAAATAATCATCAAACACTCTGTTGAACAGTATTTAAGGTTTAATAAATTGCTGATCTTATTTATGTTTAAAGAAACAAGTAATTTACACATTTAAATTCACTCTTCCATAAATTGTTGATCGCATTAATGTCTACGGTGACATTACTTTTCTTGCCTGTTTGACATGGAGTTTTTTGTTTGTTTGGGATTGTCTATGGCGTGCCTTGAGTGAAACCCCACCATCACATATTTTCCGTACCTATGTACTCCTATTTCTGACATCCCAAAGTTTTTCATATGGACTCCTGTTTGACTTGACATCTCATAGTGTTCTTAATGGATGACTGCTGTCCCATTCGCGCCTACCATATTAAACCAGTTTGGATTTTTCGTGATATGGACGATTCGTAGAAATTATGGTAAGATTATGAGGGTGTTTGATCATCGCACTTAAATATACATTTTTTTAACAGATTGTCTGTTTAGAAGCCCTTCTTTGTTTACTTGCGTCCCTTCCTACATGCCATTTCTATTGTGCATTCCCTATATTTCTTCGCTTTATCCTTTTCCTTACTCATTCTTACTACCATTGTGAGAAGTTGGCCTGGTATATGATGTCCACTAATTAAAGTGGGCACCTTGCACCAGTCCGAACAACTTTAAGAGGTCAAAGATAACCTTAGAAAGCTATCCAAGTGGTAGCTGTGGAGAGCAGCCTTCAGGCTTAGTCTTGAAGGAATGTTAAGCAGCTTGTTTTACCAGAATGCAACCTTATAGTATTGGTTAAATGAAAGGAGAACCACACAGTCAGTAGTTATAAAAATATGTATTTATTATTATAACACACCTTAAATACCTCACAGTATCTGCTACACGCAGATAAACACAAAGCACACAATACTGTAGCACAGAAACAATCGTAAGTAGCACTAATACACAGTGGGCTCCAGGGGGAGACCAAACCATATACTAAAATAGTGGTATAAGAACCACAACTCGAGTCAACACAGTGTCTAGAGGATGTAGAATTGCTGGGACCCCAAGGAATCACCAAGGTGAGTAAGTAGGGACCCCACGGAGGACGGGTGCAGTGTGAGAACACGACTGCGTGCTACGTACAATTCAATGGGAGCGTCGCGGTTGCAGTTTCAAAGTTTAAGGACCCTTCCCAGTGGATTACGAAGAAACCCTTTGGAACCTAGAAGGTTGGAGAGCCACCCCACCTGTGGATACCAAAGTACCAGAGTTACCTATCCCAGGGAAGCCGGGTGCATAGGGCTGAAGTGGCGTCGGAAACCGCTGTCGATCTCAGTGGGAGTCTTCAAAGAAATGCCACTGCTGGAAAGAAGAAAAGTGTCCAGTGGAACCCACAGGTGGATTCTTGATGGAAGGAACCTGAAAGCAGAGGGGACAGAGTCTGGGTCACTCAGGAGTAACCAGGGGCTCGGTAGACGAATGGCCACCGATGTTGGGTGCTTCAGGTGGGATGATGGAGACCTTGACTCTACAGCTGCAGGGACCAGGAGATGTCGAGGACAACTAGGAGCCGGATACAAGCTGTCCCACAAAGGATGTTGAGTGCTGAGGGGCCGGTGTCTAGCGGGAGCACCAACAAGCCTTGGCAGAGGCAACCCACAAAGAAGGTCAAAGAAGGTTACGGTCTGGCCCAGCAAGAACCAGTGGACTCACTACAGCAAGGGGAGTCAGGGCAGGCCTGGAGCAACCAGGGGAGCCCAAGGAAAGCAGTGTTGTCCCTCAAATGGACCCACAGGCTGGAGGCGCAGGAGTCGCAAGGGGACCTCTAGCAGTTTCACAAAGTGACAGCTTGCAGGGCACAGCGTGTGAGGAGGCCAAAGTCCTTTGTATGAAATATGCACAGATGTTGGGGCTACTCGTAGCTGAATGCACTTGTTTTGAAAACACCAACAAGCATATGCACTTGCAAAAGTAGTTGGTGCACAGGGGTTCAAGTTATGTGGTCCTCATGAGGGATACTGGCCTCAAAATTGGTGAGAGGGAAGCTCGACCTCAGGGAATATAGGAACCCACCTCCAGTATTGCTGCAGCCTTCAGAGTCTGCAGGAGCTCAGGATCAGCAGACTGGTCAGTTGCATTATGGTGCCTGCGAATGCAGGGGAGTGACTCCTTCACCCCAAGGGAGATAACTTCAGTTGTCCTTGATGCTCCACAGGTCCGACACAGAACCTGTATGGTGCATCAGCACAGATGATGCCTTGGACGGAGAGGGAGATGAAGTCGGGCCCAGTCGAACTCCAGTGAAGTCATGAGTGTCCAGACGGTCGAAGGTCAGTGGCTTCTTGTTCAGAATCTTGTCCACGTTGAATCTAGGGTCCTGAAGCCAGGAAATCCCTTTTGCACCCACCGGAGAGGGTTGGACAGATTCAGGGGACCCTCCCAGGGAAGGGTCAGGACAGTGGGGAGGTTACTCCCATGTCCTTTGTCCAGTTTCAAGCCAGAGCGGGAGCCAACAGATCCCAGGACTGGTTTGAACTGGACTATGCACAGGGACACCAAGTGTGCCACATATGCAGACTTTCAGGCACTTTGGAAGTGCACCCACCCAGCCCCAATACACTAAATACTGTCTGAGAGGTGGTCACACCTCCCTGTGACAGGATGCCTATTGTGCTGCCTTCCCCTGCTCGAGCTTGGCTCAGCAGCAGGAGGGCAGAAATGTGTCTCTGGTCGGCAGCAACATTTTGTGCTGCCTGGGTCGAGAAGGCTGGTACTGGGAAGACCAGGGACCCCACGAAGCTCAATTCAGAAGGGTGGATTCATACCTCCCACACCGGTTACCGGTGTGGAGTATGATTCCAAGGTGTTTGATACCAAACACAACATGTTTTGTTGCAGCCATTTTCGAGATAGCATTTTATGCGAGCATATAATGCACCTCTACCTATATGTCTGGCTGCGTCACCGACAACCCAGGAGAATAGTCTCCGAAGGCTGCAGGGGTGCTCTGCTCATGCAGGGGCACCCTCTCACGTAAAACCCAGCACCCTGCCTTCAGGATTGTCAAGGCCTGCTCGAGGGGTGACTGATATGTTTTAAGTGTAGTGACTTATAGATATGGTAAACCTATATTTAAAGTAAGTGGTGCATGCACCATCTTACACAGGCTGCTATGGCAGGACTGTAGTTCCATTTTGCATGACCTCCCATGGGTGGCATAATACATGCTTCAGCCCAGGGGAGGCCTCTGAGGTACCTATGCCCTGGGTACATGGGTATCATATGCTAGGGACTGACAAGTGCACCCCAGTATCCAATCTGGAGTATACCTAAGTACATGGCATAACATTGTAGGGAGAAAGCAGATAGACTGAGGTCCTGATTAGCAGGATCCCAGTCAGACTAGTCAAAACAGCTTAACATCAAGCAAAAAGTGGGGGTAACCATAAGAAGCAGATCCTACATTCCTACAATCATCCTAAAAGGTTCTGTATGACAGTTACTATCTTTGGTCTAGCCAACCCATTGTCCCCAGCTACATACTCTGACCTGAGTATTTAAAGCAGTTTCAATATCAATATAAATGTGTTTCAACTGAAATTCAATACTGTTATGTTTCTGGGCTGATCTAAAACACCTTAGCAATTTAAGTATAGGATATCGTAAATAAGGCTGTGAATGCTAATTTAAACCTGTATACAGATTGCATTTTAGTTTTAGTCTGTTTTTCTGGATAGAAGTGATTATGAGACTCTTATGTAATAGTGGGATCACATGTCTACAGTGTCTAGAGAACCCTGAGTGTAGGGTTCCTCTTATTTTTCTATTCTTTATTTGTACTCTTGATTGTAACTCTGTTGGTTGGCAACTATGAAGTTAAATGTTTGATGGTGTTTTATGTTCATCTGTATCTTACTGCATTTTGCAGTTTTTAAAAGAAGTAGTTATTGTATTTTTACATCTTTATGTGTTGCAGCCCTGATGAAGCTCTATTTCGGACAAAATGAATCGGCTGCACTTTTGTTCATGTATGAAGAAGAATAGAGAATTCAAACAACAATAAATATCTTAATCAACTTTACGAATCTGATTATTGGCATTTTTTACTTTGTGTGTTGCCTCTCTAATGTACAAAACTTATCTTTATGTTGGATTATTTGGTAGGTATCCTATAGAGGTGGACAGAAATTGAACATATTTTGTGGAACTCAGAGGTAGTGTGGTACAGTTGTCCTTAGCTACCTTTTATCCCTTTACACATTGGATTTCTTACATATCTGAATACCAGTTAAAAAAGAACTACTAAATGTGTGTGATTTCACAGATATTCTTCATGTTCATCACTTTGCGAAAGGGTACACCTATTAGGGATACAAAGGTTATAGAAAAGTGTATCCAGATGTACCTCACTGAATATCTTCCAGGTTGAAAAGTGTTTAACAAACTGTCATATTCATTGGATGATGTCATCAATCACGTCATCAACGATGTCCCCAATTACGTTATTTAGCATGTCATGAGTGATTGTAATTATATTTGGAAATTGTATTTATCTAGTGCTTTCTATTCATGATGAGGCATTAAAGTGCTTTGGGAGAGTAGCACACTACTTCAGAACTCAAGATTAGAGTTGATAATAAGTGCATTGGCGCTATGTGTTTAAAAAAAAAATCTCTTTATATATTAGTTGTGCTAGGTTTGTGTGTTTAATGAAGTTTAGAATAGGCATAGAATGATGGGAATGGATTTGAAAGGGGGAAGTAGGAGGTTGTTTTTGTAAGTAGTGGTCATGTGTGACTGTTAGTTGGGTGACATGATTAAAAAAGGAGGCGGAAGTCTGAGACGTTTGATGTAATATGCAAGGTCATAAGCAGTGCACGCCAGGGGCCAATGTTATAGTTAGTTCACTGAACTATTGCTGGTATATTTCAGTGTTTTTTTGTTTGATAAATGCTAGTCAAAACATTTCAGCACTTAACTATAAAGTCACTTAACCTTTGGTTTTGTCAGTGAATTTCTGGGGCTTTTGATCATATTCAGCCAACACCCCAACTGTGCATGACCAAAGGGGTGTTGTCCCAGGCCCACCCCCATGCCTGGGCAACCCTCTGTGGTCAGCTTGCTATCTCTGCCCTCTCCTGCCTGTACTCCATTCTCTATCTGCATGCTGCTTCCGCCTCCCTCCTGCCCTTCGTGATCAGTTTCCTGTCCATGCAGGCCTACCATGAACAGTCAGCTTAATGCCCGTCTCTGCAATACTTCCACTTGCCATCTGTTCTCTGCCTGAATGCTTTTGGCCCCTCCCATCTGACTTACATTGCCTGCTTGCTGCCTTTGACCATGCCTGCTTGCCCTCTGTGGTCAGCTTTCTACCCCTGCCCTGTATTCTCTGTAGTCAGCTTGCTACTTGGGCCATTGTAGGCCTGCCCTCTGTGGTCAGATTTCCTACCACCCCTCCACCCATTCTCCCTAATCTCCATTCTTCATGTGTGTGTGCTCCTATGCCCCTTTCGGTCAGTTGTACTTCCATTGCCCATGAAGGCCAGCCCTCATGCTTAGTTTGCTGCCCTCCTCCCTCATGCCCTCTGTTCTCCATCTGGGTGCCCCTGCCTACTTTCACCTGCTGTTTGAGGACAGCTTGCTGCCAGTGTGAATGCTCGCCTTCCCTCCATGGTCAGCTTGCTGCACCTGTCCCTCTCCCCTGCCCTCCATTCTCTGTGTGAGTGCTGCTGTCCCCTCCTGTCCCCTTCCATGGTCCTTTATGCTGCCCTGCCCATCCTGGTCTGCCCTGAATGGTGAGATTGCTGATCCTGCCCCTACTCCCTCTCCTGTCTATGCTGTCCTGGCTTCTGTGGTTAGCTTGCTGCCCCTGCCTCATCCTCTCTGCCCTCTATCCACTGTCTGTGTGCCCCTGACCCCTCCCACCTGCCCTCTGTGGTAAACTTGGTGCCCCTGCTGATGCTGACCTAAACTCTGTCCTCAGCTTGTTGCCCATGCTCCTTCCCCTCCACTGCCCTCTGTTCCGCATGCGCATGCCATGCCCCCTCCCTCCTGCTCGCTGTGGTCCATTGTGCTGCCCCTGCCTATGCCAGCCTGCCCTCACGGTCAACACTCTGCTCCTGCTCCCTCTTGTCTGCCCTCTATTCACCATCTGTGAAATTAATCTAAACTGTTTTTGCCCAACCGTGGAGATGTATCCTTAAATAATCAGTCATTGGGGTGACTCATATCCCCCACCTCAGGCTGCGACATTTGTACGTGTCTACCAAATATAAGCGGTTTGGTGGCACCATCAAATGCCGGCAGTCTCAGATAATATCTTGAACTAGGGCTCTATGAAGAAGCCGTCAATGATGAATAAGAATGTTAACCCTTTTGCAACACTATCGTGTTTATGTAAATGGCAATACATTTTTAAATAAATTTGATAATGATATAATACAATTGCAGCGAATGTGGAGTAGATTTGGATGCATTGTTAATCATAACTATCGCCACACTCCCAGACCCATTATAAGATGGCCGCTGTGCTTACATGCACTGAAGTAATACAGTTTACCAATAATCTCGGAATATTAAACTGTGATATTATGTGAAAGTAAAATTAAAAGTTTTGGGAATATCTTGTTTTGATTACAAGGTATCCTAACATGATTTAATAAATAGTTTGTGATAGTATTTTTATGCAAAATTCTTGAAAATTATTTTGCTTGAAAAAGTTTTTTAAATCTTTATTCTTATTTTTTATAATAGTACTTCAACATGATTCAATGTAGATATAACCAAAATCTTAGAGAGTGTGTAGTAGAACGAGATAGATTATCAATAACCATCATCAATACACTCTCGGTGATAACTCATTACAAGATGGCCACTGTGTTTTTATACACTGTAGCCATTTCCTATCAGCAACTGAAATAACCCAGGTGCATTCAATTAGACTGTGACATCATTCTCATGCGACACCCACAAGTATATTTAAAAAGCCGCCCACATCAGTGTTTCTTGGCAAGCTCTAACAGCGGTCAGGCGATACGGACGGTCGCTACATCCTTTTAACCTTTGAGGTAAGCCCGGATTGAAAGATGTAATGGTCGGGGTCTCTTGTAGAGGTTTTATTTAAACTTTTATTTAAACTTTTAAACTTTTATTTAAACTTTTTGATTCTATAAACTTTTACAAAAAGTAGCAGGAGGATATATATATATATATAGATCAATCACGCAATGAGGTCATTCTCCTGAAATTCTCGAAGACCTTTCTTATAAAATCTGGTTTCACCAATATACTGTTTTTGTAAATAAAATTAGACAATACGAGAAAATAGTTCTTTATAGTAATTTTATTATCTATTGGTACATATTGAAAAGTTTAGTTTATTTACTTTACCCCAACACAGATTTAAAGTGCGTGGTTTGGCGGGGACGATTATCCCAATAAAGTAGGGAGAATTGATAAAATTCCCAGATTAAGGTATATATTTTTTTTACTTATAACGGAAAATTAGATTTGTGTTTTTGAAATGATTTAAAATCCTTTGAGCATTTTAGTAAATAAAGTATTATATTTATATCTTCTATAGATTGACAAATTAGCAAAACAACAGAATTTGACTATGATGTCCTAATATCCATAACTTCAGGTGAGGTTTTAGTAATTAGTTTCACGGCAAGTCATGGTAATATTTTAGCTAATATAAACGCTCTATTGAAATTAAAATTCTTATTTTTCAGTGCACCCCCAAAATATTCTTGTATTAAAAACGCAACGTCCGTAAAGAGGCGCAAAAGAAAAATTGCAGGTGGGTCTATTACCCCCTCTGTTCAAACCAATTGATTTTAAATAAGATGGGTAGTAAAAGTTGTACTTACTAGAACATACAAGTGTTTAGGGCATATGAAGATGTAAATTATAATACCATATTTTTATATTTCTTAGATAGATTTGCAGTAGGTTGACCGCAGCATTAAGAAATAATTGCCATATACTTTAAGACATACAGACTGCTTAAGGTGGGTTTTTATAATCCGCAACATGGTGATATATACTCCACTCACAATTAAATGAGAATAGGAGGTAAATATGTTTATCAAATTTGTTCTTTTTACTCCACCTAGACAAAACCATACTGTCCTCGAATTTGATGAAGTGGACCTATGGGCCTAGCGATCCTTGAGAGTTCATACCATAACAAGGAAGAAAAACTTTATGTTTCAAAAAATGTCATGTTTCAAGGTATTTATCAGGAATATATAATGGTCATAAGCCCGATATATCATTTGGTGTTAGGGTAAAAGGGGATATAAGGTGATGTTCATTTACAATATAAAAATTTGGAACAATAATCAGCTACCCCCAATAGTTCCTTGAACATGATTTGATAATATGTAGTAAGCAACCCACTGCTTATCTACATATGTCTCAATTACCAGACACTGTGATAAATTCTGTGAATTAGGTTTTTTATTCAAAAGCAATCTTTTTCCATGACGCTAAAAATAGGCACTTGTATATAAAAAAGGGAATGTAATTTATTGCATTTTAACTTTAGTGTTTATATTGTTTGTCTAGATATTTCTTAAATCAATGAACTATTGTCCTGAAGAAGGTGACGAAACACCTGTACACCGAAACGCCGCGTCGACAGTTTGTTCTCTCTTTGTTTTGGGCCTGATTCACAGAACTAACTTACGTCAAAAACGTAAACGTAAACGTAAAGTTAGTACTTTTGGTATTCACAGAATACACTTACTCATTTTGGTATTCACAGAATGAACTTACTCATTTCAGTATTCACAGAAGTTAGTAGTCCTAACTTTAGGACTCCTAAAGTTCCTAACTTTACTACTCCTAAACTGAGAAAAATCCTAACTTTAAGACTTTCGGTATTCACAGAAGGCATTTAGGAGTCCTAAAGTTAGGACTACTAACTTCTGTGAATACCGAAATGAGTAAGTTCATTCTGTGAATACCAAAATGAGTAAGTGTATTCTGTGAATACCAAAAAGTACTAACTTTACGTTTACGTTTACGTTTTTGACGTAAGTTAGTTCTGTGAATCAGGCCCTTTGTGTTTTACATAATTTTTAATAATATGTCTATGAATTTATAAAATGTTTTTATTCTGTGAATTAGCCAAATACATGACATTCATGATATTTTTATGTATGATACATTGAAAATAAATTTGTTTTTAATATACATTCCCTATAAGAATTTGTTATTTGAATATAAATGTTTTTTTATTTTTGTGTGTATAAGAATTTGTGATTTAGCGACCTGGAAATCTTTCTTTTTGATAGCTTTGTTATACATCACGGAGTGAATAGTAGTGCCTGTTAATGGATTTAATACTAGTTGGATCTAAACCTCACAATTAACAGAGGAAAAGGGAACTTTTGTGTTTTACGTTCAGATACCCATCCCTTTTCTAAGTATTAGGGTACCTCCTTTATATTTTGACACTGTTAGTTGGGTGACATGATTAAAAAAGGACGCGGAAGTCTGAGACGTTTGATGTAATATGCAAGGTCATAAGCAGTGCACGCCAGGGGCCCATGTTATAGTTAGTTCACTGAACTATTGCTGGTATATTTCAGTGTTTTTTTGTTTGATAAATGTTAGTCAAAACATTTCAGCACTTAACTATAAAGACACTTAACCTTTGGTTTTGTCAGTGAATTTCTGGGGCTTTTGATCATATTCAGCCAACACCCCAACTGTGCATGACCAAAGGGGTGTTGTCCCAGGCCCACCCCCATGCCTGGGCAACCCTCTGTGGTCAGCTTGCTATCTCTGCCCTCTCCTGCCTGTACTCCATTCTCTATCTGCATTCTGCTTCCGCCTCCCTCCTGCCCTTCGTGATCAGTTTCCTGTCCATGCAGGCCTACCATGAACAGTCAGCTTAATGCCCGTCTCTGCAATACTTCCACTTGCCATCTGTTCTCTGCCTGAATGCTTTTGGCCCCTCCCATCTGACTTACATTGCCTGCTTGCTGCCTTTGACCATGCCTGCTTGCCCTCTGTGGTCAGCTTTCTACCCCTGCCCTGTATTCTCTGTAGTCAGCTTGCTACTTGGGCCATTGTAGGCCTGCCCTCTGTGGTCAGATTTCCTACCACCCCTCCACCCATTCTCCCTAATCTCCATTCTTCATGTGTGTGTGCTCCTATGCCCCTTTCGGTCAGTTGTACTTCCATTGCCCATGAAGGCCAGCCCTCATGTTTAGTTTGCTGCCCTCCTCCCTCATGCCCTCTGTTCTCCATCTGGGTGCCCCTGCCTACTTTCACCTGCTGTTTGAGGTCAGCTTGCTGCCAGTGTGAATGCTCGCCTTCCCTCCATGGTCAGCTTGCTGCACCTGTCCCTCTCCCCCTGCCCTCCATTCTCTGTGTGAGTGCTGCTGTCCCCTCCTGTCCCCTTCCATGGTCCTTTATGCTGCCCTGCCCATCCTGGTCTGCCCTGAATGGTGAGATTGCTGATCCTGCCCCTACTCCCTCTCCTGTCTATGCTGTCCTGGCTTCTGTGGTTAGCTTGCTGCCCCTGCCTCATCCTCTCTGCCCTCTATCCACTGTCTGTGTGCCCCTGACCCCTCCCACCTGCCCTCTGTGGTAAACTTGGTGCCCCTGCTGATGCTGACCTAAACTCTGTCCTCAGCTTGTTGCCCATGCTCCTTCCCCTCCACTGCCCTCTGTTCCGCATGCGCATGCCATGCCCCCTCCCTCCTGCTCGCTGTGGTCCATTGTGCTGCCCCTGCCTATGCCAGCCTGCCCTCATGGTCAACACTCTGCTCCTGCTCCCTCTTGTCTGCCCTCTATTCACCATCTGTGTGCCCCTGATCCCCGTTTGCCTGCCCTCTGTAGTCTGCTTGCTGCCCCTGCCCATGCCTGCCTGCTGTCCATGGTCAATTTGCTGCCAATATTTCTACCCTCACCTCATGCCCTCCATTCCCCATGAGTGTGCAGCTCCCTCCTCTCACCTGCCCTCTGAGGCCCATTGTTCTGCTACTGCCCATCTGCCTGCCTTGCCTTGTAGGCTTGTTGTCCCTGCCCCATCACCTTCATTGTTTGTGTATATGTCCCTGCCCTCTGCTGTCTGTCCAACAGTGCTTAATTTAAGTCGGTGGTTCCCGGCACTAGCACTAAATTTTCAATACCCATGCTTGAGACAGTCTGCCACAAGGTGGTGCTGGATGGATAATTTAGAGATGACCACTACAACATTTAATAATTAATTCAATATACATTAAAAATGACCATTACCTGCCGCCCAAGCCATTCTCATAGCTTTGGGGGCTTGAAACAGTCCAAACTGTCACACTTGTTGGAGTGTGATGGGTAGTAGTGGTGTTGTTACTATCATTCGCAGGATAGCAGGGTCAATATGTGGTGCAAGCTGCAGTGGCTTCCTGACGATAGCCCTGGCTCTTACTTTTTTTTACAAATAAAGCACAGTTGCCTGGTCTGGTCAACTTGCTACCTGTGCCCCTTCCCCCTGTTCTAGATTGTCCTTCTGTGTGTCTCTCCTTCCTTACCTCCATATTCCATTATGCTGCCTCTGCCCCTGCAACCTGCCCTCATTGGTCAGCTTGATGCCCCTGCTTTTGCCCCATCCCTCATGCCCTCTGTTCTCTGAGTGCACGCCCCTGTCGACTCCCTTCAACCCTCTGTATTCCGTTATTCTGCGCCTGTCCAATTCAGCCTGCCTTCCATAGTCAGCCTGCTTTCCCTGCCCTTCCACGGCTCATGACCTCTGTTCTCCATGTGTGTGCTCCTGACCCCACCCTCCTGCTCTCTGTGGTCCATTGTACTGCCCCTGCCTATATTCCCCTGTCCTCCTCGGTCAGCATGCTGCCCCTGCCCCCTCTTGCCTACCCTTTGTTCACCGTCTGGGTACCCCTGTCCCCTCCTGCCAGCCCTTCATGGTCAGCTAGCTGCCCCTGCCCTTGCTGACCTCCCCTCCATGTTCAGCTTGCTGCCACTAATCCTGTACTTCCGCTTCTCTCTGCTCTCTATTCTCCATGTGCATGCTGCCTCCCTCCTGCCCTCTGTGGTCTGTTGTGCTACCACCTTCAATGCTAGGCTGCCCTCTGTAGTCCGCTTGCTGCCCCTGGCCATGTCAGCCTGCCAGCCATGGTCAGCTTGGTGCTTCTGTTCCTGCCCTGACACAATCCCTCCATTCTTCACCTGTGTGCTCCTGCCTCCACCCACTGGCACTCTGATGTCCATTGTTTTGCTACTGCCCCATCCGCCTGACCCTACCTGGTAGGCTTTTTGCCTGCAAACCCTCTCTCCCCTCCGTTGTCCATTTATGTGTCCCTGTTCCCTCCTCCCTGTCCTCTGTCATTCCTTGTGCTGACTCTGTCTCTGATGTCTGTCAGGGCTGGTCAGCCTGCTGCCCAAGTCCCACCCCAATGTTCTACATTGTCCATATATGTGCCCCTGAACCCTTCCTCCTTCCCTCTGTGGTTCACTGTGCTTCTACTGCCCCTGACCTACCTGGTCAGCTTGCTGCTCCTGCCACCCTACCTCTTGCCCTCCATTGTCCTGCTCTCTCCTGCCTTCACTCCAGTCTGCTGTGTTGCCTCTATCCCTGCCATTTGCTAGTTCTCATTCCAAACTCTCTAGAGCACTAACCATAATTTCTATGCTAGAAAGACTGAAACATGTACTTTCAACGTCAGCACCAACCTGCCAAGGTAACTTCCCGGTGATCATGTGTAGCTTTATCACAGTGTTCTAATGAGCAACTAGAGTGCTAAAATTCAGAATTTATGACAAAAGTATGTCGCATATGAGCGCCATCTTGATCGAATCAAAACTGTAAAACTGACAGCATTTTCTAAAAAGGATGTTGCAGTAAATGAAGAAATGAGAGCGCTTCATACCAAATACTTTGCAAGATAACCGTCCAAGGATAGTAGCCCATATACCACCAAATCATAGCCCGGAGAAAACTCAGTTATAGAAGTGTGTGCAAATCCTTTCAGTGATCATTTGGTTTAGAAAGCACAAGGAAGCAACTAGTTTAAAAGCACTTTGCTGATTTTTGAGAACTCAGAAAATGTGTCCTCATTTTAGCTTTCTAGAGCACTAACCATAATTTCTATGAACACAAAATGAACACTATGATTTTGTTCATTTCTAAAGGAACAGCTTTAGGTTTTACAGATTTGATTTCATCAAGATGACTTGAATTGCTACACTTTGTCATAAATACCAAATGTTTGTGCTTTAGTTTAAATTTAAATTAGAATGCTGTGGTGAGGGTAGGACAGGGTCAAAGACGCTGACAACAGAGGGCAGATTGAAAGGAACAGGGACAGAGGCAGCAAGCTGAATATGCTAGGCAGGTGGGAGAGGCAGTTGCAGCACAACGGAGTGTGCAGGGCATGCGGGAGGGGCAGTGGCAGAACAGCAAACTATGGACGGCAGGGACAGCAAAACAATCATGCAGGAGAGGTGAGAGAGGCTTTGCAGCACAACGAACCATGAAAGGCAGGAAGTAGGTGCAGTGAAGGCTGTCATTAAGATGATGGAATTCGTAATTCACAGGCAACCATGAAATATTTCCTATATTTTATGATTCCCTGTGACATATGGGTATGGCATATGTTTGCATGATATATATATATATTAACTGAAAAAACCACAGGTTTCAGGGACGTTATAGTTAGGCTGACATTTTGCTCGTACAAAACCAGAGAAATTTGGCCGTTATAGTTAGTTACCTGAGCTAACTATAAATTGCGCCCCCACAATGCACTGCTGAAGACGTCACATATTACATCACTCATTACATGGTCAGTGACATCACTGATGACATCACTGATGACATCTCAAATTTCATCACTGATGACATCATCCAGTGTTTGAGTGTTTCTAAAAAGTTTAACAATGTTATATATATAAATGTTATATATATTAGTTTGCCTATCACTGGACTTCCAATCATGCCGTGACATTTATTCATTTGACAACGCCTTTGATTTCAGTCGGCACACAAATTTTTAGGTGCCTATTAACTGGCGGGGCCATCCGGTAAATTGCAGGTCAATACACTGATGCATTATGGGATGAGTAGTCCCTGCGGGGGTGATTAGGCTATGTCGAGATCGTTTACAGGTGATTAAGCATGTCAGGGGTGTTTCTAAATAGCGCATTTACATTGGCATATATATTGCGTGCAATATTTGAAAAATCAACAGAGATTGCTATTGTTTTATTTGTGCCAAGTCCTGATATCGCAGAGCATGATTGTTAACTCTATATTTAAATGAACATGCATTGAAGTCATTACGGACACTGACCTGGGGTGCGTTCATGTTATGAAGGAAGTATAAGTTATTCAGCAAGTCTCCTTTTTGGTTTATTTTGAATGCAGCATGATTAACTGTATTTTTAACTTATTTGACTTTAAGAGTCAGCGCAACGTTTTTTTATCTTTATGATTTTTAATAAGTACCTGTTTCTGAAATAAATAAGGCAAAACTCCCTTTTTGCGCAGTGGTTTGTTCGTGCACTAGGCACTAAATGTGAACATTATGATGCACTATGCATTTTCAAAGACAGTTATAAAATTTTCCACGTTGCACATTGACTTTGCAAAAGTGTTGACAATGAATGTTCAGATAATTTAAAAGGAATTGTAATGCTTTATTATGTGTAAATCAGAAACTCTTCTATGTCTATGAAAGAAACTGGGTATTTCAGTTTAAGAAAAATGGCGCTGATTAGATTGAGAAAGGCTGCTGTGTCAGCCAAAACTCGTCTCTCTTGTCTGCCAGGTCAGAGGAGGCTCTACATAATAAAAAATTCCTTAAACCCAGATGCCCTCGTGTGCGTGCTCTTTCCCATGTGGAGTAGAGGTTTTGTTGGATATTTTCAGCATATGTGGTTGACACTGTCCACGCACCACCAGTCGTTCTGGGCTGCCAAATTCAGCCGTGATTTGGAGGGATAAGCATGTGAGTGCTACAATGGCAGCCCCCAGGATATTCGTCGGAATGAGAATTTGAGGATGGCAGCAGTATGGGAGATGATGACCTGTCTGCGAGGGAGTCTGCCGACTTTCAGCACAGGTCCCAAGTTTCCCCCGTCTCGAAATGCCTCTCTCAGTAGACCGACGGATCCCTGGTGACTGGGCACCGTGTAAGCTATGGCCAAAGTGGTGAGGACTATGTGGCTTATTAATTTTTTATACAATGGTCTCCCCCGACCCTGCTTACTTGCCTTATCTCAGTGATTGGGCTGCTGCTATGAGTGGAGACTTCTTGATCCTCATATTCATCATGGCGTGCCCCACATTCAGTAAAAGTTGAAACGGAGCCCATGAGGAGTTTCTGTCCGAAGTTTCCAGGTGAAGCCTCACATCGATTCTGGGTATTAGTTTGCCTATCACTGGACTTCCAATCATGCCATGACATTTATTCATTTGACAATGCCTTTGATTTCAGTCAGCACACAAATTTTTAGGTGCCTATTAACTGGCTGGGCCATCCGGTAAATTGCAGGTCAATACATTGATGCATTATGGGATGAGTAGTCCCTGCGGGGGTGAATAGGCTATGTCGAGATTGTTTACAGGTGATTAAGCATGTCAGGGGTGTTTCTAAATAGCACGTTTACATTGGCATATATATTGCGTGCAATATTTGAAAAATCAACGGAGATTGCTATTGTTTTATTTGTGCCAAGTCCTGATATCGCAGAGCATGATTGTTAACTCTATATTTAAATGAACATGCATTGAAGTCATTACGGACACTGACCTGGGGTGTGTTCATGTTATGAAGGAAGTATAAGTTATTCAGCAAGTCTCCTTTTGGCTTATTTTGAATGCAGCATGATTAACTGTATTTTTAACTTATTTGACTTTAAGAGTCAGTGCGACTTTTTTTATCTTTATGATTTTTAATAAGTACCTGTTTCTGAACTAAATAAGGCAAAACTCCCTTTTTGCGCAGTGGTTTATTCGTACACTAGGCACTAAATGTGAACATTATGATGCACTATGCATTTTCAAAAGACAGTCATAAAATTTTCCACGTTGCACATTGACTTTGCAAAAGTGTTGACAATGAATGTTCAGATAATTTAAAAGGAATTGTAATGCTTTATTATGTGTAAATCAGAAACTCTTCTATGTCTATGAAAGAAACTGGGTATTTAAGTCTAAGAAAATTGGTGCTGATTAGATTGAGAAAGGCTGTTGTGTCAGCCGAAACGCTCCTCTCTTGTCTGCCGGGTCGGAGGAGGCTCTACATAATAAAAAAAAAAGCCTTAAACCTAGATGCCCTCGTGTGCTTGCTCTTTTCCATGTGGAGTAGAGGTTTTGTTGGATATATATATATATATATATATATATATATATATATATATATATATATATATATATATATATATATGCCAAGGTGTATTGAAGAATGAGTGGGTGTATGAGTGTCTGAATGGATGATTTAGTGGGTGCGTGACTGACTGTATAAGTGAGTGATTGAACATGTCTTAGTGAATGCATGGGTGAATGACTAATGTGTGTGAATGTCTGTATCAGTATATCAGTTGGTGTGTAAGTGGCTGCATGGGTTGGTGAGTAGCTACATGAGTGTCTATATGGGTTAATTATTGGTTAATGATTGGTTGTTTGAGTACCTGTATGGGTGCCTGAGTGTCTGGTGGGTGGGTAGGGTGGGTATGACCTCCTGCATTTACATGTGAGTGAGTGATTCACTGGGCGTATGGGTTCATGAGTGCATCTGCGGGAGGCTGTATAGGTGAGTGAGTGTGCGTATGGCTTTGTCGGTGAGTGTATGGATGTCTCAGTGGTATATGGTTGAGTAACTGCGTATGTGAAAGGCAGTATATGTGAGTGTTGGAGTATATAAGTGACTGTATGTGTGAGTGAGTGTGAGAGTGGCTATAATGGTGCTTGTTTCAGTGATTGTAGAAGAGAATAAGTATGTGTTATCATCTGTATGAATAGGTGAGGTGGTGTGTGTATAACTGTATAGCTGAGTGAATAGCAGTGTAATTTATTGTAATTTAAGTGTAATTTATTCTTTGGGTGACTGTATGGGTGTATGAGTGCATATATCAGTAGCTGTATTGCTGAGTGACTGCGTGTATGAGTGAATATATGGGTGAGTGATTGCATGTGTGTGTAGATGTATGAATTAGTGAGTGGGTATGTACTAACTGGTATTGGTGTGTCTATTGTTTCAAAAAAGGTAGTCTGTATTTTAGAGTGGGTGTATGAAAGGTGATATTAGGGTGTGAGAAGGTGCATCGGATATTAAGTGGATGATGTCATCAGTGATGTCATTTGAGATGTCATCAGTGATGTCATCAGTGATGTCACTGACTATGTCATGAGTGATGTAATACGTGACATCATCAGCAGTGCATTGCGTGGGCGCAAGTTATAGTTAGCTCAGGTAGCTATAATGGCCGAATTTCTCTGGTTTTGTACAAGTGAAATGTAAGCCTGACTATAACGTCCTTGAAACTTGTGTTTTTTTTGTCACTGAATTTCTAAGGTTTTTTAAATGCGAATTCCTAACTATAACGTCCCTGAAACCTCTGGATTTTTCAGTGAATTTCTAAAGTTTTTTAAATGCTAATTTCTAACTATGCCTACATATGTATGACATGTGCAGAAAGAGGAAGAAAGGCGCAGAAAGAAGCAAGAGAAGTGCAGAAAGAGGCAAGAGAGGTGCAGAAAGAAGAAGAAAGGCACAGAAAGAATCAAGAGAAATGCAAAAAGAGGCAACAGAAGTCCAGAAAGACGAAGAAAGGTGCAGAAAGAAGCTAGAGATGTGCAGAAAGAACCAACTGAGGAGCAGAAAGATGCCTACTTCGACTGTATCTTACAACAGACTCTTACAAACTAGCCTAATCACTAATCCTTCTCCCAAGATGTCTTAAATCTCACTTTTCTCTTGAAGGTTCACTATTAATCGACTGCTCAGAATGTTAGGCGTACCAAATATAAAACAGCAATCCTAAGCATATCACTGTTGTAAGTCTGACCAAGTTTGTGAAGGTATGCATGCGTGTCTCTGCTTTTACCTAGTGACATGTTACATAAAAATAAACATACAAATACTTGATTACCTGTGTTTCAAACAGCATACTCTGTAAATTTGTGTGCAAAAAGGTGTATGTATTTCTTTTGCTCATAATACAGGACACATGGGTATTCAATAGTATGTTTGAGGGGCTCTATAACACCTATATCCATAAGACATGTCTGCCAGTGCAACCGAATGACAGAGCAGAACTAAGAAGATTTGACCACCTATAGGATATGCTACCCACTTTTTAAGCTACCATCTTCAGATGCATAACACATGTGAGAATACATGTACAAGTAGACACATACCTCAGCCACAAGAGCATGCAGACCTTTAAACTTGAAAGCTTGCACTTCCCATTTGAATACAGAAAGAGGCGAGAGAAGTACAGAAAGAAGCAAGAGCAGTGCAGAAAGAACCAACAGAGGTGCAAAAGGAAGCAATAGGGGTGTAGAATGAGGCAAGAGAGGTACAGAAGAAACAAGAGCTGTGCAGAAAAAAACAACAGAGGTACAGAAACAGACAAGAGGAGTGCAGAAGGAGGCAAGAGAAGTGCAGAAAGAATCAGCAGAGGTGCAGATGGAGGCAAGAGAACTGCAGAAAGAGGTAAGAGAGTTACAGAAACAGGCAAGAGAGGTGCAGAAAAAGAGAACAGGGGTGCAGAAAGAGACAAGAAAGTTGCAGAAAGAAGGACAAAGGGTGCAGAAAGAGGCAAGAGGGGTGCAGAAAGAAGCAAGAAAAGTGCAGAAAGAAGCAAGAGGGGTGCAGAAAGAAGCAAGAGAAGTCCAGAAAAAGGCAGGAGAGTTGCAGAAACAGGCAAAAGAGGTGCAGAAAGAAGCAATAGTAGTGCAGAAAGAACCAACATAGGTGCAGAAGGAGGCAAGAGGGGTGCAGAAAGAGGCAAGAGGGGTGCAGAAATCCACATGAGAGGTGCAGACAGAAACAACAGCAGTGCAGAAAGAACCAACAGAGGTGCAGAAACAGACAAGAGGGGTGCAGAAAGAGGCAAGAGAGGTGCAGAAGGAGGTAAGAGAACTGCAGAAAGAGGCAAGAGAGGTGTAGAAAGAGGGAAAAAGGATACAGAAAGAGGCAAGAGAGGTGCAGAAGGAGGTAAGAGAACTGCAGAAAGAGGCAAGAGAGGTGCAGAAAGAGGGAAAAAGGGTACAGAAAGTAGGGGTGCAGAAAGAAGCAAGATAGGTGAAGAAAGAAGCAACAGAGGTGCAGAAAGAAGCAAAAGGAATGCAGAAAGAGGCAAGAGAAATGCAGAAAGAAGCAACCGAGGTGCAGAAGGAGGCAAGAGAAGTGCAGAAAGAGGCAAGAGAGTTGTAGAAACAGACAAAGGAGGTGCAGAAAGAAGCAAGAGCAGTGCAGAAAAAACCAACAGAGGTGCAGAAGGAGGCAAGAGGGGTGCAGAAAGAGGCAAGAGGGGTGCAGAAATAGGCAAGAGAGGTAGAGAAAGAAGCAAGAGAAGTGCAGAAAGAACCAACAGAGGTACAGAAACAGACAAGAGGGGTGCAGAAAGAGGCAAGAGAAGTGCAGAAATAAGCAACAGAGGTGCCGAAGGAGGCAAGAAAACTTCAGAAAGAGACAAGAGAGTTGCAGAAACAGGCAAGAGAGGTGCAGAAAAAAGGGAACAGGGGTGCAGAAAGAGGCTAGAGAGGTGCCGAAAGAGGAAAGAATGGTGCAGAAAAGGGAAGAGGGGTGCAGAAAGACCCAAGAGGGGTGCAGAAAGAAGCAAGAGAAGTTCAGAAAGAAGCAAGAGGGATACAAAAAGAAGCAAAAGAAGTGCATAAAGAAGTAAGAGAGTAGCAGAAACAGGCAAGAGAGGTGCGGAAAAAGGGAACAGGGGTGCAGAAACAGACAAAAGAGGTGCAGAAGGATGCAAGAGGGGTGCAGAAAAAGGCAAGAGGGGTGCAGAAAGAAGCAACAGCAGTGCAGAAAGAACCAACAGAGGTGCAGAAACAGACAAGAGGGATGGAGAAAGAGGCAAGAGAGGTGCAGAAGGAGGCAAGAGAACTGCAGAAATAGGCAAGAGAGTTGCGGAAACAGCCAAGAGAGGTGCAGAAAAAGGGAACACCGGTACAGAAAGAGGCAAGTGAGGTGCAGAAGGAGGGCAGAAGGGTGCAGAAAGAGGCAAGAGGGGTGCAGAAAGAAGCAAGGGTGGTGCAGAAAGAAGCATCAGAGGTGCAGAAAGAAGCAAAAGGGCTGCAGAAAGAGTCAAGAGAAGTGTAGAAAGAAGCAACAGAGGTGCAGAAGGAGGCAAGAAAAGTGCAGAGAGAGGCAAGAGAGTTGCCGAAACAGGCAAAAGAGGTGCAGAAAGAAGCAAGAGCAGTGCAGAAAGTATGAACAGAGGCTCAGAAGGAGGCAAGAGAGGTGCAGAAAGAGGGAAGAAGGGTGCAGAAAGAGGCAAGAGGGGTACAGAAAGAAGCAAGAGAGGTACAGAATGAAGCAACAGAGGTACAGAAAGGAGCAAAAGGAGCGCAGAAAGAGGCAAGAGAAGTGCAGAAAGAAGCAACAGAGGTGCAGAAGGAGGTTAGAGAACTGCAGAAAGAGGAAAGGGAGTTGCAGAAACAGGCAAGAGAGGTGCAGAAAAAGGGAACAGGGGTGCAGAAAGAGGCAAGAGAGGTGCAGAAAGAAAGACAAAGGGTGCAGAAAGAGGCAAGAGGGGTGCTGAAATTTGCAAGAGAGGTCCAGAAAGAAGCAAGAGCAGTGCAGAAAGAACCAACAGAGGTGCAGAAACAGACAAGAGGGGTGCAGAAAGAGGCAAGAGAAGTGCAGAAATAAGCAACAGATGTGCAGAAGGAGACAAGAAAACTGCAGAAAGAAGCAAGAGAGGTGCAGAAAGAAGCAGGAGTGGTGCAGAAAGTAGCAACAGAGGTACAGAAAGAGGCAAGAGGGGTGAAGAAACAGGTAAAAGAGGTGTAGAATGAAGCAAGAGAGGCAGAGAAAGAAGCAACAGAGGTACAAAAAGAAGCAAAAGGGGTGCAGAAAGAGGCAAGAGAAGTGCATAAAGAAGCAACAGAGGTGCAGAAGGAGGCAAGAAAAGTGCAGAGAGAGGCAAGAGAGTTGCCGAAACAGGCAAAAGAGGTGCAGAAAGAGGCAAGATCAGTGCAGAAAGAACCAACAGAGGCGCAGAAGTAGTCAAGAGGGGTGCAGAAAGAGGCAAGAGAGGTGCGGGAAGAAGCAAGAGCAGTGCAGAAAGAATCAACAGAGGTACAGAAACAGACAAGACTGGTGCAGACAGAGGCGAGAGAAGTGAGGAAAGAAGCAACAGAGGTGCAGAAGGAGGCAAAAGAACTGCAGAAAGAGGCAAGAGAGTTGCAGAAACAGGCAAGAGAGGTGCAGAAAAAGGGAACATGGGTGCAGAAAGAGGCAAGAGAGGTGCAGAAAGAGGGAAGAAGTGTGCAGAAAGAGTCAAGAGGGGTGCAGAAAGAAGCAAGAGAGGTGTAGAAAGAAGCAAGAGAAGTGCAGAAAGAAGCAACGGAGGTGCAGAAGGAGGCAAGAGGGGTGCAGAAAGAGGCAGGAGAAGTGCAGAGAGGCAAGAGAGGTGCAGAAACAGGCAACAGAGGTGTAGAATGAAGCAAGAGAGGCAGAGAAAGAAGCAACAGAGGTACAGAAAGAGGCAAGAGGGGTGCCGAAAGAGGCAAGAGAGGTGCAGAAAGAGGCTAGATAGGTGCACAAAGAGGGAAGAAGGGTGCAGAATGAGGCAAGAGGGGTGCAGAAAGAGGCAAGAGGTGTGTAGAAAAAAGCAAGATAGGTGCAGAAAGAAACAAGAAAAGTGCAGAAACATGCAACAGAGGTGCAGAAAGAGGCAAGACGGGTGCAGAAAGAAGCAAGAGAAGTGCAGAAAGAAGCAGCAGAGGTATAGAAAGTGGCAATAAAAGTGCAGAAAGAGGCAAGAGAGTTGCAGAAACAGGCAAAAGAGGTGCAGAAAGAAGCAAGAGCAGTGCAGAAAGAATCAACAGAGGTACAGAAACAGACAAGAGGGGTGCAGAAAGAGGCAAGAGAAGTGCAGAAAGAGGCAAGAGAGGTTCAGAAACAGGCAACAGAGGTGCATAAAGAGGCCAGAGGGGTGCAGAAAGAGGCAAGAGAAGTGCAGAAAGAGACAAGAGAGGTGCAGAAACAGTCAACAGAGGTGCAGAAAGAGGGAAGAGGAGTGCAGAAAGAAGCAAGAGAGGTGCAGAAAGAAGCAAGAGAAGTGCAGAAAGAAGCAAGCGAGGTACAGAAAGAGGCAAGAGAAGTGTACAAAGAGACAAGAGAGGTGCAGAAAGAGGGAATAGAGGTGCAGAAAGAGGAAAGAGGGTGCAGAAAGAGGCAAGAGAAGTACAGAAATAAGCAACAGATGTGCAGAAAGTGGCAAGAGAGGTGCAGAAAGAAAGGTGGTGCAGAAAGCAGAAGAGATGTGCAGAAAGATGCCAGACAAGTATAGAAAAAGGAAGAAAGGTGCAGAAAGAGGCAAGAGAGGTGCAGAAACAAGCAAGAGTGGTTTGCACACCATTAGTACCAAATTACCACCCACATTTAGCAATAAGTAAGAGGTGACCATTCTAGATTTGCAAAGGGCCTTTCACCAGGCTAGAACACTTGCACCTCACTTGCATCTTTCTGTACCTCCCTTGCCTCTCTCTGCACCTCTCTTCCTTCTTTGTGCCCCTCTCTTGCCTCTTTCTGCATTTCTCTTGCTTCTTTCTGCACCTTTCTTCCTCTTTCTGCACTTCTCTTGTCTCTTTCTGTACCTCTCTTGCCTCTTTCTGCACCTCACTTTCTTCTTTCTGCCCCTATCTTGACTCTTTCTGTACCTCACTCTGTTCTTTCTGCAACTCTCTTGCCTCTTTCTGCACCTTTCTTCCTCTTTCTGCAATTCTGTTGCCTCTTTCTGCACTTGTCTTGCTTCTTTCTGCACCTCTCTTGTTTCTTTCTGCACCTCTCTTGCCTCTTGCTGCACCTCTCTTGCTTCTTTGAATATGTCTCTTGCTTCTTTCTGCACCTCTCTTGCTTCTTTCTGCACCTCTCTTGCCTCTTTATGTACCTCTCTTGCCTCTTTCTGTACATCGCGTGCCTCTTTCTGCACCCTTCTTGCCTCTTTCTGCACCTCTGTTCCTTCTTTCTGCACTTCTCTTCCCTCTTTCTCTGCCTCTCTGCCTCTTTCTGCACTTCTCTTGCCTCTTTCTACACCTCTCTTGCTTCTTTCTATACCACTCTTGCTTCTTTCTGCACGTCTCTTGCTACTTTCTGCACCTCTCATTCTTCTTTCTGCACCTCTCTTGCCTCTTTCTGCACCACACTCTCTTCTTTCCGTACCTCTCTTGCTTCTTTCTGCACTTCTCTTGCTTCTTTCTGCACTTCTCTTGCTTCTTTTCCACGCCTTTCTTCCTCGTTCTGCACCTTTCTTCCTCTTTCTGTACCTTTCTTCCTCTTTCTGCAGTTCTCTTGCTTCTTTCTGCACTTCTCTTGCCTCTTTCTGTACCTCTCTTGCTTCTTTCTTCATCGCACTTGCTTCTTTCTGCAGCTCACTTGCTTCTTTCTGCATCTCTCTTGCTTCTTTCTGTACCTCTCTTTCTTCTTTCTGTACCTCTCTTGCCTCTTTCTGCACTGCACTCTCTTCTTCCTGCACCTCTCAAGCTTCTTTCTGCACATCTCTTGCTTATTTCTGTACTTCTCTTGCTTCTTTCTGCACTACTCTTCCTTTTTTTGTGCCTTTCTTCCTCGTTCTGCACCTTTCTTCCTTTTGTTGCAGTTCTCTTGCTTCTTTCTGCACTTCTCTTGACTCTTTCTGTACCTCTCTTGCTTTTTTCTGCACTTCTCTTGCTTCTTTCTGCACCTTTCTTCCTCTCTCTGCCTTTCTCTTGCTTCTTTCTGCTCTTCTCTTGCTTCTTTCTTTACCTTTTTTCCTCTTTCTGCACTTCTCTTGCCTCTTTCTGCATTTCTCTTGCTTCTTTCTTTACCTTTCTTCCTCTTTCTGTACTTCTCTTGTCTCTTTCTGTACCTTTATTCTTCTTTCTGTACCTCTCTTGCTTCTTTCTGTACTCTCTTCCCTCTTTCTCCACCTCTCTTACCTCTTTATGCATACTTCTTCCTCTTTCAGCACCTTTGTTGCTTCTTTCTGCACTTCTCTTGCCTCTTTCTGCACTTCTCTTGCCCGATTTCTGTACTTCTCATGCCTCTTTTTGCATCTCTCTTGCCTCTTCCTGCACTTCTCTTGTGTCTTTCTGCACCTCTGTTGCTTCTTTCTGCACCTCTCTTGCTTCTTTCTGCACTTCTCTTGCCTCTTTCTGCACCTCTCGTACCTTTTTCTGTACATTTCTTTCTCTTTCAGCACCTTTATTGCTTCATTCTGCACTTCTCTTGCCTCTTTTTGTATTTCTCTTGCCTCTTTCTGCACTTTTCATGCCTCTTTCTGCACTTCTCTTGTCTCTTTCTGCACCTCTCTTGTATCTTTCTGCACCTCTGTTACCTCTTTATGCACTTCTCTTACCACTTTCTGTACCTTTCTTCCTCTTTCTGTACTTCTCTTGCCTCTGTCTACAATTCTCTTGATTCTTTTTGCACCTTTCTTCCTCTTTCTGCACTTCTCTTGCCTCTTCTGTACTTCTCTTCCTTCTTTCTGCATCTATGTTCCTCTTTTTGCACCTTTCTCCCTCTTTCTGTACTTCTCTTGTCTCTTTCTGCACCTCTCTTGCTTCTTTCTGCACTTCTCATGCCACTTTCTGTACTTCTCTTGCCTTTTGCTGCACCTTTCTTCCTCTTACTGCACCTTTCTTCCTCTTTCTGCACCTTTCTTCCTCTTTCTGCAGTTCTCTTGCTTCTTTCTGCACTTTTCTTGCTTCTTTCTGTACCTCTCTTCCTTCTTTCTGCACCTTTCTTCCTCTTGCTGCACCTCTCATGCCTCTTTCTGCACCTTTCTTCCTCTGTCTGCAGTTCTCTTGCTTCTTTCTGCAGTTCTCTTACCTCTTTCTGTACTTCTCTTGCTTCTTTCTGTACCTTTCTTCCTATTTCTGTACTTCTCTTGCCTCTTTCTGTACTTTTCTTGCTTTTTTCTGTACCTTTCTTCCTCTTTCTGTACCTCTCTTACCTCTTTCTGCACATTTCTTCTTCTTTCAGCCCTTCTATTGCTTCTTTCTGCACTTCTCCTGCCTCTTTCTGTTCTTCTCTTGTCTCTTTATGAACTTTGCTTGCCTCTTTCTGCACCTATCTTGCTTCTTTCTGTACTTCTCTTGCCTTTTTATGCACCTCTTGTGCCTCTTTCTGCACTTCTCTTGTCTCTTTCGGCACCTCTTTTGCTTCTTTCTGCACTTCTCTTGCTTCTTTCTGCACTTCTTTTGGCTCTTTCTGCACTTCTCTTGTCTCTTTCTACACCTGAATTGCTTCTTACTGCACTTCTCTTTCCTCTGTCTGCACTTCTCTTGCCTCTTTCTGCACTTCTCATGCCTCTTTCTACACTTCTATTGCGTTTTTTTCTGCGCCTTCCTTCCTCTTTCTATAGCTTTGTTCCTCTTTTTGCACCTTTCTTCTTCTTTCTGCAGTTCTCTTGCTTCTTTCTGCACTTGTCTTTCCTCTTTCTGCACCTCTCTTGCTTCTTTCTGCACTTCTCTTGCCTATTTCTGCACCTCGCTTGCCTCTTTCTGCACTTCTATTGTCTCTTTGTGCACCTCTCTTGCTTCTTTCTGTACCTCTCTTGCCTCTTTCTGCACTTCTCTTCCCTCTTTCCGTACCTTTCTTCCTCTTTCTGCACCTTTCTTTCTCTTTCTGCACTTCTCTTGCGTCTTTCTGCACTTCTCCTGCTTCTTTCTGTACCTCTCTTGTTTCTTTCTGCTCCTTTCTTCCTCTTGCTGCACCTCTCTTGCCTATTTCTGCACCTTTCTTTCTCTTTCTGCAGTTCTCTTGCTTCTTTCTGCACTTCTCTTGCTTCTTTCTGCACTTTTCTTCCTCTTTCTGTACTTCACGTGCCTCTTTCTGCACTTCTCTTGCTTCTTTGTTCACCTTTCTTCCACTTTCTCACTTCTCTTGCCTCTTTACAGGGACGGTATAGTTAGGAATTAGCATTTTAAAAACCATAGAAATTTACTGAAAAAAATACAGGTTTCAGGGACGTTATAGTTAGGAATTAGCATTTAAAAAACCTTAGATATTCACTGAAAAAAAAACAAGTTTCAGTGACATTATAGTTAGGCTGGCATTTCACTCGTACAAAACCAGAGAAATTGAGCTGAAATAGTTAGCTGAGATAACTATAAGTCATGCCCCACAATGCATGGCTGATGACATCACATATTACATCACTCATGACATGGTCAGTGACATCACTGATGACATCATTAATGACATTCTTAAAATTTTTAGAAACGCTCAGTCACTGGATGATGTCATCAGTGATGTCATCCGTAATGTCATTTGAGATGTCATTAGTGATGTCATCAGTGATTTCACTGCCCATGTCATGAGTGGTGTAATATGTGACGTCATCAGCAGTGCATTATGGGGGCGCGAGTTATAGCTAGCTCAGCTAAGTATAACAGCTCAATTTCTCTAGTTTTGTATGAGTGAAATGTCAGCCTATCTATAACGTCCCTGAAAACTGTGTTTTTTTCACTGAATAGCTAAGGTTTTTTAAACGCTAATTCCTAACTATAACGTCCCTGAAACCTGTGTTTTTTTCTGTGAATATATATATATATTGATCACAGCACTGATATGGAAAATAAATGAAATGTAAAAGAAGAACAACACAAGAAGAACACCCATGCCAAGAGACCGCAGAAAGGTGAAGTCTGTCCACGCTGATGATCGGTTGTCCAATAGCAGAGGCTACACAAATTTATAGAACGGTAAAGCAGCACACCGGTGTTCTTAGCATTTGATAAAGGCATTTAAGCTGAAATGCGTCATGCGAGATTTTTTAATAAATCAAGTCTGACTAATCCGGAGTGTGCTCTGGTTGCTGTTCTTAAAGCAAAGCGATCCTGTTGTGAATATGTGCATGCGGCCACAAGCATGCGAGAGCACCCTTCCTCAAGTGTTCAGCGGTTACAGTGGCAAGGTTGAAGTTTACTCCAAGGGATTGGAAACCGCCGGACCGCTGCAGCACCAGGAAGAATGATTACCTGTCGGCAGTAGTCGATCTGTGACTACACGGAAAGGTGCAGGTTACTTAGCGCTGCACTTTCAGGAATGCGTTATTCTCGGCAAGCAAGCAGCTTGACGTTGGATTTTGTTCTGTGAATTTTAATGAAGAAAAAGACACTAGTGGCAAAGTTTGAACAATAAACTTTATTTGATCACAGCACTGATATAGAAAACAAATGAAATATAAAAGAAGAACAACAAAAGAAGGACATCCATGCCGAGAGACCGCAGAAAGGTGAAGTCTTTCCATGCTGATGATCTGTTGTTGTCCAATAGCAGTGAGGCAACACAGATTTAAAGAACGGTAAAGCAGCACACCGGTGTTCTTAGCATTTGATAAAGGCATTTAAGCTGAAACGCGTCATGCAAGATTTTTCAATAAATGAAGTCCGACTAATCCGGAGTGTGCTCTGGTTGCTGTTCTTGAAGCAAAGCGATCCTGTTATTAATATATATATGTATATATATATATAGATATATTATCTACTGGCGGTTGCCAGTAGATAGTTATAGTTAGGACCTATTTTCCATAGGAAATCCGCAACATTCCATTTGAAATAACTTTGGCGCCAGTTGACGAATCTTCGCGAAATTTTCCAACTTGTTGGGGCGCTCCGGTCCGCTCCTATCCTGAAAGTCTCGGGGTGATTCGTCAAGCGGGGGCCGAGAAAAAAGGGGGGTCCCAAAACATGTTTTCCCCATTCATTTTTCCATAGGAACCGTTCATCGCGGCTACAGCCCGAACTGCTGAACGGAATTACACCAAATTTGGCAAATAGGTAGCCCTTGGTTCAGTGTCGTGCCTTTTGCTTAAATGGTGTAAATCCGTTCAGTAGTTCCTGAGAAAATCAAAAGTAAATTCACATATATATCTGGGCGGAGCCTAACCACACATGTCATTGTGAGATCTGATTGGCTGTCAGAACTTCATCCTGGAATTGCTGGCAGCCATCTTGGGACCAATATACATGATAGTACCCCATTGAAATGCATTGTAGTGAATCAAAGATTGTGAGGGTTACCAAAAGGAGAACTATAAAGGGTGATAACAGACTTTAGTTACATTAGAATTCATTTGTTGATGGTACCATACTAATTTCAGGAATTGTGGTGTGTTCTAAGGTGATTTTACCCTGTGAAAAACCTTCTGCTGGGATATCATGAATCATGTTTGAGAGAAAACTATTTTCACATGCTTGTCCCATAGAGTTTTGGAAGGTGCTCCAGAAGCTAAAATGAGAGCATATTTTCTGTAAATTCACATTATCTTTCTCAGTCATGTGAGAATGAAGTCTGACATTCTCAGTAAAACATGTACATCCAACAAGGGCAGAGACTGTCAGTTGATTCCTTTGTGTTCTACTGCAGCTTCCCAGAGTGTTCTAAAGAACAACTAGAGTGCTAACAGCCTTACTTATGACAAAAGTATGGCACACCTGAAGCCATCTTGATTGGAATAAACTGGTAACACTTAAAACATTTAATTTAAAAAGGAACAAAATGATGGGGTTCATTTTGTCATAGAAATTATGGTTAGTGCTGTAGAAAGAAAAATTAGGACATGTTTCAAGTGTGATCTCAAATATCTTCCTGTTATATTTCAACAGGAGCAGCCTGCCAGTTGATGCCTTTGTGTTCTACTGCAGCTTCCCAGAGTGTTCTAAAGAACAACTAGAGCGCTAACAGCCTTACTTATGACAAAAGTATGGCACACCTGAAGCCATCTTGATTGGAATAAACCGGTAACACTTAAAACATTTAATTTAAAAAGGAACAAAATGAGGGGGTTCTTTTTGAAATAGAAATTATGGTTAGTGCTGCAGAAAGAAACATTAGGGCATGTTTTAAGTGAGATCTCAAATCCTCTTCTATTTCATTAGAAAATTCTGACATGCAGACTGAAACAATCACTTTCAATACCAGCAGCAGACTTCCAGTTAACTCCCTGGTGAGCAGTAGCTTTACTACAGTGATCTAATGAGAAACTAGAGTGCTAACATTCTGAATTTATGGCAAATGTGAGACACATCTGAATGCCTTCTTGATGGAATCAAAGTAAAAAACTGAAAGCATTTCCTACTGAGGAGACTGCAGTAAATGAGAAAATTAGGAAACTTCATAACAAAGAAGTCTTCCAAGATGGCCACCAGAGAAAAAAGAGCCCAAATGTAGCACAAATATTACCCAGATGTAGCCAACATATAGCCCAATGACAAAGTGTGCAAAACACTTTTTATTTTGTTTTTTTGCAGTTTTATGTAGTGCAGACTGGTCAGGTATTGGAGCGTTGCATCTTAAAACATGACCCCTACACTACAAAAACACCACTGCACTACCCTAAACCCTAAAACACTACCCCCAGCACGACCCCCTACACAACACAAGCACCACTGCACTATCCTAAACCCTAAAACACTACCCCCAGCTTGACCCCCTACACTACCCAAACACCACTGCACTACCCTAAACCCTAAACCACTACCCCCAGCACGACCCCCTACACTACCCAAACACCACTGCACTAACCTAAATCCTAAAACACTACCCCCAGCATGACCCCCTACACTACCCAAACACCACTGCACTACCCTAAAACACGACCCCCTACACTACACAAACACCACTGCACTACCCTAAACCCTAAAACACTACCCACAGCACGACCCCCTACACTACACAAGCACCACTGCACTACCCTAAACCCTAAAACACTACCCCCAGCACGACCCCCTACACTACACAAACACCACTGCACTACCCTAAACCCTAAAACACTACCCCCAGCACGACTCCCTACACTACCCAAACACCACTGCACTAACCTAAATCCTAAAACACTACCCCCAGCACGACCCCCTACACTACCCAAACACTACTGCACTACCCAAAAACATGACCCCCTACACTACACAAACACCAATGCACTACCCTAAACCCTAAAACACTACCCCCAGCACGACCCCCTACACTACACAAGCACCACTGCACTACCCTAAACCCTAAAACACTACCCCCAGCACGACCCCCTACACTGCCCGAACACCACTGCACTGCCCTAAACCCTAAAACACCAGCCCCTGCACGACCCCCTACACTGCCCGAACACCACTGCACTGCCCTAAACCCTGAAACACCACCCCCAGCATGACCCCCTACACTGCCCGAACACCACTGCACTGCCCTAAACCCTGAAACACCACCCCTTCACGACCCCCTACACTGCCCGAACACCACTGCACTGCCCTAAACCATGAAACACTACCCCCAGCAAGACCCCCTACACTGCCCGAACACCACTGCACTGCCCTAAACCCTGAAACATCACCCCCAGCAAGACCCCCTACACTGCCCAAACACCACTGCCCTAAACCCTGAAACACCACCCCCAGCACGACCCCCTACACTGCCTGAACACCACTGCACTGCCCTAAACCCTGAAACACCACCCCCAGCATGACCCCCTACACTGCCCGAACACCACTGCTCTGCCCCAAACCCTGAAACACCAGCCCCAGCACGACCCGCTACACTGCCCGAACACCACTGCACTGCCCTAAACCCTGAAACACCAGCTCCAGCACGACCCCCTACACTGCCCGAACACCACTGCACTGCCCTAAACCCTGAAACACAAGCCCCAGCACGACCCCCTACACAGCCCGAGCACCACTGCACTGCCCTAAACCCTGAAACACCAGCCCCAGCACGACCCCCTACACTGCCCGAACACCACTGCACTGCCCTAAACCCTGAAACACCAGCCCCAGCACGACCGCCTACACTGCCCGAACACCACTGCACTGCCCTAAACCCTGAAACACCAGCCCCAGCACGACCCCCTACACTGCCCAAACACCACTGCACTGCCCTAAACCCTGAAACACCAGTCCCAGCACGACCCCCTACACTGCCCGAACACCACTGCACTGCCCTAAACCTTGAAACACCACCCCGTGCACGACCCCCTACACTGCCCGAACACCACTGCACTGCCCTAAACCCTGAAACACCACCCCCAGCACGACCCCCTACATTGCCCAAACACCACTGCACTGCACTAAACCCTGAAACACCACCCCCTGTATGACCCCCTACACTGCCCGAACACTACTGCACTGCCCTAAACCCTGAAACACTACCCCCAGCAAGACCCCCTACACTGCCCGAACACCACTGCACTGCCCTAAACCCTGAAACACCACCCCCAGCAAGACCCCCTACACTGCCCAAACACCACTGCACTGCCCTAAACCCTGAAACACCAGCCCCAGCACGACCCCCTACACTGCCCGAACACCACTGCACTGCCCTAAACCCTGAAACACCACCCCCTGCATGACCCCCTACACTGCCTGAACACCACTGCACTGCCCTAAACCCTGAAACACCACCCCCAGCACGACCCCCTACACTGCCCGAACACCACTGCACTGCCCTAAACCCTGAAACACCACCCCCAGCAAGACCCCTACACTGCCCAAACACCACTGCACTGCCCTAAACCCTGAAACATCACCCCCAGAAAGACCCCCTACACTGCCCGAACACCACTGCCCTAAACCCTGAAACACCACCCCCAGCAAGACCCCCTACACTGCCCGAACACCACTGCACTGCCCTAAACCCTGAAACACCACCCCCAGCATGACCCCCTACACTGCCCGTACACCACTGCTCTGCCCAAAACCCTGAAACACCAGCCCCAGAACGACCCCCTACACTGCCCGAACACCACTGCACTGCCCTAAACCCTGAAACACCAGCCCCAGCACGACCCCCTACACTGCCCGAACACCACTCCACTGCCCTAAACCCTGAAACACCACCCCAGCACGACCCCCTATACTGCCCGAACACCACTGCACTGCCCTAAACCCTGAAACACCAGCCCCAGCACAACCCCATACACTGCCCGAACACCACTGCACTGCCCTAAACCCTGAAACACCAGCCCCAGCACGACCGCCTACAATGCCCGAAAACTACTGCACTGCCCTAAACCCTGAAACACCAACCCCAGCACGACCCCCTACACTGCCCGAACACCACTGCGCTGCCCTAAACCCTCAAACACCAGCCCCAGCACGACCCCCTACACTGCCCGAACACCACTGCACTACCCTAAACCCTGAAACACCAGCCCCAGCAAGACCCCCTACACTGCCCGAACACCACTACACTGCCCTAAACCCTGAGGCACCAGCCCCAGCAAGACCCCCTACACTGCCCAAACACCACTGCACTGCCCTAAGCCCTGAAACACCACCCCCAGCAAGAACCCCTACACTGCCCGAACACCACTGCACTAAACCCTGAAACACCACCCCCAGCAAGACCACCTACACTGGCCGAACACCACTGCACTGCCCTAAACCCTGGAACACCACCCCCTGCACGACCCCCTACACTGCCCAAACACCACTGCACTGCCCTAAACCCTGATTCACCACCCCCTGCACGACCCCCTACACTGCCCGAACACCACTGCACTGCCCTAATCCCTGAAACACCACCCCCAGCACGACCCCCTCCACTACCCAAACACCACTGCACTGCCCTATACCTTAAAACACTACTCCCCGCATGACTCCCTACACTACCCAAACACCAATGCACTACCCTAAACCCTAAAACACTACCCCCCGCACGACCCCCTACACTACCCAAAGACCACTGCACTACCCTAAACCCTAAAACACTACCCCCGCACGACTCCCTACACTACCCAAAGACCACTGCACTACCCTAAACCCTAAAACACGACCTCCTACACTACTCAAACACCACTGCACTACCCTAAACCCTAAAGCACTACCCCCAGCACGACCCCCTACACTGCACACAAACACCACTGCACTACCCTAAACCCTAAATCACTACCCCTATACTACACAAACACCACTGCACTACCCTAAACCCTAAAACACTACCCCAGCATGAACCCCTACACTACCCAAACACTACTGCACTACCCTAAACCCTAAAACACTACCCCCAGCAGTACCCCCTACACTACCCAAACACCACTGCACTACCCTAAACCCTAAAACACTACCCCCAGCAGTACCCCCTACACTACCCAAACACCATTGCACTACCCTAAACCCTAAAACACTACCCCCAGCAGTACCCCCTACACTACCCAAACACCACTGCACTACCCTAAACCACTACCCCCAGCACGACCCCCTACACTACCCAGACACCACTGCACTACCCTAAACCCTAAAACACTGCCCCCAGCACGACCCCCTACACTACCCAAACACTACTGCACTACCCTAATCCCTAAAACACTCCCACAGCACGACTCCCTACACTACCCAAACACCACTGCACTGCCCTAAACCCTAAACCTCCCCCCAGCATGACCCCCTACACTACACAAACACCACTGCACTACCCTAAAACACTACCCCCAGCATGACCCCTTCACTACCTAAACACAACTGCACAATTTGTTACAGGCATTGCAACGCAGGCCTGTGGTGCTTACTGGAAGTACCTGGTGGGCTAGTTGGGCCCCAGGGACCCTCAGGATTCAAGCTGACCTAATCCCCCAACTTAAAACGCACCACGGGGCGCGTTTGCACAGTGGTGAAGGGAGGGGGTGGGGTCTCAGGTGACATGTGCGCAAACACGCCCTGTGGTGCGTTTTAAGTTGGGGAATTAATTCCCCTTGAATCCTGAGGGACCCTGGGGCCAACTAGCCCACCAGGTACCTTCAGTAAGCACAACAGAGTTGCGTTGCAGAGAGGTGAAAAAGGTGCGTGGCCTCGGAACGCCTCTCTGCAACTCAGCTCTGTGGTCCTAACTGTAGGTACCTGGGGGCTAGTTGGGCCCCAGGGACCCTCAGGATTCAAGGGGACTTAATCCCGCAACTTAAAACGCGCCACGGGGCGCGTTTGCACACATGTCACCTCAGGCTCCCCCTCCCTTCACCACTGTGCAAACGCGCCCTGTAGCACATTTTAAGAGGTAGTTTTAACCCCCCTGCCCTATTATGTACTACGGACTTAAAGAGGAGGGCATGCTAATCACAGGGGTACCCCAACGCATAGTGTTCCCTAGTGTATGTAGGTGTTTTCACTGTATTCTAAGTGTCTTTTAGCATAGCACTGGCTCTGGTTAGTCAGAGTCAGTTACCACCAGTACCCGTCTGAAAAAGTTGTGGGCACAGGATGATTTTGCAACAAGGCCTCTTTCTGCTCCTCTGTTGGTTCTTTCTGCACATCTTTTGCTTCTTCCTGCACTTTTCTTCGTCTTTGTGGACTTCTGTTGCTTCTTTCTGCATTTCTTTTGCTTGTTTCTGTGCGTTTTTTCTTCTTTCTACACATGTCCTACCTCTGTAGGCATAGTTAGAAACTAGCATTTAAAAAACCTTTGAAATTCACTTAAAAAATCATAGGTTTCAGGCACGTTACAGTTAGAAATTAGCATTTAAAAAACCGTTGAAATTCACTGAAAAAACCATAGGTTTCAGACACGTTATAGTTAGAAATTAGCATTTAAAAAACCTTTGAAATTCACTGAAAAACCATAGGTTTAAGGGAAAGTTATAGTTAGTTGGACATTTCACTCGTACAAAACCATAGAAATTCCCCCGTTATAGTTAGTTCAGCTAACTATAACTCGCGCCCCCGCAATGCACTGCTGATGACGTCACATATTACATCACTCATGACATGGTCAGTGACATCACTGATGACATCTCAAATAACATGACTGATGACATCACTGATGACATCATCCATGTGATAATTTCATGCATCTTCTCACACCCTAATATAACTTTTGATACACCCACTCTAAATTACAGACTGCCATTCTCAAAACCATACACACTCCAATACCAATAACTACATACCCACTCACTGATTCTTAGGTCTACACACACACATCTACTCACTCACCCGTACAGTCACTCATACTTACAGTCACTCAGTACAGGACTATCATATGCACTCATACACCTATATAAACACTCACACACCGCCACTCATCCATAGAGGTACTCACACACCTAGTCAGTCATGCAAAAATTTAATCACACACCCATTTACTCACCTATACAGTTATACACACACCAGCTCACTTACTCATACAAATACTAGCACATTCTTACACTCTTATACAATAACTGATACAAGCACACACGCATCCATACAGCCACTCTCACAATCACACACTCTCACTTATAGCCATTTAAATACTCTAACACACATATATACTGCCTTTTACATATGTAGTTACTCGCACATGTACCACTGAGATATACATTCACTCACTAAAACACCCATACACACAATCACCCACCCAAGCAGTCCATCACAGATGCACTCTTGAAATCATGCACCCAGTGAATCACCCACTCACACATCTATGTACAGAGTCACACACACCACACCCACACAAACACTCAGGCAGCCATACAGATACTCAGAGAACCAATCAATAACCCATATAGACACTCATGTAGCTATTCGCAAATCCATGCATCCACTTACACACCAACAAACAGACGGATACAGACATTCACACAGTTTAGTCACTAACCCATGCATTCAGTAAGATACGTTTAATCACTCACTTGTAGAGTCAGTCACGCACGTACTAAATCATCCATTCAGACACTTATACACCCACTCATTCTTCAATACGCCTTTCCCTATATATATGAAACATATTTAAACTTTACAGAAACACACAGTTACTGGATGATGTCATCAGTGATGTCATTTGAGATGTCATCAGTGATGTCACTGACCATGTCATGAGTGATGTAATATGTGACGTCATCAGCAGTGCATTGCGGGGGCGCAAGTTATAGTTAGCTGAACTAACTATAACGGGGGAATTTCTATGGTTTTGTACGAGTGAAATGTCCAACTAACTATAACTGTCCCTTAAACCTATGGTTTTTTCAGTGAATATATATATGAATGTATATGTATATGTATACATATATATATATATATATATATATATATATATATATATATCCTATACACTCCAGCTCGTTCTCGCTGGTTTCCTCGGCGCTCTCAGCGGTGCGTAATCCAACGGCTGAGCCAAACATCAATAAAAACTCCCGCAACGGGAAAGGATGGATCGCACTCACGGGGAGATTTGAAGACTTTTTTAATCTCAATACTTTTCAATTCATCACGGGTCAATACCACCAACCGGTTGGTGGTATTGACCCGTGATGAATTGAAAAGTATTGAGATTAAAAAAGTCTTCAAATCTCCCCGTGAGTGCGATCCATCCTTTCCCGTTGCTGGAGTTTTGATTTGAGATTTATATATATGGATATATATATATATATGCGAAAAGTTTGTCCAAAGACTGAAGACGCACTCTCCATTTCAGTAAAATCTTTAATCAGGCAAGTACAATTCCGGTGCTCAATTAGTTTCATCCCTTGCTTCCTTACGCGTTTCAGACATCACGTCCTTGTTCACAGGAATTCGCAGGGAATTGATTACACTTTTAAATATTGCGCCCTCTGATAGGTCTCCTCACTGGTTTCTTACTTGAGGTGCATGCCGGAATCTGTAGTTGCAGACTGCTTTTACTTTTTACCCTCCAGTGGGTTTGTCTGCTCAAACAAGCCCGAATTTGTTTAATAATTACACTCTGTGCCCACTGAAAGTTCCTTTATGTGGCTGTTCCAATACATGCCATCTCGGACCCGCTGTATTTCATTTCAGCGATGGTGCATCTTCCCGGCAGGGCAGCCGTGAAATATATGCGAAAAATTGATATTTTATTGTATATACAATGCGTGTCACCCTGACTGACAAAAGCTTTTCGGCTCCCTGGCCTTTCTCAATGTCATTGAGAAAGGCCAGGGAGCCGAAACGCGTTTGTCAGCCACGGTGACACGCATTGTATTTACAATAAAATATCATTTTCACCAAGCCCGGAGTGCCCAGTGTTTTTGGAATGACTATTTGGTAACGCGAGTCCGTCATCGTGTATTGGAAGCACCCGCTGTGTCTGAAAGCGGTGGCTGTGGCGGAAGTTGGGAAAAGGAATATATATATGTATATATATATATATATATATATATATATATATATATATATATATATATATATTACCTACTGGCGGTCTCCAGTAGGTAGTTATAGTTAGGACCACGTTTCCATAGGAAAAGCATTTTTTGATGTGCATATAACTTTGGCGTCGTTTGACGATTCTTTATGAAATTTTCCAAAAAGTTCCTCTTTTCAGGTCAGCTCCTATCCTGAAAGTTTGGGGGAGATTCGTCAAGGGAGGGCTAAGAAAAAAGGGGGGTACCAAAACGTGTTTTCTCCATGCAATTTCCATAGGAAACTTTAGACAAGGCTACAGGTCAAACTGCTGAACGCTTTTGTTTAAATCGGGTAAATCCGTTCAGTAGTTTTAGAGAAATATCAAAATTTCCAGATATCGATATTTAAGAATTCTGACATCTGATTGGCTGAGGCGTTAAGAGCACGAGCTTGAGGCTCACTGGCTGCGAACTGTTGAAACTAGGAAGTGTTGGCAGCCATTTTGTTATTCACAACTCTCCCTCTACAAGGCATCAGGTCCGTAGTTCTACCTCTGCGAGGCAACACTAAAAATATACCGCAGCTCTGTCTGTGCGAGATACCCCTTTCACGGTCCCTCTCCCCACATCACCAGCTCGCGGCTATGCCTTTAGAAGCCAGTCCGTCGGCTCGCAGCTCTGCGACTGCGAGCTGTCAGCCATTTTGTGACTCAGTCCGTCAGCTTGCATCTCTCCCTCTAAAAGGCATCAGATCTGTAATTCTACCTCTGCGAGGCAATACTGAAAATATCCCGCAGGTCTGTCTGTGCGAGATACTTCTTTTACGCTCCCTCCCCCTACATCATCAGCTCGCGGCTATGCCTTTAGAAGCCAGTCCGTCGGCTCGCAGCTCTGTGTCTGCAAGCCGGCGGGCCCGCAGCTTTACCTCTGTGAGCCACCTCGATAGCTCATTTTACGCTGTCTCTCCCCACATCATCAGCTTGCGGCTATGCCTTTAGAAGCCAGTCCGTCGGGTCGCAGCTCTGTGTCTGCGAGTCGTGGGGCCTGCAGCTCTACCTCTCTGAGCCATCTCGTTAGCTTGTAGCTGTGTCTGTGCTAGCAGGCCCGTAGGCCCGTTACTCTCCCTCTGCGAGTTAGCCCGTCGGGTTGCAGCTCGGAGGGCTCACAGCTGTATCTCTGCGAGCCAGCCCGTTAACTGATAGCTGTGTGTCTGCTAGCAGGCCTGTTGGCCCGTTGGTCTCCCTCTGCAAGTCAGACCACAGCTCTCCCTCTGCGAGCCAGTACGGTGCTGTGCTTTTGCGAGCCAACAGCTCGTAGGTCTCCCTCTGCGAGCTGAGCCCACGGGCCGCAGCTCTTCCTCTGCGAGCCTGCCCAACGGCCCACAGGTGTCCCTCTGCTAGCCGAACCGCAGCTGACACTCTGCGAGCCGAAATTGGGAATATAAGGCGGCTCTAGAAAGAGCCTTTGTGTTTATTAGTTGGAGCTACATGTAAGTGCGAATGCACAGCTTCAGGTTAATCAGGAAAACTCGGTTTCCCTCATCTGTGAAGTGTACTCCATCACTTCTGTAGATATCAGCCATATCAAAACGTATGTTGTTATTGTAGATCGACCACATTCTATGGTCTCTGAGGTATGCAGACACAGCTTTGTTGACATTCTTCGTAGATTTTTCAATCTTATGATAAAATTGGTTTGACCATTTCCACTTCTGTCTTTGGCATATATTGGAATATACAAAGACAGTTTGAGGCAAAAGTAACATCAATTGTCCAAAGGTGTCCTTCATAAGCATTTCCAAACCTACCCCAGTCAATGTGCCTAGATCGTTACCACCACAGTGCACAATCATGAGATCAGGGTGTTGGAGATGCAAACAGGTTTTAACCAAAGGGAGCAATTGGTGCCACTTCAATCCTCTCTGTGCAATCCATTTAATGTGCACATTTTGTAAACCTAGGTCTAAGTCAATACGTCTCTGTTCTGCATACCTCTTGCACCAGAAAATATAGCTATGTCCTACAATCCACACTAGCATTTTGAAGGTATGGCTAGAAGATATGGATAAATGTCTGTAGCTCATGCAGTGCATTCGTAGAATGAGAGATATGTTTAAACATGGGGAACTACTTTTTTTACATACAAAACCTTAACCGATTGGGAGATGAAATGTATTGTGTCCAAAAAAGTAGGGTGTATATTAGTTTTGATGAAAAGCATCTTTGTGATTGGTTAATAAAAAAGCAGTTTATACGTGGAGTACATATTATAGGATGACATTTGCTCAGCTCAACCACACCTGCTAATTGTATTTGGAAGGTGCAGTTCAAACTTGAAAGAATTGTGAACTTTTGACCTCCACGTGCCGTTAAATGTTGGAGAAAATGTTGCAAAAAAAATATCAGTTGGTTTAAAAAAATGATGAACTTTTAACCTGCACGTGTCGTAGAATGTTCTAGAACGTGTTGATACAATACGTTGAACTTTTCACCTGTATGTGTCCTTAAAACAACTGTTTATATGGAAAGTTAAAAAATAACCAATAAAGAGAGGTTTTGCAATCGAAAAGAAAAAAGGAACTATTCTGATTTGTTCTTTACATGTATTTATGTGTGGAGCAACAGGGAAATTGTGCCATTACTGGTTCCAATCTTGATGAAAGCGGTGCATTACATGTACTGTGTGACGAGAAAAGAATTGCATGCGTTTGTGACATTTGAAATCTGCATACCAACTACGAAGGTAAATTAGAAATTAAGAAGGTGTGTTATGTGTTTTGTTGTAGTGGTTAAGTATTTGAGACGATATTTTTAACTTTGAAAGTATTTTTTATTTTTAAATAACATAGTGTTAGTAAAGTCTGGTGTTTTATTGGTTCTAAAATATGCATAATGTGTAACTAGTTGTTAAACAAGTACTTTATATATGTTTAGGAGTTTTCACAAAGAAAAAGTGTAAGTTGTTATCTGTAAAAGACTGTGGGCCATATTCTCAAGACGAGCGATAACATTATCGCCGCTTTAGCGGCAGTTTCCTGCCGCTAAAGCAGCGATAATGTTATCGCCATTCTTGTGAATATAGCCCTGTATGGGTTTGGAAATTCGATGTAGCGTTAATTTCGATTTGTATATCTATTCCGGCGAGATAAACAGAATGTCTCACGTTTGGAAATTATGCTCAGTCTGGAAATAGTGGAGAAGGGGTGACAGTAGAAAATTCATGTGTTATTAACTTAACAGAGATGGAAAAAAAGAAGAAATGCTATGTGCACAGTTTGTGGTCTCATTTTTTACACTGAGAGGTAGATTTCAATGTCAGTCAAGGCTGGTGTGGTACTGAGAGGCTTTGCATTTGGGTGTTCTTAGGAAATCTAAATTGTTAGGGAGCGTTTCTTCAGAAGTCATTTTTTTTACATATGTGAGGGATAAAAAATAAATGAAAATGTTCTTTGTATATTTTCTGTACGATTTTGTTCACAGTGGTAAAGTAAATGTGATTATTAGTGATAGTAATTCTCATGGTGTGTTCCTCTGCTGAATATACGCAGGCGTTTAAGTGGTCCGGGTGTTATCAGTAGTAGGCTCTGCCACCCCTTTAAGAGAGCCGCCAATGTTTTCATCCCAGTTAAAGCTGTTAATATACGTATAGTAAATGGACGATACATAAAAAGTCTGGAATTACACCTTCATTTACTCTGTCTACCTTGCACCACCATTTTGTGCCCCCAGCAGTACTGTTCATAAAAATAATCTAATACAGCTTTTTGTATTATAAAAATAGCACTTATAGGTTTATTGGCATATTGGTAGAATTTGTACTATATAAAGAATGTTGCAATCAGTTTCAATGGTATAGAAATGCACTGTATTATGTAGGAAATATTACATATGCATAGGTTGTGATGTCATTTTTATACTGTAAGGTACATTTGAGTATAAGTGAAAACAGGTGATATACTGCGAACCCGTTCAGAATGTGCACAGATTACATAGAGAGTAAATGGACAAAGTAAACGTGCATGTTGCTTTGTGTATGTATGCATGGTTTGAATCATTTGATGATACTTTAAGACATATCTAAACACTATTTCTGCTTTACAATTGGGTACAGTGCACAGTGTTAGTAGTTAGTGACTAGATGCTGGTAAAGGGATTATTTATTGCTCGTTCAGTACGAAATAAAGGTGGAGAGGGGCGTTTCTTTGCAAGAGATATTTTATAAATGTGTGAGAGATAAAAAACAATTAAAAATGTTCTTAGTAAATTTTCTATACGATTTTTTCACACTAGTAAACTAACTGTGATTATATGTGATGAAAATTGTTAGGGTGTGTCTCTGTGCTGAATGTACGCAGGACTTTAAGTGGACTGGGTGTTACCGGTGCTGAACACTGCTACCCCTTTTAGACACCCGAATTTTTTTTCATCCCACTTAAAACCCTCAATATACGTATATTAAAGGAACAGTACAATAAAAGTTTAGGGATTACACCTCCGTTTCCTCTCCTCATGTGTAATCCCCATTTTGTGCACCAAACAGTAGTGTTTATAAAAATTAAGTAAGAGAGCTTTATTTAGTATGAAAATAGCACTTATACCTTTATTAGCATGTTCATGGGATCTGTAGTGTAAAGAAAAGGTCGTAATCAGTTTCAATGGTACAAAAGTGACGTAACATATGTTTGAAAGATTACATGGTTTTAGGAGTAAGGTATAGAGGTAGCAAATAAACAGTATAGTTTGTTATGTTTAAACGAGTATGTAGTTTTGTAAATCAGATACGGCGTTGATTTGTGCAGCACACAGTACACCCACAATGACCCTGGAACATGTCCCTGAATGCTTTGGCACACTGCAGCACACATCCAAATGCCAAGTAGGCCCCCATCCACAATGTGCACAGAGTGCCCCCCCCTATCACCAATATCACAACCTACCCTTCCACATATGCTGAATCCACCAAACCAGCAGATCCGTGACCCACACTGATTATGCAAGTAACACTGCATTTCGGATAGCATAGCAGCTGCGCAAAGAAAATGACATGGCCCACGAAGCGACATGGACGGAGCCAAGTGCGGATCACATCCTCAAAGGAGCAGGTCACACTCCGACGTGTCTACGTGCAACCACAACCCATGCCTTACAATACACGCAGCAGACCAACAATGCACCAGGCCACAAAATAAGTCAGCGAGCACACATCACCCAAGTCAAAAGCAAAACAGGCCCGAAAAGCACACAATCCAAAGGCACCCCGTCTCAAGGGGAGAAGGCTACATGAAATCAGAGCTGCAGGGGCAATTCCCCCAAAATGCAGCCCACACACATAGCAATCACAGAACATCAGCAATGAAGGCAATGTGGTACAAAACTCCCCTCATACGGGTTCTGTGTCCGGTGTGTATGGCGGGGTGATGGCTGCATGGCTGTGTGCCCCTGACACATCAGACTGCGTAGGTGATGGGGCTGCATCAGATGTCGTCCAGCACCTATGCAAAAACAATGTCTGGCTCACAGAGGCAGAGCTTGCCAAAGGGATACACCCCCATTGCACATGCGACAGTCAGTTCTTCCCTGTGTTGGGACGAGGCTCATTGTGGCACACGAGTGGACAATCTTTACAACACACCTCACAGTTAGACACCAGTGGAGTGGCATAGGCTTTATTGGCATGTGCGTGTCAGTTCGGACGAGGCAATGGCCACAACAGGCACGGACATGCTTAACACACTTACACGCAGCATGGGTACATGTCGAGGGGCAGATGATGTTGGGGCTCAAATGGACAAGATTGATCACATATGGCAATGCTCACAGCCCACCTTGCGTTGCTGGACGAGTCAAGTGTTGTTTGGCGTCTGCACAGTGCCCCGTGTGAGGGGGCACGACTGACTGTACATGGGGTCTGCATGGTGCTCTGCCTCCGGGGTGCGGCAATTGTCTGCTCTTCCGACAGTGATCAGGTGTGAGGGTCCGACAGGTTCGCATGTCGTGCTACATCGCCATGTGTGTACTCTCACCCAGCAGTGTGTCCTAATTGGCAACGTTGCCAAACGACGCTGTGTTACTCGGACCATGGACCTGCGTCGCCTTGGACAGGTGTGTGTGCACACGCGTTATTCCATGCACATGCATCCAGAGCCCGACCGAAGGGAGACGTGTCCTCTGTTTTGGTGGGATATGTGAGCAATCCCCACTGTGCAACAAGTTGTTGGGCCATGTGCTGTGGGTGGCAATAGGATGTGGCTGCAGGTACGTAGTTACTCGTCCATGAATGCCCGTGCAGCTTCATGTGCAAGTGTTCCAATAGTACGTCGTTGTCGTGTTCAAGGAACACCAGGGTGAGCCAATCCATTATGTGGTCCGGGCAGGTGTGCTCAGCCCACGCCATCTCACCGATCCACAACACAGCCCAATAGGGGAGCGCCTCGATGTGGTCACTGCACACGAGAAATTGTGCTATCTCCCATACACAACTACCAATACATACGCAGTATGTCAAGGCATCCCATGCACGGCTGTCTCGGTTACACTCCTGTTCGTGATCCAACAGGGGGCACAAACACAAGTCACAGTCCAATTCATCAACAGTTGTGTTGGATAGGCAGAGATCCATGGGACACTCGAATGTGCATGTTCGGCAGTGGAACCAGGGCTGGACGCAGGTGACGTGGGCAATGCGGAAGCTGAGCCTGTAACTGATCTGCAGCACTGCCAGTGGCAGTGCGCCCAGTAAATGCAGCATACATGCACGGTACTGTTCCACGTGATGGGTGTTGTGCATGTGCCCGGTATGGCCTGCCATTGCGTTGGTGCGTCTCGTGAACAGGCACTCTTCTGGACTGCGGCTGTTGTGTGGAGGATATGCCACAGCTCTGAGCAATAATTTGAATGTGTGTGCAACGTTGTGGGACATGGGTTGCTGTTTCCGTGGGTGTCAAGGGCAAGGCCTTCCCATGCGGGGGTACCACAGGCAGGGGCTTCTATGTGTGGGCTGTGGATAAGTCGGATGGTTTATTTGCGGAATGAGAGGTGTGGGAGTCGCCCCCATCTGCCATTGTATCTCTATCAGGGTGTTCCAGGCGCGTTCGGGACCAAGGTCAGAGGTGCAGGTGTCCTCCCGGCTTCTGTATTGGGACAATGGTGCTTTCATCCCTGATGTTTGTCTCACTACTACTTTCGTTTTGGGAATGTGATGTGGCTTTGGCGCTGAGATTGGGACACAGCCTTGGGCTCATGGTGTACGGATGGCGATGCACACACATATGTTGGCATGTGGAGCCAGGTGCCCGTGCATCCTTGCGCTGCTTGTGCTATCTCACTCCGTCTCTCTCCCTCGCTCTCTCCCTCTGTTTCGTTTGTTGCGTGCATGGCACACCATCTTCTCTTGGATTTGGTCTACCGGGCTGTGTGCTACGGATTGTCTAGTGGGAGCAGCTAGGACTCAGCCTAGGGGTTGTTTCTGCTTTTGTTTGTGTGGTGTTTTGTGTTGGTGGTTGCATTGCTGTATGACTGATTCTCCATTTTCTGCTCACGCATGTATGTTTATTTTGCTGCTTGTGTGACATCAGGCAAGATGTTTGTTTTGGGGTTGGTGGTGTTGGTGTGCAATTTCTTAGTCCGCTGTTGGGGGTGGTGCCGGGGGCGGTGTTCCGGGTGTGGGATGGGGTCCTGGGGGTGTTGGCGGTGGGTGTTGTAGCCCTGTTGGGTGTCCGGGCCGCATGATGAGTTGCTCCATGGCATCTGTTGCCCTTTGGATGTGGCCCTGGGCTGTGCTCCCTTTTGTGGTGCTGGCTGCCGTCCAACTTTACACCAGGTCAGAGCAGGTGTAAATTTCCTGGTGCTAACGCGCCTTATCGCCGGTTTTGTGTTTTTATCGCGGATGTGGCTGGTCGTTGTGAATGTTGAGGTGTGCTGTTGTCTCGGCTTTTGTCACGGGAACGCCTACTCTGCATCTCATTAGCGATATTTGAGAGGGTCCTCTGTGGTGATGTTTTTTGCGGCTGCTATCGCGGGTATACTGGTGCTGTGGGCTGTTAACACCGGCTTGTGAATGGGGGGGGTAAATTTATCACGAGTTTGGCTGCGATAAAGTGCCGTTAATTCGGCGATGGTTCCTTGTGAATATGTCCCTTAATCTTTCCCCCCTCTCCATCTCCATGTCGGTGGTTTTTGTTGCTGTCTAACAGTTGATCTGTACTTGTTTATGTACATCCACAATTAAATGTAAGCCTGTACCATATTTTTGCTAATATGGTGCAGTGTTATGCTTGCTAAGTTGCCGATAGAAGTGTTAAACTAATAAGGGTAACGTTTACATGTGCCATTTAGTTGAGAATATACAGATAACAATTTTACAAAATAGTATCTACAAAGTTATCTGTAGTGGGTTGCAGAGGAAGTGGCGTGGGACGGTGGGGTGCATGGGACGGGGGTGGGACGGGGAGACGAGGGAAAAGTAGGAGGTAGTGGAGTCACATATAAAATGGGAAGGTGAATCTAAATAATTCAATAAATACGTGCTGTATGTCGGATGACACTACCTGCCACCCTACTGTTCCCTTATTCCGCTCCAGTACCATGCAGCATTTCCTCTGCAAGCCGCCACCGGAATTTATATAATTGTATGTGATTATTTTGACATATTGAACAGATATAACAAATAATTGAAACTTTTTTTTCATTCGCAGAAAATTATTTTGTTTGGATTAAAAAATGAAAATGCATAGAAGAACTGAAAAAAGGAAAAACAAAAAGGCAATTTACTTAAAGAAAAGTCAAAAATGTGGATTACAAGAAAATCAGAGTACTACAAAAATAGTTTCTTCTGGTAAAAACACTAGACAATTTCTAAAAAAGTATTACGAACATTTCATGAAAATAACATCACACAAAGGAAAAATAAAATAATTTCAAGTAAGGAGAAGCAGACTTCGACTTCAAATTGCAAGAAAAAAAACATGATAAGGAAAGAGTAGTTGTTACCCGTAGACAAAAATAATTTCAAGAAATTCGTCAAAGAGTTTTTCGAAATAGAGTAATTCAGAATTTAATAAAAGGATGCCGCAAATATAAAAAAAAAGTGCTGCAATTGAAACAGAAACAACCTGTTGAAAGCATAGTGGATACTGCTTTTAAGTTAAAACTAAAAATATTTATTTTCATTTTGAAGAGGATGAAAGTGTTGGATAAAACAATGAAGATTCTGAAAGACAAAAGTTAAAAAAAAAGACGTGTGAACAGAAGCAACTTTTGTAAAATCTTCAGTGGAAAATGGAAACATACATCTAATAGTGAACCTTTTTTTAATGAAGAGAGTTACTTCCAAGAAAATAGTTTACCATTTGCAGTTGATACTGGAGGTCGTTGCTACGAAGTTCAGAATGGTTGTCCTGTTGCAAAAGAGGAAATGGTTACTATTAGTGCAGAACAGTTAATAGCTGAAGAAGCGCAAGGGAAACGCACACAAGCTCGTGTGTATAAGTGGGGTTGTAGCAGTATTTGTAGTATTCGACAGGAATCTATTGATGTAATGCGAAATTTGTTACGAGAATATACACAGAAAAGTGTAAAACAGAAGATTAGGTTGTTACAAACACTAGATCCTTGTAATGTAAGGAAATATACTGAGAAACATGGGCATTCTCTGGCTTGTCTTTCAAGAAAAGTGTGTAAAAGTGTTTTTCATCACTTAAGGATGTTAGCAGTACACCATTCAGAAATGCGGAAGTTTGTAAGGAAACTGTACTATGTAAAAAGTCCTGCATTATGTTTAGGTGAACTAAATACAGCTCTTTTACACGGTTCTTTATCAGATGTACAAAAAGTGTGATGATATTCAGTTCCGATATTTTGGTTCAGAAGAGCAGTGTATAGAAATTGAAAGTTTGACAATTACAGATGTTGAAGAAGATGGGAAAGTGATTATGATTGATCAGTTTGAAGAAGAAATTGGAAAGTTTAACATAGTGTGCTCTGAAATTCCAAACTTAGGGGGTCATTATCATAGCGGGCGGATCGCCCCCGCCGGGCCGGCAGCAGTCACCGCCAGCCCGGCGGGGGCGATCCGCCCGCCATCCACACTTCAAAGACCCCCTGCCATATTAGGATGGCTGGGGGGTCCGCGGCGGACGGAAAGACGGTTAATATGGTGGCGGTGTCTGCAAGACACCACCATCCATATTAGCATGCAGGCGGAGATGTGCCTTCCCATGGCAGCATTGCCGCCATGGAAAGGCATGTGGTCTTTGCCTTTGGGGGCCCGTAGCGGGCCCCCAAAAAGTTGGGGGGGTGCACATGGGGGGTACCTATGGTACCCCCCTGCATTGGCATGGACAAAGTGGCAGGCACCGCGCGGTGCCTGTCACCATGTGCATGCCAATGCACGACGTCTATTCCCAGCATTGTGGCGGGCGGTGCTGTGAGCACCTCCCGCCACAATGCTGGGAATAGGGCTTGCCACCGCCACGGTGGCATCCTAATCTCAGGTGCGGGACCGCCGCACCCCTTGCGGACGGTCCTGCATTCCATTGCGGTGGCGGGCGGACTTTGTCCTCCCGCCATCGTAATGATGCCCTATGTTTGTGTTTGTTGTTGACGTACTAATTATAAAATTCAAACTAGGAATGTTGATTTGTATTTGAAATCTGAAAAGAAGAATAATGATAAATGGAAAGAATTTGCAACTTACTTGTTAGTGGAAGGTCAATTTGAGTTAGGCAGTGATCAACATATTTGTAAATATTGTTATAAAAGATTAGAAGAGAACAAAATGCCCGCTAGAGCAGTACATAATAAGTTTGAATTAGTAGCTATTCCGGAGGAACTGGCAGATTTGAATACATATGAGTCAGTTCTAATTCAATCTGTTCATCCATTTCAAACTATAATTCGCATGGAGTCTAAAACAGGTAAACTGCCACCAACAGACTTACAAAGAGGGCTGAAAGGAAGAGTAGTGTACTTACCTTTGGATTTTAAGAAAAATATTGAAATTGTTGGTGGAGACAAAGATGAAAATGAAGCAGTAGTCATTCTAGTAAATGGAGTACCAACAAAGAGTCAGAAAATATGGCAAGAATTTGTGGATGTTAAAAAACTTCAAAAGGCTACGTTATATCTTGTGGAGAATAATATTTATTATAAAAGTGTAAATGTGGAACAACAGGTAATAAGTTTGGAAGATGAATCTGAAATTTCAAGTGGTCAAATAGAGAAAGTGGACAAGTCAAGGAGTGAAGAGATTTATGAACATTACACAATATGTCCTCTACATTCAAAAGAAGTAATAGGAAACAGTATTGAGTTATTTCAAATGAAAAAAGCAAAGGGAACTCCAATGAGTGTATGGGAGAAAAGCTTAGAAGCTCGTTGTTTTCCACAGCTGTTTCCTACTGGAGAAGGTGGACGATATGATGACCGACCTGTACGTATTCCAGCTTCAGAATATCGCTCAACAAGATTATACTCTGAAGATCCTAGATTCCGGCAGTGTATACCATATATATTTCACCTTTTGTTTGAAAGTGATCTGTCTTCTCTGTCCTATGCAGTGAACCACATACTGAAAACTGGAGTTCATCAATCACTTCTTTCAGCGAAAGAATTTGTGGAGAAAGTTCAACAAACAGATGAAAATATAGAAGCACAGTTAATTAATTTGTTGGCATGTCAACGAGGAACAAATGAGTATTGGTATCGTCGTCATGGAGAACTGAAGTGTATGTTACGGAACTTAGGTACACCAACATGGTTTGTGACACTTAGCTGTGCAGAGTATGCATGGGAAGATTTGCTTGAATTTCTACGAGAAGCAAATTCCAATATAAAGAATGTTGAAATAAAGACACCTGGAGAACTGTGTTCTTTGGATCCTGTAAATGTGTGCAAATATTTTAATCATAGGTTTCAAGCTATGATGTCTTTCATCTGCAATAAAAAGAATCCACCTCTTGGAGAAGTTACCGATTTCTTTTGGAGAAAGGAGTACCAAGCGAGAGGTGCTCCTCATATACATATGCTATTGTGGATCAAGGATGCACCTAAATTTGGAACTGATTCCGATGAAATAGTATTGTCTTTCATTGAACAGTATGTGACATGTGAGATTCCAAGAGAAGGAGGAGATAGAAGCTTGAGACAGCAAGTTTTACGTTTCCAAAGTCACCGTTGTGGAAAGTACTGCCGACGAAAATACAAGCCTAAAGGAAAATGTTATACCAAGTGTCGGTTCTGATTTCCACGTCCAGTAATTTCTAAAGGAAGAGTAAATTCTTTTTTTTCTTCTGTAAGGCACACAATAACTTGCAAATCTCCAATGAATACCTACAACTTGAAAAGAACAGAACTGTCAAAGTATATTAATGACTACAATCCGGTTATTTTAAAAAAGTGGAATGCAAATATGGACATCCAGTATGTTGCAGACAACTCAATTCCTGTTGCACGCTACGTTACATCATATATAACGAAATCAGAAAAACCGAGATGAAACAAATGTGGGAAGAAATTGCACAAGAGAAAAGCCTTAGGAAAAAATTGTACAGCTTTACTTTGAAAATGCTTTCCCACAGAGAAATTGGATCGTATGAATGTTCAGACCGCTTGTCCTCTTCAAGTTTATATTCAAAATCACGAGGGATCATTTGGGTAAGTTTAGGTCTTGCCTGCTCATGAAATAGAGTGTTGAAATCATTTAAAAAAATTGAATACTTAGCAGCAAATGAACCAGACAGTACAGAAATTCTTAAAACTAATATGTTGGATACATACTATCCGAAAAGGAGTCGACATCTGGAACAGCTATGTCTGTATGAAGTACTTCAACATTACAGCTTCAAAAGAAATGTTAAACAGAATTTAAAACAAGGAAAATATGCAGTACTTGGATGTCATGGATGTTTAGTAAAACACACAAAAGATAACCTGATCAACCACAAGAAACTCAGTTGTGAAACTCCAGACAAGCGAGAATTTTACTATTTAGCACTTCTCCAACTGTTCAAACCATGGTGTAGCAAAAGTGAATTACTTGGAGATTTCGACTGCTACGAAGATTCTTTTAATGCATGTAAAGATAGCATTGCATGTTCAATTTTCCCTACATATTTAAAAATGTTGAATGATGAAGTTGAACAGGAAAAGACTATTACAGCTGAAGTTGCAAATGAAAGTTCTCAAGATAGTCAAAGTTCTGGTCCATGTAGTCAAGATCCACTTGGACAACCAATAGTGGAAAATGAAGCAGCGATTGCTATGCATGAAGTGGAAATTGCAATGCAACAAGCACAAGAGGAGAATATTACATTGGAAAAGTTAGACGAACAAGTAAATATTGAACAGAAAGAAATATATGTACAAGTGAGAGAACAGATAGAACATGGTTTGTTGCATGAAAAAAAGAATGTGTATGTTCATCATTTAAACCTATTCTGATGTACATCAGTGGTCAAGCTGGAACGGGTAAAAGTTTTTTAATTAAAGTTTTGACCAGTTATCTTAAAAAAACTACTGGTTCACATTTATCTTGTGTAGTAACAGCTCCAACTGGATTAGCTGCGCACAATGTTAAAGGAATTACTTTGCATAGATTACTAATGTTACCAGTTGAGCATGATAATAAATTAGAATATCAGAAGTTGTCTGGAGAAGCTTCATATGAAGTGTCAAGAGGGCTGAAGAAGATTAAACTTTTAATTATTGATGAGGTGAGCATGGCCTCAAACTTAATGCTTGCTTTCGTGCATTTAAGAATGCAACAGGTATTAAAAACAGATTACGACGTTCTCTTTGGAGGAAAACATTTAATTGTATTTGGAGATCTGCTACAACTAACTCCTGTAAAAGGAGAACCAGTCTTTAAAACTCTTCTAGATGAAGACACTAGGAAATCTTTGGGAAGTATTGGAAATGTGAATCTCTGGTTAAATTTTGAATATAAAGAACTCACTCAGAATATGCGACAAGCAAGTGATGAAGATTATGGAAATATTCTGAAAGATGTAAGAATTGGTGTTCTAAGCAAACATGGAAAACAAGCTTTACAAAGTGGTCTACTAAAGAACTTGTTTACAACTGAAAACACACCAGCAGCAGTACTGTATAAGAACATTGCAGAAAAAAAGTCTATACTTTGCTTAATGCCTACACTGGAAGAGTGTTATACATTTAATCAAGAGCTTCTGAAATTGGAAAATCAAGAAATAGTTCACATTGAAGCTATTGATAAAATCGAGCATCAAGGAATAACAATTCTTCTTTCAAATAAACTACAGACTAAATTGGATTCTTTGGAAAAGTCTGTATCAAAAGCTGCTGGCTTAGAATTTTTTTAGATGTATGTATAAACTGTTGGGTAATTTTGAGGCATAATTTGAATATAGAACAAGGTTTAGTGAATAGAGCAATAGGGAAAGTTGTTGAATTTGTAAAATATCAAAACACGAATGCAATTGAATTCTTGAAAATTAAATTTGATCAGATTGCAGAGGTGAAACAAATTGGGCGTTGTGCTGTACGTTTTTGCTGGTAAAAGACTTGTATGTTCGTAGAAAACAGTTTCCTTTCTGTTTAGCATATGCAATAACCATTCATAAATCTCAAGGTTTAAGTGTAGATAATGCTTTAGTAAATGTTGGAAGAACTGTGTTTAAAGAGGGAATGGCATACGTTGCATTATCTCGAGTTAGAACATTGTCTGGTTTGTATTTAATTGGTTTCGATGAAAACAAGGTTAGTGCTGATGTAAATTGTGTAAGAGAATATAATCGTTTAAGAAGACTTTATGCACCAACTTTAGGTGAATATTCTATTTATGAAAAACGTGCTGTGTGTTCAAAACGCAAACATGTTGATGAATCAGGTGTGGTTGAAAAGCAGAAAAAAATTCAAGAGAAAAGAAAAGATGCAAAGAAACAGAAAATACAATCAAGTGATGATGTGGGATACCAATTAGAAAATGCTTCTGGTGTCAACTGCTATGGTAATGTTATTCTAAACGTTATATTTTATCTAGAAGATCTTTATGGTGAAATTATGGAAAGTCAGGAAAAAAGATTATGTTCTGCACTTTATACTTTATTTGAACAATTGAGAACTGACAGAAGTAAGATCCATACTGCTTCTGGTATTCGACAACTCTTGGATACATGTACTGGATATTTAACGTTCAGTCCTAATATACAACAAGATGCACAAGAGTTTCTGATGGTTATGCTTGGAGTATTAGAAGATGAAGGAATCCAGATTGAGAGTTTGTAGGAGAGTAGGATCTGCTTCACATGGGTACCCCCACTTTTTGCTGATGCTTCACTGTTTTTCGACATTAGTCTGGCTGGGGCCCTGCTAATCAGAACCCCAGCCTAGCTGCTTCCTCTCTAAAATGGTTTCCATGTGCCTTAGGCACATCACTGATTGGGATCTGGAGTGCCCTTATAAGTCCCTAGTATATGGTATACTATGTACCAAGGGCATAGGTACCTCAGAGGCCTGCCAGGGGCTGCAGCATGTATTATGCCACCCCTGGAAGGCCATCCAAACTGACACCACAGGTCTGCTACTGCAGCCTGGGTAAGGTGGTGCATGCACCCCTTACTGTGATATAGGTTACCTATATCACTAAATACATACACACATATAAACCTATAAGTCACTCCTAAGGCAGGCCTTATCAATCCTAAAGGCAGAGTGCATGGTTCCTATGTGAGAGGGTGCCCCTGCATGAGCAGGGCCCCTCTGCAGCATTCGGAGACCATCTCTGATGCTGTTTGTAGTGCAGCCTGACCATATACTCTTAAGCGCATTATATCCTCGCGGTAAAATGCTAACTTTGGAATGGCTGCACCTAAACATGTCGTGTTTGGTGTCAAACATCTTGGAATAATACCCCCCGCCAATCCTGGCGGCGGGGGTAGCATTCCACCCTTCTAGAGGGAAAGACATGTTAACTCTGACTAGTCCGGTAACTTCTTTCCAGAGCCCTGGCATCACAAAATGGATGCTGCTGCCACAGACACGAGTCTGGCCTCCTGCTGCTGGACGAAACTCCGGCAGGGGAGGCCTGGACAATAGGTTTCCTGTCCCAGGGAGGTGTGACCACCTCCCCAGACAGGATAATGTGTATTGGGGCTGGGTGGGAGCACTTTCGGGTGCTTTGAAGTCCTGCACTGGGGGCACATTTGGTGTCTCTGTGCATACCCCAGTTCAAACCAGATCAGGGGCTTGCAGCCCCTGCTTTGGCGCGAACTGGACAAAGGGAAAGGGGTGTAGCCACCCCTCTGCCCTGACCCACCCATAGGTGAGGCCACAGAGTAGTCCAACCCCTATCTTTGGTATAAAGGTAGGGACCCAGTCCTTAGGACTTTAGATTATCCCTGGACGAAACTCTGAAACTGAATCCTGGACCTTCGACGCTCTACTCACGATTAGAGGACAGAAGAATCTCCCTTGGGGTCAAGGAGTGACTCCCCTGCTTGGCAGGCACCAAAGAAGCATCTGTCCGGTTCGCATTTCTGAAGCTCCCGTCGGACGCCGAAGTCATCGCATCACCAGAGGTGGATTCTCAGACTTCCCCGAGGCTACCCTGAGTCCCCAGCAAAGCTGAGGCCCGTGGCTATCAAGGGTGACTTGAGACCGTGACCCCTGGACACCGAGCACATTTGCAAGGGCATCCTCTTCTGGGTCTCCCAAGAAGTCATGCTTTGGGCTCCGAGTAGCCCTAGCCTCCAGCACCACCTGCACTGAAGATCACTGGCCCCCACTCCACGAATGTCTTGTAAGCCAGATCCACGTGCGGCGTCACGAGGCTCCTTCGCGGTCGCTAGCCCGTTGGCTAGTAGCCCTTAACGAAGGCCAATCCTTTTCTAACTTGGCATCCTGGTTGCTCCAGGCCTGCCCTCACTTACCCTCGCTGGGTGAGTTCCACAGACCTTGCTGGTCTGCACCATCGACGATCTACATCTTCACCGAGACTTGCCATTGCCAAGGCTTGTTGGGTCCAATCCGGTCGTCGACACCTCAGCACTCGACAAACATCGTGTACCAGCCCGAATCCTGCTCCTGGTCGCCGACAACGCCTCCTGGACCTCGTGGCTGAAGAGTCAAGACGACTGTCAACGCACCTGAAGCACTCAACATCGGTGGGCATCTGTCCATCGCCTTCCTGGTCACTGGCTAGTGACCCAGACTCTGTCCCCTCTGCTTTCAGGTTCTTCAGAACTCCGATCCACTCTTGGATCCACCCGGACACTTTTCTCTTGGCCGCCAGCAGCACTTTGCAGCAGATCGCCATTCGAATCGACGACGAAACCCGACCCCGAAAGGCACCTATGCACCCGGCTTCCCTGGGTGAGGTAACACGAGTACTCCGGTGCTCCCGTGGGTAGAGACTCTTCAAAGTCCTAGATCTCAAAGGGTTTTGTCCTAGTCCTCTTTTAAGTGTCCCTTTTCTCTAATTTCCTGATCCCGACTTTCTCCATAGAAGTCAACGGCGTATCGCGGTTGTGTATTTACACTGCACGCGTCTCCCGTGGGTCCCCTGTGTCACTACCTTGGGTGGTTCCTTGTGGTCCAAGCACTTCTAGAGGCTCTAGGCCTAGTGTCTAGTTCAGTCGTGGTTCGCATACCACTTTATTGGTATATGGTTTGGTACGCCCCTAGGGCCCAAACGTGTATTTGTGCTATTACTGTGATTTAATAACTTCTAACTTATATACTTCGAACTCTAGCCTCATAAAGAGACTAGAGGGGTGTGTTTAGCAATAAATACATATATTTTGAATATATACCTGGTGTGGTGCTCTTTCATTTGGTCACTCAAGAGATTATAGACTGGTAAAACAAGCTGCTTTACATTCCTTCAAGACTTAGCCTGAAGGCTGCTCTCCATAGCTACCACAAGGATAGCTTTCAATAAGGTTGTCTTTAACCTATCTCCAATAAGGGGTTGTTTGGACTGGTGCAAGGTGCCCACTATAATTAGTGGACAGCATATGCCAGGCCAACTTCTCACATTGGTGTGCAGCGTGTGGGATTCCAGCTTGCTATTGTTTTACCAGATAATCTCAATTGAATTGATCAACTGAAAACCACTAAAGGTACCTAAGGTACATATAATTTAAGCTTAGAATACAGTAAGTTCTACTGAACTTAGAGTTGTGTGTTAAGGGATAGCACAACCCTTTCTACAACTCAAGAGAGTTTAGTAGGCCACACTAGAGTAGGTAGTGCATACACCACACCACACTAGTAATGTCTTTAAGGGTAGGATCTAAAGAATCCTTGCAGGAAGCCATCGAGCTTCCACCCTCCAAGTATGATACACTCCCATTCTTGGAATTGAGAGCTTTATGCAACTTGAGAAAAATAAGGACAGGCCAAAGCCCCACCACCCAACACCTCAAGGAGTTGTTGGTGGCTTATGACCTTAGTAAGCCCTTGGGGACTGAAGGGGTAGGAGCTGAGGGTGGGGCAGAGGAAGAGGACGAGGCCAGGGGTACCAATACCCCCAGCCCCCTCTGAAACTGGCCAGGAGGGTGACAATGACCCTGACCTGGATAACCCAATCCCTCCTGTGGAAGATGATGAGGATGATCAGAATGATGCCCTCTTTGTCCCCCAGGAAGGATTAAGAGTGTGCCCAGGAAGTCTAGATCTCCTTCTCAGGAGTCTAACCACTCTGGCACCTCCATAGGGAGCTCTATCTCCTCTCACAGGAGGGAATCCTCTCATGAGAGAAGAGACAGACTGGTCCAGTATGAGGAAACTCAGCTGGAAATCAGAAAAAAGCAATTGGCTTTAGATAGGGAATCCCTAGATCTCCTTAGGGAGAGAAGAAAGTTGGGACTAGAGTCCCATGGTGGCAGCCATGTCCCTAGAGATAGGGAAAGGTCCTATGACCATAGGAACCTGAGCAAGATTGTCCCTCCCTATCAGAATGGGGATGACATCCACAAGTGGATAACTGCTCTAGAGAGGGCCTGTAAGGTACAGAAGGTCCCTCAGGAGCAGTGGGCAGCAATCTTGTGGCTCTCCTTTGCTGACAAAGGTAGAGATAAGCTCCTCACTGTTAGAGAGGAGGATGCTGACAATTACAAGGTCTTGAAGAGTGCTCCTATTGATGGGTTTGGCCTAACCACTGAACAGTACAGGTTGAAGTTCAGAGATACCCAAAAGCACAGACTCAAGACTGGGTAGACTATGTGGATTGTTCTGCCAAGGCTCTGGAAGGCTGGTTGATGGGCAGTAAGGTGTGTGACTTCTCAGGATTGTACAATCTGATAATGAGGGAGCAGATTCTTAATAACTGTCAAAATCAGCTGTTGCATCAATACCTGGTAGACTCTGATCTGACCTCTCCCCAAGAATTGGGAAAGAAGGCAGACAAATGGGTCAGAACCAGGGTGAAGCAGAAGGTACAGAACCAAGGTGGGGAAACCAAGAAGCAAAATGCTAAGAACTCTGAAAAGGGTGGGGAGAAGGGTAAAGATCAAAAGTCTTCATCAGGCCCCCAAAAATCTTCTTCTGGTGGGGATTCACAGTCTACCAAAGGGAAAGGCCAAAGAAAACCATGGTGCAAGGTCTGTAAGCAAAAGACCCACTGGACCAGTGATTGCACCAAGTCCAAAGACTCAAGTCCAGCACCCACCAATGCCCCTAAGGCACCTGTTCCCCCTAGTACAGTTACAGTTGGTGGGAGTGCTCCAGCCAAGGGTTTAGTAGGGTTCACCCTGGGTACTGAGTTGGGCTCTGACCTAGTCAGAGAACTGACTCAGGCTGTGTTAGTCTGTGATGGAGGCATGGATGTGCCCTCCTCTATGAGTCCCAGTAATCTGGGCAAGTACAGACAACAGCCTTTAATCAATGGACGTGAGGCTTTGGCATTTAGGGACACAGGGGCAAGTGTCACAATGGTGACACAAGACCTTGTGAATCCTGGGCAAGTTATACTTGGTGAGATGTACCAAGTGACCAATGCTAGCAATGTCAGAACAGACCATACTCTGGCAGTTGTTAACTTCTCCTGGGGAGGGGTAACTGGCCTTAAGAAGGTTGTGGTAAGTGCAAACCTACCAGTCGAATGCTTGCTTGGCAATGACTTAGAGACTTCTGCTTGGGCAGAAGTGGAGCTCAGGACCCATGCAGAAATGCTGGGGATCCCTGCAGATGTGTTTGCTGTGACCAGGTCACAAGCCAAAATGTCTAGCACTGAACAGGCCTTGGATTCTGGAAGAATGGACCAAGTGCCTTCCAAGAGGAGGAGTAGTAGGGTTAAGGCAGTGCCTTCCCCTTGGCTCAGGAGGAAGATCAGTCCCTTGAGGGGGATGATCTCAGCCCTGAAGAAGGAACTGTCCCAGAGGAACTTGAACCTGACCAGGTTGAGTTCTTGGGGACAGGGGGACCTTCTAGGGCAGATCTGAGCCAGGAGCAGCAGAGCTGCCCCTCCCTTGAACCCCTCAGACAGCAAGCTGCTGCTGAGGCTGCTGGGAAAGCTAGTGGTCCCCATACAGTGTATTGGGATGATGGACTCCTGTACTCAGAGAGTAGAGACCCCAAGCCTGGTGCTACCAGGAGGTTGGTTATACCTCTGAAGTTCAGGGGCTTCCTATTGACCCTAGCCCATGATATTCCCTTAGCAGGTCACCTGGGCCAGAACAAGACTTGGGACAGAATTGTCCCTCACTTTCACTGGCCCCACATGTCTGAAGACAGCAAGGAGTTTTGTCGCTCCTGTGTAACCTGCCAAGCCAGTGGCAAGGCAGGTGGCACTACAAAGGCCCCCTGATACCACTACCTGTGGTGGGGGTGCCCTTTGAAAGGGTAGGGATTGACATTGTTGGTCCCATGGATCCCCAAACAGCCTCTGGGCACAGGTTTATCCTGGTGGTAGTGGATCATGCCACCAGGTACCCAGAAGCTATTCCCCTCAGGACCACTACAGCACCTGTGGTGGCAAGGGCCCTCCTGGGAATCTTCTCAAGAGTGGGCTTTCCTAAGGAGGTAGTCTCAGACAGGGGTGCTAACTTCATGTCTGGGTACTTAAAAGCAATGTGGAAGGAGTGTGGAGTGACTTATAAGTTCACCACACCCTATCACCCACAATGCAATGGTTTAGTTGAGAGATTCAACAAAACCTTGAAGGGCATGATTAAAGGGCTCCCAGAAAAGCTTAGGCGTAGATGGGACATACTCTTGCCCTGCCTTTTATTCGCATATAGGGAGGTGCCTCAGAAGGGGGTTGGTTACAGCCCTTTTGAACTTCTGTTTGGCCACCCTGTGAGGGGTCCACTGTGCTTGGTGAAGGAAGGATGGGAGTTACCTCTCAAGCCCCCAAAGCAAGATATAGTGGACTATGTACTTGGTCTCCGCTCCAGGATGGCTGAGTACATGAAAAAGGCAACCAAAAACCTTGAGGCTAGCCAGGAACTTCAAAAGGCCTGGCATGACCAAAAGGCTGTTCTGACTGTTTACCAGCCAGGACAGAAGGTGTGGGTGTTTGAGCCAGTGGCCCCAGCAGCTCTCTAAGACAAATGGAGTGGACCCCACACTATTGTTGAGCAGAAGGGTGAGGTCACTTACTTAGTAGACCTAGGAACACCCAGGAGTCCCCACAGGGTTCTCCATGTCAACAGGTTAAAACCATATGTGGACAGGGCAGACATGGGCTTGCTCATGGCTACTGATGAAGGGCAGGAGGAAGAGAGTGACCCACTCCCTGACCTGCTCTCACAGAACCCTGACGATGGGTCAGTTGATGGTGTAGCCTTGGCAGGCACCCTCACTACCCAGCAACAAACTGATTGCAGGCAAGTCCTCAATCAGTTTAGACATATGTTTTCCCTGACACCCAGTCAGACCACCTGGTGCACTCATGAAGTGGATGTAGGAGAGTAGGATCTGCTTCACAGGGGTACCCCCACTTTTTGCTGATACTTCACTGGTTTTCGACATTAGTCTGGCTGGGGCCCTGCTATTCAGAACCCCAGCCTAGCGGTTTCCTCTTTAAAAGGGTCTCCATGTGCCTTAGGCACATCTCTGATTGGGATCTGGAGTGCCCTTGTAAGTCCCTAGTATATGGTATACTATGTACCAAGGGCATAGGTACCTCAGAGGCCTGCCAGGGGCTGCAGCATATATTATGCCACCCCTGGTAGGCCATCCAAACTGACACCACAGGTCTGCTACTGCAGCCTGGGTAAGGTGGTGCATGCACCCCTTGCTGTGGTATAGGTTACCTATATCACTAAATGCATACACACATATAAACCTATAAGTCACTCCTAAGGCAGGCCTTATCAATCCTAAAGGCAGAGTGCATGGTTCCTATGTGAGAGGGTGCCCCTGCATGAGCAGGGCCCCTCTGCAGCGTTCGGAGACCATCTCTGATGCTGTTTGTAGTGCAGCCTGACCATATACTCTTAAACGCATTATATCCTCGCGGTAAAATGCTAACTATGGAATGGCTGCACCGAAACATGTCGTGTTTGGTGTCAAACATCTTGGAATACTACCCCCCCGCCAAGTCTGGCGGCGGGGGTAGCATTCCACCCTTCTAGAGGGAAAGGCATGTTAACTCTGACGAGTCCGGTAACTTCTTTCCAGAGCCTGGCATCACAAAATGGATGCTACTGCCACAGACACGAGTCTGGCCTCCTGCTGCTGGATGAAACTCCGGCAGGGGAGGCCTGGACAATAGGTTTCCTGTCCCAGGGAGGTGTGACCACCTCCCCAGACAGGACAATGTGTATTGGGGCTGGGCGGGAGCACTTTCGGGTGCTTTGAAGTCCTGCACTGGGGGCACATTTGGTGTCCCTGTGCATACCCCAGTTCAAACTGGATCAGGGGCTTGCAGCCCCTGCTTTGGCGCGAACTGGACAAAGGGAAAGGGGTGTAGCCACCCCTCTGCCCTGACCCACCCATAGGTGGGGCCACAGAGTAGTCCATCCCCTATTTTTGGAATAAAGGTAGGAACCCAGTCCTTAGGACTTTAGATTATACCTGGACGAAACTCTGAAACAGAATCCTGGACCTTCGACGCTCTACTCACGATTAGAGGACTGAAGAATCTCCCTTGGGGTCAAGGAGTGACTCCCCTGCTTGGCAGGCACCAAAGAAGCATCTGTCCGGTTCGCATCACTGAAGCTCCCGTCGGACGCCGAAGTCATCGCATCACCAGAGGTGGATTCTCAGACTTCCCCGAGGCTACCCTGAGTCCCCAGCAAAGCTGAGGCCCGTGGCTATCATGGGTAACGTGAGACCATGACCCCTGGACACTGAGCACATTTGCAAGTGCACCATCTTCTGGGTCTCCCAAGAAGTCGTGCTTTGGGCTCCGAGTAGTCCTAGCCTCCAGCACCACCTGCACCGAAGATCACTGGCCCCCACTCCACGAGTGTCCTGTAAGCCAGCTCCACGTGCGGCGTCACGAGGCTCCTTCGCGGTCGCTAGCCCGTTGGCTAGTAGCCCTTACCGAAGGCCAATCTTTTCTTTACTTGGCAGTCTGGTTGCTCCAGGCCTGCCCTCACTTACCCTTGCTGGGTGAGTTCCCCAGACCTTGCTGGTCTGCACCATCGACGATCTTCAGCTACATCGAGACTTGCCGTTGCCAAGGCTTGTTGGGTCCAATCTGGTCGCCGACACCGCAGCACTCGACAGACATCGTGTACCAGCCCGAATCCTGCTCCTGGTCGCCGACAACGCCTCCTGGACCTCGTGGCTGCAGAAACGAGACGACCGTCAACGCACCTGAAGCACTCGACATCGGTGGGCATCTGTCCATCGCCTCCCTGGTCACTGGCTAGTGACCCAGACTCTGTCCCCTCTGCTTTCAGGTTCTTCAGAACTCCGATCCACTCTTGGATCCACCCGGACACTTTTCTCCTGGTCGCCAGCAGCACTTTGCAGCAGATCGCCATAAGATACCGACGACGAAACCCGACCCCGAAAGGCACCTATGCACCCGGCTTCCCTGGGTGAGGTAACACGAGTACTCCGGTGCTCCCGTGGGTAGAGACTCTTCAAAGTCCTAGATCTCAAAGGGTTTTGTCCTAGTCCTCTTTAAAGTGTCCCTTTCCTCTATTTTCCCGATCCCGACTTTCTCCATAGAAGTTAACGGCGTATCGCGGTTGTGTATTTACACTGCACGCGTCTCCCGTGGGTCCCCTGTGTCACTACCTTGGGTGGTTCCTTGTGGTCCAAGCACTTCTAGAGGCTCTAGGCCTAGTGTCTAGTTCAGTCGTGGTTCGCATACCATTTTATTGGTATATGGTTTGGTACGCCCCTAGGGCCCAAACGTGTATTTGTGCTATTACTGTGATTTAAGATCTTATAACCTATGTACTTCGAACTCTAGCCTCATAAAGAGACTAGAGGGGTGTGTTTAGTAATAAATACATATATTTTGAATATATACCTGGTGTGGTGCTCTTTCATTTGGTCACTCAAGAGATTATAGACTGGTAAAACAAGCTGCTTTACATTCCTTCAAGACTTAGCCTGAAGGCTGCTCTCCACAGCTACCACTAGGATAGCTTTCAATAAGGTTGTCTTTAACCTACCTACCATAAGAGTCGATTTGGACTGGTGCAAGGTGCCCACTATAATTAGTGGACAGCATATGCCAGGCCAACTTCTCACATTGGTGTGCAGCGTGTGGGATTCCAGCTTGCTATTGTTTTACCAGATAATCTCAATTGAATTGATCAACTGAAAACCACTAAAGGTACCTAAGGTACATATAATTTAAGCTTAGAATATCAGTAAGTTCTACTGAACTTAGAGTTGTGTGTTAAGGGATAGCACAACCCTTTCTACAACTCAAGAGAGTTTAGTAGGCCACACTAGAGTAGGTAGTGCATACACCACACCACACTAGTAATGTCTTTAAAAGCAGGATCTAGAGATGCCCTGCAGGAAGCCATGGAGCTTCCCCCTCCAAGTATGACACACTCCCATTCTTGGAACTGAGAGCTTTGTGTAACGTGAGGAAATTAAGGACAGGCCAAAGTCCCACCACCCAACACCTCCAGGAGATGTTGGTGGCTTATGATCTTAGTAAGTCCTCAGAGACTGAAGGGGTAGGAGCAGAGGGTGGGCCAGCAGATGAGGAAGGGGCCAGGGGTACTACTACCCCCAGCCCCCCTCTGAAACTGACCAGGAGGGTGACAATGACCCTGACCTGGAAAACCCAATCCCTTCTGGGGAAGATGAAGATGAGGATCTAGAGAACCACACCTTTGTCCCCCAGGAAGGATTATGAGTGTGCTCAGAAAGTCTAGGTCTCCTTCTCAGGAGTCTAACCACTCTGGCACCTCAATAGGGAGCTCTGTTTCTTCTCACAGGAGGGAATCCTCTCATGAGAGAAGAAAGAGACTGGTCCAGTATGAGGAAACTCAACTGGAGATCAGGAAGAAGCAATTGGCTTTAGATAGAGAATCCCTAGATCTCCTTAAAGAGAGAAGAAAGTTGGGACTAGAGTCCCATGGTGGCAACCATATCCCTAGAGATAGGGAAAGGTCCTATGACCATAGGAACCTGAGCAAGATTGTCCCTCCCTACCAGAGTGGGGATGATATCCACAAATGGATAACTGCTTTAGAGAGGGCCTGTAAAGTACAGAAGGTCCCTCAGGAGCAGTGGGCAGCAATCTTGTGGCTCTCCTTTGCTGACAAAGGTAGAGACAAGCTCCTCACTGTTAGAGAGGAGGATGCTGACAATTACAAGGTCTTGAAGAGTGCTCTTATTGATGGGTTTGGCCTAACCACTGAACAGTACAGGTTGAAGTTCAGAGACACCCAAAAAGCACAGACTCAAGACTGGGTAGACTATGTGGATTGTTCTGCCAAGGCTCTGGAAGGCTGGTTGATGGGCAGTAAGGTGTGTGACTTCTCAGGATTGTATAATCTGATAATGAGGGAGCAGATTCTTAATAACTGTCAAAACCAGCTGTTGCATCAGTACCTGGTTGACTCTGATCTGACCTCTCCCCAAGAATTGGGAAAGAAGGCAGACAAATGGGTCAGAACCAGGGTGAAGCAGAAGGTACAGAACCAAGGTGGGGAAACCAAGAAGCAAGATGCTAAGAACTCTGACAAGGGTGGGGAGAAGGGTAAAGATCAAAAGTCTTCATCAGGCCCCCAAAAATCTTCTTCTGGTGGGGATTCCCAGTCTACCAAGGGTAAAGGCCATAGAAAACCATGGTGCAAGGTCTGTAAGCAAAAGACCCACTGGACCAGTGATTGCACCAAGTCCAAAGACTCCAGTCCAGCCTCCACCAATGCCCCTAAGGCACCTGTTCCCCCTAGTACAGTTGGTGGAAGTGCTCCAGCCAAGGGTTTAGTAGGGTTCACCCTGGGAACTGAGTTGGGCTCTGACTTAGTCAGGGAACTGACTCAGGCTGTGTTAGTCTGTGATGGAGGCATGGATGTGACCTCCACTGTGAGTCCCAGTAATCAGGGCAAGTACAGACAACAGCCTTTAATCAATGGACGAGAGGCTTTGGCATTTAGGGACACAGGGGCAAGTGTCACAATGGTGACACAAGACCTTGTGCTACCTGGGCAAGTTATACTTGGTGAAATGTACCAAGTGACCAATGCTAGCAATGTCAGAACAGACCATACTCTGGCAGTTGTTAACTTCTCCTGGGGAGGGGTAACTGGCCTTAAGAAGGTTGTGGTAAGTGCAAACCTACCAGTCGAATGCTTGCTTGGCAATGACTTAGAGACTTCTGCTTGGGCAGAAGTGGAGCTCAGGACCCATGCAGAAATGCTGGGGATCCCTGCAGATGTGTTTGCTGTGACCAGGTCACAAGCTAAACTGTCTAAAACTGAACAGGCCTTGGATTCTGGAAGAATGGACCAAGTGCCTTCCAAGAGGAGGAGTAGTAGGGTTAAGGCAGTGCCTTCCCCCTTGGCTCAGGAGGAAGATCAGTCCCTTGAGGGGGATGATCTCAGCCCTGAAGAAGGAACTGTCCCAGAGGAACTTGAGCCTGACCAGGTTGAGTTCTTGGGGACAGGGGGACCTTCTAGGGCAGATCTGAGCCAGGAGCAGCAGAGCTGCCCCTCCCTTGAACCCCTCAGACAGCAAGCTGCTGCTGAGGCTGCTGGGAAAGCTAGTGGTCCCCATACAGTGTATTGGGATGATGGACTCCTGTACTCAGAGAGTAGAGACCCCAAGCCTGGTGCTACCAGGAGGTTGGTAATACCTTTGAAGTTCAGGGGCTTCCTATTGACCCTAGCCCATGATATTCCCTTAGCAGGACACCTGGGCCAGAACAAGACTTGGGACAGAATTGTCCCTCACTTTCACTGGCCCCACATGTCTGAAGACAGTAAGGAGTTTTGTCGCTCCTGTGTAACCTGCCAAGCCAGTGGCAAAGCAGGTGGCACTACAAAGGCCCCCTGATACCACTACCTGTGGTGGGGGTGCCCTTTGAGAGGGTAGGGATTGACATTGTTGGTCCCATGGATCCCCAAACAGCATCTGGGCACAGATTTATACTGGTGGTAGTGGATCATGCCACCAGGTATCCAGAGGCTATACCCCTTAGGACCACTACAGCACCTGTGGTGGCAAGGGCCCTCCTGGGAATTTTCTCAAGAGTGGGCTTTCCTAAGGAGGTGGTATCAGACAGGGGTGCAAACTTCATGTCTGGGTACTTAAAGGCAATGTGGAAGGAGTGTGGAGTTACTTATAAGTTCACCACACCCTATCACCCACAATGCAATGGTTTAGTTGAGAGATTCAACAAAACCTTGAAGGGCATGATTAAAGGGCTCCCAGAAAAGCTTAGGCGTAGATGGGACATACTCTTGCCCTGCCTTTTATTCGCATATAGGGAGGTGCCTCAGAAGGGGGTTGGTTACAGCCCTTTTGAACTTCTGTTTGGCCACCCTGTGAGGGGTCCACTGTGCTTGGTGAAGGAAGGATGGGAGTTACCTCTCAAGCCCCCAAAGCAAGATATAGTGGACTATGTACTTGGTCTCCGCTCCAGGATGGCTGAGTACATGAAAAAGGCAACCAAAAACCTTGAGGCTAGCCAGGAACTTCAAAAGGCCTGGCATGACCAAAAGGCTGTCCTAACTGTTTACCAGCCAGGACAGAAGGTGTGGGTGTTGGAGCCAGTGGCCCCAGCAGCTCTCCAAGACAAATGGAGTGGACCCCACACTATTGTTGAGCAGAAGGGTGAGGTCACTTACTTAGTAGACCTGGGAACACCCAGGAGTCCCCACAGGGTTCTCCATGTCAACAGACTTAAGCCATATGTGGACAGGGCAGACATGGGCTTGCTCATGGCTACTGATGAAGGGCAGGAGGAAGAGAGTGACCCACTCCCTGACCTGCTCTCACAGAACCCTGACGATGGGTCAGTTGATGGTGTAGCCTTGGCAGGCAGCCTCACTACCCAGCAACAAACTGATTGCAGGCAAGTCCTCAATCAGTTTAGACATATGTTTTCTCTGACACCCAGTCAGACCACCTGGTGCACTCATGAAGTGGACACTGGGGACAGTCTGCCTATTAAAAACAAGATTTATAGGCAACCTGACCATGTCAGGGACTGTATCAGGACTGAAGTCCAGAAGATGTTGGAATTGGGAGTGATTGAGCCCTCAGATAGCCCTTGGGCTAGTCCAGTAGTCCTAGTACCTAAACCTCACACCAGTGGTGGGAAAAGAGAGATGAGGTTTTGTGTAGACTACAGGGGCCTCAATGCAGTCACTAGGACTGATGCCCATCCAATACCCAGGGCAGATGAGCTCATAGATACTTTGGCCTCTGCCAAATATCTCAGCACATTTGACCTAACAGCTGGCTACTGGCAGATCAGACTAGCTGATGCTGCAAAGCCCAAAACAGCATTTTCAACCCCTAGTGGGCATTATCAATTTGTGGTGATGCCCTTTGGTCTGAAAAATGCACCTGCCACTTTCCAGAGGTTGGTGAACACAGTTCTCACAGGACTGGAGGCCTATAGTGCAGCTTATCTAGATGATATTGCTGTCTTTAGCTCCACCTGGGAGGATCACCTGGTCCACCTCAGGAATGTTTTACAGGCCCTGCAAAAGGCAGGCCTGACTATCAAGGCCACTAAGTGCCAGATAGGGCAGAGTCAGGTTGTGTACCTGGGCCACCTTGTGGGTGGAGGCCAGGTTCAACCTTTGCAGAGCAAGATCCAGACCATCATGGACTGGACTGCTCCCACTACCCAGACTCAGGTGAGAGCCTTCTTAGGCCTGACTGGGTACTATAGGAGATTTGTCAAGGGGTATGGATCAATAGTGACACCCTTGAATGACTTAACTTCTAAGAAAATGCCCAAAAAGGTTCAGTGGACAGTTAGCTGTCAAAAGGCATTTGATGACCTCAAGCAGGCCATGTGCACTGCTCCAATTCTGCAGAGTCCTGATTACTCCAAGAAGTTCATTGTTCAAACTGATGCATCTGAATTGGGGGTAGGGGCTGTACTGTCACAATTGAATGAAGAAGGTCAGGATCAGCCAGTAGCTTTTATTAGCAGAAGGCTGACCCCTAGAGAGAAACGTTGGTCAGCCATAGAGAGGAGGCCTTTGCTGTGGTCTGGGCTCTGAAGAAGTTGAGGCCATACTTGTTTGGTACACACTTCCTGGTTCAGACAGACCATAAGCCCCTCTTATGGCTAAAACAAATGAAGGGTGAAAACCCCAAACTGCTTAGGTGGTCCATTTCCCTACAGGGGATGGACTTTACAGTGGAACATAGGCCTGGGAGTAACCATGCGAATGCAGATGGACTCTCTAGGTATTTCCACTTAGAACATGAAGACTTAACTGGGCAAGGTTAGTTTAATGTCCCTACGTTTGGGGGGGTTGTGTAGGAGAGTAGGATCTGCTTCACAGGGGTACCCCCACTTTTTGCTGATACTTCACTGGTTTTCGACATTAGTCTGGCTGGGGCCCTGCTATTCAGAACCCCAGCCTAGCTGTTTCCTCTTTAAAAGGGTCTCCATGTGCCTTAGGCACATCTCTGATTGGGATCTGGAGTGCCCTTGTAAGTCCCTAGTATATGGTATACTATGTACCAAGGGCATAGGTACCTCAGAGGCCTGCCAGGGGCTGCAGCATATATTATGCCACCCCTGGTAGGCCATCCAAACTGACACCACAGGTCTGCTACTGCAGCCTGGGTAAGGTGGTGCATGCACCCCTTGCTGTGGTATAGGTTACCTATATCACTAAATGCATACACACATATAAACCTATAAGTCACTCCTAAGGCAGGCCTTATCAATCCTAAAGGCAGAGTGCATGGTTCCTATGTGAGAGGGTGCCCCTGCATGAGCAGGGCCCCTCTGCAGCGTTCGGAGACCATCTCTGATGCTGTTTGTAGTGCAGCCTGACCATATACTCTTAAACGCATTATATCCTCGCGGTAAAATGCTAACTATGGAATGGCTGCACCGAAACATGTCGTGTTTGGTGTCAAACATCTTGGAATACTACCCCCCGCCAAGTCTGGCGGCGGGGGTAGCATTCCACCCTTCTAGAGGGAAAGGCATGTTAACTCTGACGAGTCCGGTAACTTCTTTCCAGAGCCTGGCATCACAAAATGGATGCTACTGCCACAGACACGAGTCTGGCCTCCTGCTGCTGGACGAAACTCCGGCAGGGGAGGCCTGGACAATAGGTTTCCTGTCCCAGGGAGGTGTGACCACCTCCCCAGACAGGACAATGTGTATTGGGGCTGGGCGGGAGCACTTTCGGGTGCTTTGAAGTCCTGCACTGGGGGCACATTTGGTGTCCCTGTGCATACCCCAGTTCAAACCGGATCAGGGGCTTGCAGCCCCTGCTTTGGCGCGAACTGGACAAAGGGAAAGGGGTGTAGCCACCCCTCTGCCCTGACCCACCCATAGGTGGGGCCACAGAGTAGTCCATCCCCTATTTTTGGAATAAAGGTAGGAACCCAGTCCTTAGGACTTTAGATTATACCTGGACGAAACTCTGAAACAGAATCCTGGACCTTCGACGCTCTACTCACGATTAGAGGACTGAAGAATCTCCCTTGGGGTCAAGGAGTGACTCCCCTGCTTGGCAGGCACCAAAGAAGCATCTGTCCGGTTCGCATCACTGAAGCTCCCGTCGGACGCCGAAGTCATCGCATCACCAGAGGTAGATTCTCAGACTTCCCCGAGGCTACCCTGAGTCCCCAGCAAAGCTGAGGCCCGTGGCTATCGTGGGTAACGTGAGACCGTGACCCCTGGACACCGAGCACATTTGCAAGTGCACCATCTTCTGGGTCTCCCAAGAAGTCGTGCTTTGGGCTCCGAGTAGCCCTAGCCTCCAGCACCACCTGCACCGAAGATCACTGGCCCCCACTCCACGAGTGTCCTGTAAGCCAGCTCCACGTGCGGCGTCACGAGGCTCCTTTGCGGTCGCTAGCCCGTTGGCTAGTAGCCCTTACCGAAGGCCAATCTTTTCTTTACTTGGCAATCTGGTTGCTCCAGGCCTGCCCTCACTTACCCTTGCTGGGTGAGTTCCCCAGACCTTGCTGGTCTGCACCATCGACGATCTTCAGCTACATCGAGACTTGCCGTTGCCAAGGCTTGTTGGGTCCAATCTGGTCGCCGACACCGCAGCACTCGACAGACATTGTGTACCAGCCTGAATCCTGCTCCTGGTCGCCGACAACGCCTCCTGGACCTCGTGGCTGCAGAAACGAGACGACCATCAACGCACCTGAAGCACTCGACATCGGTGGGCATCTGTCCATCGCCTCCCTGGTCACTGGCTAGTGACCCAGACTCTGTCCCCTCTGCTTTCAGGTTCTTCAGAACTCCGATCCACTCTTGGATCCACCCGGACACTTTTCTCCTGGTCGCCAGCAGCACTTTGCAGCAGATCGCCATAAGATACCGACGACGAAACCCGACCCCGAAAGGCACCTATGCACCCGGCTTCCCTGGGTGAGGTAACACGAGTACTCCGGTGCTCCCGTGGGTAGAGACTCTTCAAAGTCCTAGATCTCAAAGGGTTTTGTCCTAGTCCTCTTTAAAGTGTCCCTTTCCTCTATTTTCACGATCCCGACTTTCTCCATAGAAGTTAACGGCGTATCGCGGTTGTGTATTTACACTGCACGCGTCTCCCGTGGGTCCCCTGTGTCACTACCTTGGGTGGTTCCTTGTGGTCCAAGCACTTCTAGAGGCTCTAGGCCTAGTGTCTAGTTCAGTCATGGTTCGCATACCATTTTATTGGTATATGGTTTGGTACGCCCCTAGGGCCCAAACGTGTATTTGTGCTATTACTGTGATTTAAGATCTTATAACCTATGTACTTCGAACTCTAGCCTCATAAAGAGACTAGAGGGGTGTGTTTAGTAATAAATACATATATTTTGAATATATACCTGGTGTGGTGCTCTTTCATTTGGTCACTCAAGAGATTATAGACTGGTAAAACAAGCTGCTTTACATTCCTTCAAGACTTAGCCTGAAGGCTGCTCTCCACAGCTACCACTAGGATAGCTTTCAATAAGGTTGTCTTTAACCTACCTACCATAAGAGTCGATTTGGACTGGTGCACGGTGCCCACTATAATTAGTGGACAGCATATGCCAGGCCAACTTCTCACAGTGGACACTGGGGACAGTCTGCCTATTAAAAACAAGATTTATAGGCAACCTGACCATGTCAGGGACTGTATCAGGACTGAAGTCCAGAAAATGTTGGAATTGGGAGTTATTGAACCCTCAGATAGCCCTTGGGCTAGTCCAGTAGTCCTTGTACCGAAACCTCACACCAGTGGTGGAAAAAGAGAGATGAGGTTTTGTGTGGACTACAGGGGTATCAATGCAGTCACTAGGAATGATGCCCATCCAATACCAAGGGCAGATGAGCTCATAGATACTTTGGCCTCTGCCAAATATCTCAGCACATTTGACCTAACAGCTGGCTACTGGCAGATCAGACTAGCTGATACTGCAAAGCCCAAAACAGCATTCTCAACCCCTAGTGGGCATTATCAATTTGTGGTAATGCCCTTTGGTCTGAAGAATGCACCTGCCACTTTCCAGAGGTTGGTGAATACAGTTCTCACAGGACTGGAAGCCTATAGTGCAGCTTATCTAGATGATATTGCTGTCTTTAGCTCCACCTGGGAGGATCACCTGGTCCACCTCAGGAATGTTTTACAGGCCCTGCAAAAGGCAGGCCTGACTATCAAGGCCACTAAGTGCCAGATAGGGCAGAGTCAGGTTGTGTACCTGGGCCACCTTGTGGGTGGAGGCCAGGTTCAACCTTTGCAGAGCAAGATCCAGACCATCATGGACTGGACTGCTCCCACTACCCAGACTCAGGTGAGAGCCTTCTTAGGCCTGACTGGGTACTATAGGAGATTTGTCAAGGGGTATGGATCAATAGTGACACCCCTGAATGACTTAACTTCTAAGAAAATGCCCAAAAAGGTTCAGTGGACAGTTAGCTGTCAAAAGGCATTTGATGACCTCAAGCAGGCCATGTGCACTGCTCCAATTCTGCAGAGTCCTGATTACTCCAAGAAGTTCATTGTTCAAACTGATGCATCTGAATTGGGGGTAGGGGCTGTACTGTCACAATTGAATGAAGAAGGTCAGGATCAGCCAGTAGCTTTCATTAGCAGAAGGCTGACCCCTAGAGAGAAACGTTGGTCAGCCATAGAGAGGGAGGCCTTTGCTGTGGTCTGGGCTCTGAAGAAGTTGAGGCAATACTTGTTTGGTACACACTTCCTGGTTCAGACAGACCATAAGCCCCTCTTATGGCTAAAACAAATGAAGGGTGAACACCCCAAACTGCTTAGGTGGTCCATTTCCCTACAGGGGATGGACTTTACAGTGGAACATAGGCCTGGGAGTAACCATGCGAATGCAGATGGACTCTCTAGGTATTTCCACTTAGAACATGAAGACTTAACTGGGCAAGGTTAGTTTAATGTCCCTACGTTTGGGGGGTTGTGTAGGAGAGTAGGATCTGCTTCACATGGGTACCCCCACTTTTTGCTGATGCTTCACTGTTTTTCGACATTAGTCTGGCTGGGGCCCTGCTAATCAGAACCCCAGCCTAGCTGCTTCCTCTCTAAAATGGTTTCCATGTGCCTTAGGCACATCACTGATTGGGATCTGGAGTGCCCTTATAAGTCCCTAGTATATCGTATACTATGTACCAAGGGCATAGGTACCTCAGAGGCCTGCCAGGGGCTGCAGCATGTATTATGCCACCCCTGGAAGGCCATCCAAACTGACACCACAGGTCTGCTACTGCAGCCTGGGTAAGGTGGTGCATGCACCCCTTACTGTGATATAGGTTACCTACATCACTAAATACATACACACATATAAACCTATAAGTCACTCCTAAGGCAGGCCTTATCAATCCTAAAGGCAGAGTGCATGGTTCCTATGTGAGAGGGTGCCCCTGCATGAGCAGGGCCCCTCTGCAGCGTTCGGAGACCATCTCTGATGCTGTTTGTAGTGCAGCCTGACCATATACTCTTAAGCGCATTATATCCTCGCGGTAAAATGCTAATTTTGGAATGGCTGCACCTAAACATGTCGTGTTTGGTGTCAAACATCTTGGAATACTACCCCCCGCCAATTCTGGCGGCGGGGGTAGCATTCCACCCTTCTAGAGGGAAAGACATGTTAACTCTGACTAGTCCGGTAACTTCTTTCCAGAGCCCTGGCATCACAAAATGGATGCTGCTGCCACAGACACGAGTCTGGCCTCCTGCTGCTGGACGAAACTCCGGCAGGGGAGGCCTGGACAATAGGTTTCCTGTCCCAGGGAGGTGTGACCACCTCCCCAGACAGGATAATGTGTATTGGGGCTGGGCGGGAGCACTTTCGGGTGCTTTGAAGTCCTGCACTGGGGGCACATTTGGTGTCCCTGTGCATACCCCAGTTCAAACCGGATCAGGGGCTTGCAGCCCCTGCTTTGGCGCGAACTGGACAAAGGGAAAGGGGTGTAGCCACCCCTCTGCCCTGACCCACCCATAGGTGGGGCCACAGAGTAGTCCAACCCTATCTTTGGTATAAAGGTAGGGATCCAGTCCTTAGGACTTTAGATTATCCCTGGACGAAACTCTGAAACTGAATCCTGGACCTTCGACGCTCTACGACAAGATTAGAGGACTGAAGAATCTCCCTTGGGGTCAAGGAGTAACTCCCCTGCTTGGCAGGCACCAAAGAAGCATCTGTCCGGTTCGCATTTCTGAAGCTCCCGTCGGACGCCGAAGTCATCGCTTCACCAGAGGTGGATTCTCAGACTTCCCCGAGGCTACCCTGAGTTCCCAACAAAGCTGAGGCCCGTGGCTATCGTGGGTGACTTGAGACCATGACCCCTGGACACCGAGCACATTTGCAAGGGCATCCTCTTCTGGGTTTCCCAAGAAGTCATGCTTTGGGCTCCGAGTAGCCCTAGCCTCCAGCACCACCTGCACCGAAGATCACTGTCCCACACTCCACGAGTGTCTTGTAAGCCAGATCCACGTGCGGCGTCACGAGGCTCCTTTGCGGTCGCTAGCCCGTTGGCTAGTAGCCCTTAACGAAGGCCAATCCTTTTCTAACTTGGCATCCTGGTTGCTCCAGGCCTGCCCTCACTTACCCTTGCTGGGTGAGTTCCACAGACCTTGCTGGTCTGCACTATCGATGATCTACATCTTCACTGAGACTTGCCGTTGCCAAGGCTTGTTGGGTCCAATTTGGTCGCCGACACCTCAGCACTCGACAGACATCGTGTACCAGCCCGAATCCTGCTCCTGGTCGCCGACAACGGCTCCTGGACCCCGTGGCTGAAGAGTCAAGATGACCATCAACGCACCTGAAGCACTCGACATCGGTGGGCATCTGTCCATCACCTTCCTGGTCACTGGCTAGTGACCCAGACTCTGTCCCCTCTGCTTTCAGGTTCTTCAGAACTCCGATCCACTCTTGGATCCACCCGGACACTTTTCTCTTGGCCGCCAGCAGCACTTTGCAGCAGATCGCCATTCGAATCGACGACGAAACCCGACCCCGAAAGGCACCTATGCACCCGGCTTCCCTGGGTGAGGTAACACGAGTACTCCGGTGCTCCCGTGGGTAGAGACTCTTCAAAGTCCTAGATCTCAAAGGGTTTTGTCCTAGTCCTCTTTTAAGTGTCCCTTTTCTCTAATTTCCCGATCCCGACTTTCTCCATAGAAGTCAACGCGTATCGCGGTTGTGTATTTACACTGCACGCGTCTCCCGTGGGTCCCCTGTGTCACTACCTTGGGTGGTTCCTTGTGGTCCAAGCACTTCTAGAGGCTCTAGGCCTAGTGTCTAGTTCAGTCGTGGTTTGCATACCACTTTATTGGTATATGGTTTGGTACGCCCCTAGGGCCCAAACGTGTATTTGTGCTATTACTGTGATTTAATAACTTCTAACTTATGTACTTCGAACTCTAGCCTCATAAAGAGACTAGAGGGGTGTGTTTAGCAATAAATACATATATTTTGAATATATACCTGGTGTGGTGCTCTTTCATTTGGTCACTCAAGAGATTATAGACTGGTAAAACAAGCTGCTTTACATTCCTTCAAGACTTAGCCTGAAGGCTGCTCTCCTTAGCTACCACTAGGATATCTTTCAATAAGGTTGTCTTTAACCTATCTCCAATAAGGGGTTGTTTGGACTGGTGCAAGGTGCCCACTATAATTAGTGGACAGCATATGCCAGGCCAACTTCTCACAGAGTTTATTTGGACTCAGTTACAAATCGGATCACAAATGTGAACAGTGTTCATTAACTTCTGGTACTATAGTTGACAGAGAACGATTTCTATATTTAACAATACCTGACTGCAAATCTGTACCTTTTCCGAAATTAGTAAAAGAAGCAAATCATGATATGAAATGTTCTCGTTGTCAATCAGAAATGTTATCTACATTATGCCTAGAAAGATATGGAAAATATGTAATTTTAATGCTACAACGCTGTAGACCAAATGGAAGAAAAGTGGAAACGAAAATTAAAAATGTTGTTGCTAGTCAAGTATCTATTTCTGGAAGAACTTTCACAACACTGGCTATTGTTTTCCATGCTGGAGCTACTACCACATGTGGACATTATACTGTATATTTAAAAAGCAAAAATGGTTGGAGTCACTGCAATGAAACACACTTGGAAATTAAACCGAGATTGCCTTATGAATTACCCAAATCATACTTGATATTTCTGAAACAAAAATTTTAGATACATTATTCGGCCTAGAGGGAAAATGGGAAGATGCTTTAAGGAATTGATACTGGATGATTTAAAAAAAAAAATTCCACACATTATTTGGCCTTGAGGAAAAATGTCAGCAGAAACGACACAGTAAAGGTAAGATTTAAAAATTGGAAATAGTATTGGATGTGTTATTTGTGTTGATTTGTTATTGTGGTTGTAAGAGTTAGTAATTTGTTTTTTTTTAACAATCTAGTTGATTGTTTTTTTTTCCCAGCTGTTTATGATGATACTACACTGACATCACTGTGAATAGTGAAGTTAAGTAGAATCTGATAACAGCAGAAAAAGGGAGAAAAATATGTTTTGAAAATATTATATTATGTTGTATTATTTGATAAGTAAGACAACAAGGAGGGACTAAGGGCCACTTGAGTAGGTCCAGCATACAGGCCCACGGAACCACAACAAAACGAGGTATGCTGTTCCTAAGAGAGTCCTACAGATCAATGGGTGAAAAGGAGAGCATGTGAGTGCTCATAAAGGTCAGAGAAAATCTTTTCTCCTTTCAGAAAAAGATAGATAAGTAACAGTGTAATTTGTGAAATATATTGCATTACACAACAGTTTTACAGTTTATTTTCTTTTCTGTAGTGGAAAAGTCAGAAAAAACAGTACTAATGACAAATAGCAGAATAGTAGTTTAATATTTAAAAAAAAAAATCAAATTCATGCTGGGGGTAGTGTTTCAGGGTTTTGGGCAGTGCAGTGGTGTTCGGGAAGTGTAGGGGTTCGTGCTGGGTGTGGTGTTTTAGGGTTTAGGGCAGAGCAGTGGTGTTCGGGCAGTGTAGGGGGTCGTGCAGGGGGTGGTGTTTCAGGGTTTAGGGCAGTGCAGTGGTGTTCGGGCAGTGTAGGGGGTCTTGCTGGGAGTGGTGTTTCAGGGTTTAGGGCAGTGGTGTTCGGGCAGTGTAGGGGTCTTGCTGGGGGTGGTGTTTCAGGGTTTAGGGCAGTGCAGTGGTGTTCGGGCAGTGTAGGGGGTCTTGCTGGGGCTGGTGTTTCAGGGTTTAGGGCAGTGCAGTGGTGTTCGGGCAGTGTAGGGGGTCGTGCTGGGGCTGGTGTTTCAGGATTTAGGGCAGTGCAGTGGTGTTCGGGCAGTGTAGGGTGTCTTGCTGGGGCTGGTGTTTCAGGGTTTAGGGCAGGGCAGTGGTGTTCGGGCAGTGTAGGGGGTCTTGCTGGGGCTGGTATTTCAGGGTTTAGGGCAGTGCAGTGGTGTTCGGGTAGTGTAGGGGTCTTGCTGGGGCTGGTGTTTCAGGGTTTAGGGCAGTGCAGTGGTGTTCGGGCAGTGTAGGGGGTCGTGCTGGGGGTGGTGATTCAGGGTTTAGGGCAGTGCAGTGGTGTTCGGGCAGTGTAGGGGGTCGTGCAGGGGCTGGTGTTTCAGGGTTTAGGGCAGTGCAGTGTTGTTCGGGCAGTGTAGGGGGTCATGCAGGGGGTGGTGTTTCAGGGTTAAGGGCAGTGCAGTGGTGTTCGGGCAGTGTAGGGGGTCGTGCTGGGGCTGGTGTTTCAGGGTTTAGGGCAGTGCAGTGGTGTTCGGACAGTGTAGGGGTCGTGCAGGGGGTGGTGTTTCAGGGTTTAGGGTAGTGCAGTGGTGTTCGGGCAGTGTAGGGGGTGGTGCAGGGGGTGGTGTTTCAGGGTTTAGGGCAGTGCAGTGGTGTTCGGGCAGTGTAGGGGGTGGTGCAGGGGCTGGTGTTTCAGGGTTTAGGGCAGTGCAGTGGTGTTCGGGCAGTGTAGGGGTTCGTGCAGGGCTGGTGTTTCAGGGTTTAGGTCAGTGCATTGGTGTTCGGGCAGTGTAGGGGTCGTGCTGGGACTGGTGTTTCAGGGTTTAGGGCAGTGCAGTGGTGTTCGGGCAGTGTAGGGGGTGGTGCTGGGGCTGGTGTTTCAGGGTTTAGGGCAGTGCAGTGGTGTTCGGGCAGTGTAGGGGGTCATGCTGGGGCTGGTGTTTCAGGGTTTAGGGCAGTGCAGGGTTGTTCGGGCAGTGTAGGGGGTCGTGCTGGGGCTAGTGTTTCAGGGTTTTGGGCAGTGCAGTGGTGTTCGGGCAGTGTAGGGGGACGTGCTGGGGTGGTGTTTTAGGTTTTAGGGCAGAGCAGTGGTGTTCGGGCAGTGTAGGGGGTCGTGCTGGGGGTAGTGTTATAGGGTTAAGGGCAGAGCAGTGGTGTTCGGGCAGAGTAGGGGGTAATGCTGGGGGTGGTGTTCAGGGTTTAGGGCAGTGCAGTGGTGTTCGGGCATTGTAGGGGGTCGTGCTGGGGGTGGTGTTTCGGGGTTTAGGGCAGGGCAGTGGTGTTCGGGCAGTGTAGGGGGTCGTGCAGGGGGTGGTGTTTCAGGGTTCAGGGCAGTGGTGTTCGGGCAGTGTCGGGGGTCGTGCAGGGGGTGGTGTTTCAGGGTTTAGGGCAGTGCAGTGGTGTTCGGGCAGTGTAGGGGGTCTTGCTGGGGGTGGTGTTTCAGTGTTTAGTGCAGTGGTGTTCGGGCAGTGTAGGGTGTCTTGCTGGGGGTGGTGTTTCAGGGTTTAGGGCAGTGCAGTGGTGTTCAGGCAGTGTAGGGGGTCTTGCTGAGGCTGGTGTTTCAGGGTTTACGGCAGTGCAGTGGTGTTCGGGCAGTGTAGGCGGTCTTGCTGGGGCTGGTGTTTCAGGGTTTAGAGCAGTGCAGTGGTGTTCAGGCAGTGTAGGGGGTCGTGCTGGGGCTGGTGTTTCAGGGTTTAGGGCAGTGCAGTGGTGTTCGGGCAGTGTAGGGGGTCGTGCTGGGGCTGGTGTTTCAGGGTTTAGGGCAGTGCAGTGGTGTTCGGGCAGTGTAGGGGTTCGTGCAGGGGTGGTGTTTCAGGGTTTAGGGCAGTGCAGTGGTGTTCGGGCAGTGTAGGGGGTCGTGCTGGGGCTGGTGTTTCAGGGTTTAGGGCAGTGCAGTGGTGTTCGGGCAGTGTAGGGGGTCGTGCTGGGGCTGGTGTTTCAGGGTTTAGGGCAGTGCAGTGGTGTTCAGGCAGTGTAGGGGGTCATGCTGGGGCTGGTGTTTCAGGGTTTAGGACAGTGCAGGGGTGTTCGGGCAGTGTAGGGGGTCGTGCTGGGGCTAGTGTTTCAGGGTTTTGGGCAGTGCAGTGGTGTTCGGGCAGTGTAGGGGGACATGCTGGGGGTGGTGTTTCAGGTTTTAGGGCAGAGCAGTGGTGTTCGGGCAGTGTAGGGGGTCGTGCTGGGGTAGTGTTTTAGGGTTTAGGGCAGAGCAGTGGTGTTCGGGCAGAGTAGGGGGTAATGCTGGGGGTGGTGTTCAGGGTTTAGGGCAGTGCAGTGGTGTTCGGGCATTGTAGGGGGTCGTGCTGGGGGTAGTGTTTCGGGGTTTAGGGCAGGGCAGTGGTGTTCGGGCAGTGTAGGGGGTCGTGCTGGGGCTGGTGTTTCAGGGTTTAGGGCAGTGCAGTGGTGTTCGGGCAGTGTAGGGGGTCGTGCTGGGGCTGGTGTTTCAGGGTTTAGGGCAGTGCAGTGGTGTTCAGGCAGTGTAGGGGGTCATGCTGGGGCTGGTGTTTCAGGGTTTAGGACAGTGCAGGGGTGTTCGGGCAGTGTAGGGGGTCGTGCTGGGGCTAGTGTTTCAGGGTTTTGGGCAGTGCAGTGGTGTTCGGGCAGTGTAGGGGGACATGCTGGGGGTGGTGTTTCAGGTTTTAGGGCAGAGCAGTGGTGTTCGGGCAGTGTAGGGGGTCGTGCTGGGGTAGTGTTTTAGGGTTTAGGGCAGAGCAGTGGTGTTCGGGCAGAGTAGGGGGTAATGCTGGGGGTGGTGTTCAGGGTTTAGGGCAGTGCAGTGGTGTTCGGGCATTGTAGGGGGTCGTGCTGGGGGTAGTGTTTCGGGGTTTAGGGCAGGGCAGTGGTGTTCGGGCAGTGTAGGGGGTCGTGCAGGGGGTGGTGTTTCAGGGTTTAGGGCAGTGCAGTGGTGTTCGGGCAGTGTAGGGGGTCGTGCAGGGGGTGGTGTTTCAGGGTTTAGGGCAGTGCAGTGGTGTTCGGGCAAAGTAGGGGGTCTTGCTGGGGGTGGTGTTTCAGTGTTTAGTGCAGTGGTGTTCAGGCAGTGTAGGGTGTCTTGCTGGGGGTGGTGTTTCAGGGTTTAGGGCAGTGCAGTGGTGTTCAGGCAGTGTAGGGGGTCTTGCTGGGGCTGGTGTTTCAGGGTTTACGGCAGTGCAGTGGTGTTCGGGCAGTGTAGGCGGTCTTGCTGGGGCTGGTGTTTCAGGGTTTAGGGCAGTGCAGTGGTGTTCGGGCAGTGTAGGGGGTCGTGCTGGGGCTGGTGTTTCAGGGTTTAGGGCAGTGCAGTGGTGTTCAGGCAGTGTAGGGGGTTGTGCTGGGGCTCGTGTTTCAGGGTTTAGGGCAGTGCAGTGGTGTTCGGGAAGTGTAGGGGGTCATGCTGGGGCTGGTGTTTCAGGGTTTAGGGCAGTGCAGTGGTGTTCGGGCTGTGTAGGGGGTCGTGCTGGGGCTGGTATTTCAGGGCTTTGGGCAGAGCAGTGGGGATCGGGCAGTGTAGGGGGTCATGCTGGGGGTGGTGTTTCAGGGTTTAGGGCAGTGCAGTGGTGTTCAGGCAGTGTAGGGGGTTGTGCTGGGGCTCGTGTTTCAGGGTTTAGGGCAGTGCAGTGGTGTTCAGGCAGTGTAGGGGGTCGTGCAGGGGGTGGTGTTTCAGAGTTTAGGGCAGTGCAGTGGTGTTCGGGCAGTGTAGCGGGTCTTGCTGGGGGTGGTGTTTCAGGGTTTAGGGCAGTGGTGTTCGGGCAGTGTAGGGGGTCTTGCTGGGGGTGGTGTTTCAGGGTTTAGGGCAGTGCAGTGGTGTTCGGGCAGTGTAGGGGGTCTTGCTTGTGTGGTGTTTCAGGGTTTAGGGCAGTGCAGTGGTGTTGGGGCAGTGTAGGGGGTCGTGCTGGGGCTGGTGTTTCAGGGTTTAGGGCAGTGCAGTGGTGTTCAGGCAGTGTAGGGTGTCTTGCTGGGGCTGTTGTTTCAGGGTTTAGGGCAGGGCAGTGGTGTTTGGGCAGTGTAGGGGGTCTTGCTGGGGCTGGTATTTCAGGGTTTAGGGCAATGCAGTGGTGTTCGGGTAGTGTAGGGGGTCTTGCTGGGGCTGGTGTTTCAGAGTTTAGGGCAGTGCAGTGGTGTTCGGGCAGTGTAGGGGTCGTGCTGGGGGTGGTGATTCAGGGTTTAGGGCAGTGCTGTGGTGTTCGGGCAGTGTAGGGGGTCGTACAGGGGCTGGTGTTTCAGGGTTTAGGGCAGTGCAGTGTTGTTCGGGCAGTGTAGGGGGTCGTGCAGGGGGTGGTGTTTCAGGGTTTAGGGCAGTGCAGTGGTGTTCGGGCAGTGTAGGGGGTCATGCTGGGGGTGGTGTTTCAGGGTTTAGGGCAGTGCAGTGGTATTCAGGCAGTGTAGGGGTTGTGCTGGGGCTCGTGTATCAGGGTTTAGGGCAGTGCAGTGGTGTTCGGGCAGTGTAGGGGGTGGTGCAGGGGTGGTGTTTCAGGGTTTAGGGCAGTGCAGTGGTGTTCGTGTAGTGTAGGGGGTCTTGCTGGGGCTGGTGTTTCAGGGTTTAGGGCAGTGCAGTGGTATTCGGGCAGTGTAGGGGGTCATGCTGGGGCTGGTGTTTCAGGGTTTAGGGCAGTGCAGTGGTGTTCGGGCTGTGTAGGGGGTCGTGCTAGGGCTGGTATTTCAGGGCTTTGGGCAGAGCAGTGGGGTTCGGGCAGTGTAGGGGGTCGTGCTGGGGTGGTGTTTCAGGGTTTAGGGCAGTGCAGTGGTGTTCGGGCAGTGTAGGGGGTCTTGCTGGGGGTGGTGTTTCAGGGTTTAGGGCAGTGGTGTTTGGGCAGTGTAGGGGTCTTGCTGGGGGTGATGTTTCAGGGTTTAGGGCATGGCAGTGGTGTTCGGGCAGTGTAGGGGTCTTGCTGGGGGTAGTGTTTCAGGGTTTAGGGCAGTGCAGTGGTGTTCAGGCAGTGTAGGGGGTCGTGCTGGGGGTAGTGTTTCAGGGTTTATAGCAGTACAGTGGTGTTCGGGCAGTGTAGGGGGTCGTGCAGGGGTGGTGTTTCAGGGTTTAGGGCAGTGCAGTGGTGTTCGGGCAGTGTAGGGGGTCATGCTGTGGGTGGTGTTTCAGGGTTTAGGGCAGTGCAGTGGTGTTCGGGCAGTGTAGGGAGTCGTGCTGGGGCTGGTGTTTCAGGGTTTAGGGCAGTGGTGTTCGGGCAGTGAGGGGGTCTTGCTGGGGGTGGTGTTTCAGGGTTTAGGGCAGTGGAGTGGTGTTCGGGCAGTGTAGGGGGTCTTGCTGGGGCTGGTGTTTCAGGGTTTAGGGCAGTGCAGTGGTGTTCGGGCAGTGTAGGGGTCGTGCTGGGGCTGGTGTTTCAGGGTTTAGGGCAGTGCAGTGGTGTTCGGGCAGTGTAGGGTGTCTTGCTGGGGCTGTTGTTTCAGGGTTTAGGGCAGGGCAGTGGTGTTTGGGCAGTGTAGGGGGTCTTGCTGGGGCTGGTATTTCAGGGTTTAGGGCAGTGCAGTGGTGTTCGGGTAGTGTAGGGGGTCTTGCTGGGGCTGGTGTTTCAGGGTTTAGGGCAGTGCAGTGGTGTTCGGGCAGTGTAGGGGGTCGTGCTGGGGGTGGTGATTCAGGGTTTAGGGCAGTGCTGTGGTGTTCGGGCAGTGTAGGGGGTCGTACAGGGGCTGGTGTTTCAGGGTTTAGGGCAGTGCAGTGTTGTTCGGGCAGTGTAGGGGGTCGTGCAGGGGGTGGTGTTTCAGGGTTTAGGGCAGTGCAGTGGTGTTCGGGCAGTGTAGGGGGTCATGCTGGGGTTGGTGTTTCAGGGTTTAGGGCAGTGCAGTGGTATTCAGGCAGTGTAGGGGGTTGTGCTGGGGCTCGTGTATCAGGGTTTAGGGCAGTGCAGTGGTGTTCGGGCAGTGTAGGGGGTGGTGCAGGGGGTGGTGTTTCAGGGTTTAGGGCAGTGCAGTGGTGTTCGGGTAGTATAGGGGGTCTTGCTGGGGCTGGTGTTTCAGGGTTTAGGGCAGTGCAGTGGTATTCGGGCAGTGTAGGGGGTCATGCTGGGGCTGGTGTTTCAGGGTTTAGGGCAGTGCAGTGGTGTTCGCGCTGTGTAGGGGGTCGTGCTGGGGCTGGTATTTCAGGGCTTTGGGCAGAGCAGTGGGGTTCGGGCAGTGTAGGGGGTCGTGCTGGGGTGGTGTTTCAGGGTTTAGGGCAGTGCAGTGGTGTTTGGGCAGTGTAGGGGTCTTGCTGGGGGTGATGTTTCAGGGTTTAGGGCATGGCAGTGGTGTTCGGGCAGTGTAGGGGTCTTGCTGGGGGTAGTGTTTCAGGGTTTAGGGCAGTGCAGTGGTGTTCAGGCAGTGTAGGGGGTCGTGCTGGGGGTAGTGTTTCAGGGTTTATAGCAGTACAGTGGTGTTCGGGCAGTGTAGGGGGTCGTGCAGGGGGTGGTGTTTCAGGGTTTAGGGCAGTGCAGTGGTGTTCGGGCAGTGTAGGGGGTCATGCTGTGGGTGGTGTTTCAGGGTTTAGGGCAGTGCAGTGGTGTTCGGGCAGTGTAGGGGGTCGTGCTGGGGCTGGTGTTTCAGGGTTTAGGGCAGTGCAGTGGTGTTCGGGCAGTGTAGGGGGTCGTGCTGGGGCTGGTGTTTCAGGGTTTAGGGCAGTGCAGTGGTGTTCGGGCAGTGTAGGGGTCATGCTGGGGCTGGTGTTTCAGGGTTTAGGGCAGTGCAGTGGTGTTTGGGCAGTGTAGGGGGTCGTGCTGGGGCTGGTGTTTCAGGGTTTAGGGCAATGCACTGGTGTTCGGGCAGTGTAGGGGGTCGTGCTGGGGCTAGTGTTTCAGGGTTTAGGGCAGTGCAGTGGTGTTCGGGCAGTGTAGGGGGTCGTGCTGGGGCTAGTGTTTTAGGGTTTTGGGCAGAGCAGTGGTGTTCGGGCAGTGTAGGGGGTCGTGCTGGGGTGGTGTTTCAGGGTTTAGGGCAGTGCAGTGGTGTTCGGGCAGTGTAGGGGGTCTTGCTGGGGCTGGTGTTTCAGGGTTTAGGGCAGGTCAGTGGTGTTCGGGCAGTGTAGGGTTCTTGCTGGGGCTGGTGTTTCAGGGTTTAGGGCAGTGCAGTGGTGTTCGGGCAGTGTAGGGGTCGTGCTGGGGGTGGTGTTTCAGGGTTTAGGGCAGTGCAGTGGTGTTCGGGCAGTGTAGGGGGTCATGCTGGGGCTGGTGTTTCAGGGTTTAGGGCAGTGCAGTGGTGTTCGGGCAGTGTAGGGGGTCTTGCTGGGGGTGGTGTTTCAGGGATTAGGGCAGTGGTGTTCAGGCAGTGTCGGGGGTCTTGCTGGGGGTGATGTTTCAGGGTTTAGGGCAGTGCAGTTGTGTTCGGGCTGTGCAGGGGGTCTTGCTGGGGGTAGTGTTTCAGGGTTTAGGGCAGTGCAGTGGTGTTCGGGCAGTGTAGGGGTCGTGCTGGGGGTGGTGTTTCAGGGTTTAGGGCAGTGCAGTGGTGTTCGGGCAGTGTAGGGGGTCGTGCTGGGGGTAGTGTTTTAGGGTAGTGCAGTGGTGTTTGTGTAGTGTGCAGCGCATGTGCTGCGTCGCTAAGCGAGACCTAAAAAGCATTGCACCAAGATGGCTGCCAACACTTCCTGGATTGACGTGTTGGCAGCCAATTAGAGCCAAGCTCGTGCTTGTGTAGTTAGGTCCCGCCCAGATATATAAAGATTTTTTTCCTTTAATATCTCGAAAACTACTGGACGGATTAACACCATTTTAAAAAAAGGGCGCTTTCTGAACCAAGCACTACCTTTTTGCCAAATTTGGTGTAATTCCGTTCAGCAGTTTTGGCTGTAACCGTGTCTAAAGGGCGACCGCCAGTAGATAATATGTATATATATATATATATTCAAAGGTTATCTCCCAAACTTCATTTCAAGAAAGGGAACCGGCACTCGATGTCAGGGTATTGAATCCTGTTTATTGAGTCAGTTCACCCCAGGTGCTGGAACACCAAAGAGAGACGCGTTAAATGGCACCTTCGCTGCTGAGGACTGAAATGATATTCCAGTCCGGTTTTTACAAATGCCAAACCGATGCATGCAGGGACTGCAGAATCAAATGGATGTTAATTTCAGAAATAATGCTCAGATGGACTGATTGGAAATTCTATAGGAGCTTATTTTTGTGCTTTATAAAATCAGTACTAACACTTGGTAATTGCAAAAATAATGTTGGATTTCTGAAAAGCTCCTAGTTTGTCCCGATTTGGCAACTGACTTTGCTGCCTAAGGAAGTGCATTTTTTATGTTTATTGTTGTGACTATTTAAATTGAGCACCAATATGGCGCACTTTAGATTGAAAAAGGCAGTTTAACTGCTGAAACGCGTCTCTCTTTGGTGTTCCAGCACCTGGGGTGAACTGACTCAATAAACAGGATTCAATCCACTGACATTGAGTGCCGGTTCCCTTTCTTGAAATGAAGTTTGGGAGATAACCTTTGAATATTTCTAGCGCTGGCGGAGGCGCTATGTTTCAGGCACCACCAGCGATCAGGAAGCACGCCAGTAAAACCCGCAACTCTTTGAACTATGTATTAGGCAGGCGTGCCCCCAGACAAGGAGTGTGACAATGGAGACGAGGAAACAGGCAGAAAGGAGAAAGGCAGATCCAACGCTGGAAGCAGGAGACTTTCTTGGCGGGGACTGGGTCTCCTCCGTAATTCAGCCTATAAAACCTCACCCTGGGAATACCACCTTTGTTTGGAGCTGGGCACTGCGACGGCACTGGGCCGGATGGTGGAGTCAGGGGACCTCAGCACTGATTGTCGACTCGAGTCACACCAGATGCAGGAATTAAAGTTGAATTTTGCAGCCACCTGTTCGTGAGTATGTACATCATGGAATGCTGAATGCAGAAATAAACATTGTTTTAAACAACGAGAGTGGATTTCCCCTCGAGAGACTAGAGACATGTTCTGCATGACAGGTGCTCCATAATTAATCCGGAAGTTGGCATTGATGTGAATAACTTTGTTTTAATGGAGGATTTTAGTGCGTATTAATTGGTTAAAGTACACAACTTTTAAATGGCACCTTCGCAGCTGAGGACTGAAATGATATTACAGTCCAGTTTTTACAAATGCCAAACCGATGCATGCAGGGACTGCAGAATCAAATGGATGTTAATTTCAGAAATAATGCTCAGATGGACTGATTGGAAATTCTATAGGAGCTTATTTTTATGCTTTATAAAATCAGTACTAACACTGGGTAATTGCAAAAATAATGTTGGATTTCTGAAAAGCTCCTAGTTTGTCCCGATTTGGCAACTGACTTTGCTGCCTAAGGAAGTGCATTTTTTATGTTTATTGTTGTGACTGTTTAAATTGAGCACCAATATGGCGCACTTTAGATTGAAAAAGGCAGTTAACTGCTGAAACGCGTCTCTCTTTGGTGTTCCAGCACCTGGGGTGAACTGACTCAATAAACAGGATTCAATCCCCTGACATTGAGTGCCGGTTCCCTTTCTTGAAATGAAGTTTGGGAGATAACCTTTGAATATTTCTAGCGCTGGTGGAGGCGCTATGTTTCAGGCACCACCAGCGATCAGGAAGCACGCCAGTAAAACCCGCAACTCTTTGAACTATATATATATATATATATATATATATATATATATATATATATATATATATACATGTCTTACTGTGAAACCAAAAACTTTGACGAATAGATTTGTTAATATTTATTAGAAAATTAAAACTGGCTAAATTGTATAAGATGAATGTCTGCAACTGCCCCCTGTACCCATTAATCCCAATATCACCTACATGGAAAACAATCTAATAGTGGGTGATATATTAGTAATGCAGGGACCATTAGATCTAGAGGGAGATGACATCAGTGGCGCCAAACAGGAGAATGTGGTTGAAAGACTAGAAAGAGAAGGTATATGGTCTCTGAATAAGGAGGCTCAGCCTTGAAACCCAAATCTAGAACTATGCCACCCACCATTAGTGACAATTTAGACCAATTTGCAGATAAAGTCACCAAAGGACTTAGGAAAATGAGAACCTTGAATAAGAAGAGCGCACATAATACTGACCATAGTTATAAGATCACACTAGACAAACTAGCCAAGAATACAGAAGTGATAGTCAGGAGCTCAGACAAAGGAGGCAACATAGTTCTCTGGTTAAGAAATCCCTATATGACAGAAGAATACAGCCAACTTTGGGACTCCACATGCTATAAAAAAGTAAACATAACACATTGCAGAGAAGTTGGACAGGGCTTTAATACATCCCTTATAGGATGGAGAACAGAAGGGCTCATCAGCAGTGATGAGTATAGCTTTCTTAAAACACAAGAGCCTAAACCACCAGGATTCTATTTAATACCAAAGATACACAAAGACATAAAGAAACCTCCAGGAAGGCCTATTATAGCAGCCCAGGGGGGTCTTTTTGAAAATGTATCCAAATATATAGATACATTTCTGAGACCCTTTGTGGACAGGTTACCTTCTTATATTAAGGATACTACAGAATTCATAAGACTCATACAGGACATACAGTGGGAGGACGACATGCTACTCATGAACCTGGACATTCAGGCCCTTTAGGTGAGCATACATTATGAGGATGGACTAAGGGCCACGGAACATTTACTAAAAGAAAGGCACATAAGATTCTACAAACATAACCGTATGCTATTAGAGTTGATGAGTTGGCGTCTTAGACACAATATATTTTATTTTAACCATGAAATCTTTGAACAGAAACAAGGGACTGCCATGGGCACATGCTTTGCTCCAAGTTTTGCGAACCTACATATGGGCTGGTGTCAGGATCAGATTCTCAATAACCACTCATAAGACAAATGGAATAGGCATATATCTCTATGGCTACGGTTCATCAATGATATTTTTATAATATGGAGAGGAAGCAAGGATACTGCAGAGTTGTTTGTAACAGAAATCAACACAAATAATATGAACCTTAAATTCACCAGCCATATTAGTGCCATTGAAGCAGAATTTCTGGATGTTAGAATAGAGGTCAAAAAGCACCAAATAGTGACCACAATGTATAGAAAACCCAGGGCAGAGAACAGCTCTTTACATGCTGAAAGTTTAAATCCCACACCGTTAATCAACAGCATTCCGTATGGGGAGTTACTGAGAGCCAGAAGTATATGCCTTATAGGGAACAGTCACAAACAGGTTAAGGAGTAAATGGGCATGAGATTTAGAGAACGGGGATACAGCATCAAAACCCTGACAGTAACCAGCAATAGAATTGAAAGAGTTAAAAGAGAAAAACTACTTTTTTGGAACAAGGGTAAGACAGACAAGGGCAAAATAGAGCAGAGATTCATTACAACATACCACAGCTCACACCAGAGATTAAGAAATATATTGCAGGGACACTGGCATCTGCTTAAAAGTGACCCAGTTATAAGAGAAGACATACCAAAAAGACCTGTGATAACTTTCAGAAGAGCTAACTCCATGAGTGATAGACTGGTCTGGAGTGATGTGAGAGTAGAAAGAAGCACCTTGTTGCAGCCAAAAGATGATCTTATATGCTGCAACAAATGTAAGGCATGCAAAAATGGTGGAAACCTGAAAGAAATAAAAATAGAGAGGGGAACACACAAAATACAGGGTCACTACACATGCAAAAGTGAGTTTGTGGTATATATACTCAAATGTGGATATCTAAAGTTGTACTTGGCTGGCACCACTCTCCAGGTACATAAGAGAATACTACAACACTTACAACCGATAAAGAATAATGATACGATTTACCCAGTGGCATGGCATAATCAGGAGGTACACAATGGTGATGAGAAAGACCTCAGATATTGTGTGATCAATGGAGTAAAACAGGATGAAAGATGAGGGAATAGAGAGAAAAAATTGAGGATTTTGGAATCTTAATACATACTTGCACTAGATAGCAAGGAACCCAGATGATTGAACCACAATGAGGAAATGTATTTGCATTTATAATGTGACAATTTTATGGTGCCAAAACCATCCTAAAAGAATTTTAAGAATAGTGTTGTTTATATATTCTTGATCTATTATCCGAATAAGCCTGTCCTTAATCTGCTTGTAGGAAAGGTGCCATTTCTTTAATAGAAAACTAACCTTTGATTATTTTCTATATGTGTTTTCCTACAAGGTAGTCAATATGCTGTGAACAAGATTAGAGCTCATGAAGATCCCCTAGAGCATCGATTTGGAATGGTTGACTTAGTTCCAGAATCGTGATACCTCGGTTAGAAGTGAAAGGCCCACTGGGGTAGCACTGATCAGCAAGTAGCTTCTTTAGTATACATTGTTCTTCTCTTAATTTATTTCAATTTTACTTTTTATTTCTGTACCTATAAATTTCCCTGACAGGCCCACTTGGGCGTGATTAGAGACTTTGATATTGACTCATAGTGTGACCATTTTCCACATGGAATAAGCGATGTTCTCCCGTTAAATAATGCCACAGAATCAAAATAGTTCTTCTTAACAATAGGGCATATTTTGTTATGTATATTGGTTATGGTTTTGCAAACAGACTTCCTAGAATTGTATGAAGAAATACTGGAAGTGTTGAATACCTTTTTTATGTATACTACCTTGTTAAAACACATGTGTCTATAGAAGCATTTGGAAAAAAGCAGTACATTGTTGGCAAAGGCTAAGGCCGAAACGCGTTCAAATTAGACCGTTACTGCAGCCTTATCCCGTTTTGGAAATAACACCTACATACCCGCATTGAGTGCCGAATTTCCTCTTTTTTACTGCGAGGACAAGTGTTTGTATGATAGGCGTCGGCAGCAAGATGCCCAGAACAGCACCACCGACGGTCAGGTGCCGACCGGCAAAGCCGAACTGGTGACGGAAGCAAGAAGCGGCCAGACGGCCCCCGTACTCCAGATCAAAACACAGAGGGGAGGAAGCACCCGTGGACAAGAGTACAAGTGGGGAAGTCGGAGGACTTACTACAAGGGGGCACCATCGCCCGGAGGTGAGTGTTCCCTGTCTCTGTGCTATAACGAGCACTACGGTGTGGGACGCTGTTGTTAATGCACTGACAGGTGCACGCAAGCAGCGAGGAGGCGAGGCTACCACAAGAAATGGGGAAAATGGCTGATATGGCAGCATCTGTGTTTGCTGCAAGACAGCAGAGGTTGGTCACAATATTAAGCTACACTGGTACACAGAGTGGCAGAAAGAGCATAGGAGCAACTACCTCCAAGGAGGATAGCATACATTTCAATTTCAAAACTCTTGAAAAACTAAAAAAAGCAGAACTGACAAAATGGTGGCAATGTGAATAACTTCAGAAATGTTTGGATGTGGGCAGAACACCAAGAGGGCTACGCATCCTGACTATGCCCAGCTATGAGAACCCCTATCCAGAAATGTTGAAAGATTGAGCTGAACACAATGCTAACAGCTCAGCAGGAATGATGAAAATCCTGACTAAGTATGCACAAATAGAAAGAGAAAGAATCTTATCAGCGAACAAAGATTTGGGTGAAATTAATGAAAAACAGGAAAAACAGGAACTGGTACAATCTTTAAGCAAAACGATGATGGAGAAACTGAATGGGGTGGAAGAAAGTATAATTCAGAAAAAAGTGCACACATTTACTCGTGATAGAATAGATTATGAATCTGGACAAATTTACACTTTTGCTAGGAGATTCGATAACCTACAAAGACAGAAACTGGGGACAATAGGAAGGTGCAACATAACCCAGCACCAAGTGACACCAGCACCTCAGATACAGACTATGATGAAGGTAGAAGAGTGGGAGTGCATACAACATTACAGGATGAATTTGATTTTGAAATTGGACAGAAGATTAAATCACAGACCATGGAGAGGGGGGTACAAGGCAGAAAGGAAGAAAAGAAGAGGTGGTCAAGGAAAATGGAACAAAAGAGAACAGTGGGAAAGTGACCAGGAGCAACTGGAGATACTGAGAAACAACACCAAGATGGTAATCAACCTGTCTGATGTGGAACTTACACAAGATAACTATAGAAATCTCAGTCTGGGACTTTCTTACAGTGAAACTAAAAACTTTGACTATATTGAAAGTCAAAAAGATTTGTTAAAATGTATTAGAAAATTAAAACTAACTAAATTGTATAAGATGAATGTCCACAACCACACTGTACACGTTAATCCCAATATCACCTACACAGAAAACAATCTAATAGTGGGGGATATATCAGTAATGCAGGAACTATTAGATTTAATGGGAGATGACATCAGTGGCACTGAACAGGAGAATTTGGTTGAAAGACTAGAAAGAGAAGGTATATGGGCATCGGAGGAAGGAGGCTCAGTCTTGAAACGCAAATCTAGAACTATGCCACCCACCATAAATCAAGGTTTAGAGCAATTTTCAGATAAAGTCACCAAAGAACTAAGGAAAATGAGAACCTTGAATAAGAAGAGCGCGCATAATACTGACCGTAGTTATAAGACCACACTAGACAAACTAGCCAAGAATACAGAAGTGAAAGGAGCACAGACAAAGGAGGCAACACAGTTCTCTGGTCAAGAAAAGCCTATATGATAGAAGCATACAGCCAACTGAGGGATTCCACATGCTACAAAAAAGTAAATGTGTTATTATATAAGCATTTAGAAAATGGTGGTGCATTGTTCACAAATGCTAAGGCCGAAACGCGTTCAATTTAGACCATTACTGCAGTCTTAACCCGTTTGGAAATAAAACCTACGTACCCGCATCAAGTGCCCCATTTCCTCTTTTTTACTGCGAGGACAATTGTTTATATAGCAAGGGCCGAGAAAAAGGGGGGGTCCCAAACTGCTTTTTCTCCATGTTAATTTCCATAGGAAACTGTTGACGCAGATACAGCCCATACTGCTGAACGGCATTACACCAAATTTGGCAAAATGGTAGCTCTTGGTCCAGAGTGCATCTTGTTGTTAAATGGTGTAAATCCGTTCAGTAGTTCCTGAGAAATTTAAACATTTCTCAGATATACAAATATGGCCGCGGAGGATCCGCGTACCCTCCCGATCTCGTGCCTGAGATCTGATTGCCTGTCAATACTTCAAACCAGGAAGTGTTGCAGCCATCTTGTGCCTCAGTTGAACAGAGTCACAAGGAAAAAAGGAAAAAAGAAAATAAGAAAAGGGGGCAGGGTAGAAACACCCTGACCCCCTAGGCCTGCTCAGGGGGTCCGACAGGGAACCCCAAGGCCAAAAAAAGCATTTTTTAAAAATATTTGCAGCCAGATTCACGTTGGATCAATGAATCTAGCCAATTTGTTTTAAAAAAATGTTTCCTTGAAGCCCCCGGGTGGGCCAGGTCCTGGGGACAATATAAAAAATGAGATGCAGGGGCCCGTGCGGGTCCCTGCATGCCCCGGAGACTGCCACCTCCCTGGGACTCAAATTGAATGTGGGGGGCTACGTGGCCCCCTCACAGCCCCGGGGACCGCCAACTTCCCGGGGCTTAAATGATAAATGATAAAGAAAATGCGTGGGGATGCTTGCTTGTGATCATTGCTGGGGGGCATGAGGCCCCCCCAGTCCCGGGGACCACCACCTCCCCAGGGCAATTTTTAAAAGTAAAGTGTAGGGGGGCTTGAGCCCCCCACACAGAACCGGGGACCGCCATCTCCCCGGGGCTATTTTTGAAAGTAAAGTGTGGGGGGGCTCGGGCCCTCCCACACAGCCCTTGGGACCACCACCTCCCCGGGGCTTATAATGATAAAGAAAATGCGAGGGGAGGCTCCTGGACCCCACCATGGCATAAAACCATTAAAAAAAAATTGCCGCTGTATTCGCAATAATCGCGAATTCACGGCAAATCATTTTTTAAAAAGCAAGCACGGCCTCCTGTGCTTACTTTAAAATAACCCCTGGGTGGGCCAGGTCCCGGGGGTATATACTAATTATAGGAGGGGGTGTACAGGGCCCCTCTCCTGGGGCTTATGAAAGCCTCGTGGACCGCCACCTCCCTGGGGCACTTCTGATAATAAATGCGGGTGGTTCTACTGGAACCACCCACAGCCCCAGGGACTGCCACCTCCCCGGGGCTATTCTGAATTTGGAGGGGGGCCTTGAGACCACCCCTGCCCAGGGACCGCCACTTCCTTAGACAAATTCAAACAATATGAGGGGGCCTCGCGTACCCCCCTGCCCCAGTTACCGCCTGCCCCAGGGACCGCATCACCCAGGGCTAATTAACGTTTTGCAGGGGGCTCACAGACCCCCGACCACGGGGACCAGCTCCTCCACATGGTAAATGTGATAGCAGGAGGGAGACCCCCCTCCAGTAGCCCTAGATGGCCCGGGGGATCGCCACCCCCCAGGGTCTGGCTCCTGCAATGCCCCAGGGTGTCTACCCTAGGGACATTGCTGTTTGCTATGGCATGGCAGGAACACTACTGCTCCTGCCATGCCATAGCAAACAAGTGCTCCAGTTTGGGCAAGCAAGAGCATTTTTCTCTCGCTTGCTCAAAGTGGACCACACTTTGCTTTTTACACCCAGGGAGCTGCATGTCAGCAGCTCCCTGGGTGTAAAAAGCAATACCGGTTCCCGCAGAAGGTGAGAGCTGGTCGAGACCGCGGGGGCCATCAGGCTTCCCCCACGGTCCCCAACGAAGAAGCCTGGCCCTGGGGGATCTGGTCCCCGCGGCCAAAAATGGCCCTGGAGGGGGCCACTCGGCCCCACTCTCTTTAAAAAAAAAAAAGAAATGGCCATGCGCCTGGGGATGGGGTTACCGGGGCTAAAAATGGTCCGGGAGAGGGACCACCAGCCCCCCTCCCTTTTTAAAAAAAAAGGAAATGGCCATGCCCTGGGAATGGGGTACCTGGGGCCAAAAATGGCCCAGGAGGGGGACCTCTCAGCCCCTCCTTTTTTTAAAACAAAAAAGAAATGACCAGGCCCCGGGGGATGGGGTCCCTGGGACTGGATTCGGCCTCAGGAGGGGGCAGCGCAGCCCTTTCCTTTTTTTAAATTAAACATTTTAAAATGGGTCAGTCCCTGGGGGATGCGTTCCCCGGGGCCCAAAAGGGTCAAGGGAAGTGGAACCATGTGGCCCCCTTCCTAAAAATAAAAAATAAAAAAGCTGGTAACTCGCAAGAGGCCCCATCCCCTTTCTCCACTCCTAGTTGGGGGATGAAGTCCCCTTCGCTGCTGAGGGTCCTTAGGGGCCAACTAGCCCTCCTGTTAACTCCAGTAAGCCCCACACAGAGCTATTGCTGAGAGGTGTTCAGTGGCCATGCCCCATTACTCCACCACTCTGCAAATGCACCTCTCGGCACACTGCTGGTGGGGAGATGACACACTCATTTGCTTATACAACTCTTCTCTTACACACTCACAAACCCATACACCCACTGACTCACCCACTCACTCATCCATGCAGGCAGTCACACACCCTCTCACCCACCCACACAGACACTCATATACCCACACAGGTACTCAGACTACCGATCAATCACCTATACACCCACACATGTACCCACTCACCAACCCATGCAGCCACTTCGACACCAACTGACAGACTGATACAGACATTCAGACAACCCAGTCAGTGACCCATACATTCACTGAGACACCTAATCACTCACTTATACAGTCAGTCACACACCTACTGAATCATCGATACAGGCACTCATACACCCATTGATTCACCAATACACCTTGATGTATATATCTAACACTCATAAACATTTTAAAAACACAGTCACCGGATGATATCATCAGTGATGTCATCAGTGATGTCATTTGAGATGTCATAAGTGACGTCACTGATCATGTCATGAGTTAGGTAATATGTGAGGCCATAATCAGTGCACTGCTGGGGCACGAGTTATAGTTAGCTCTGCTAACGATAACTGCTGAATTTCTTTGGTTTTGTATGAGTGAAATATCAACCTAACTATAACGTCCCTGTAACCTTTGTTTTTTTCAGTGAATATATATATATATATGGCGGTCACTAGTAGGTAGTTATAGTTAGGATCTAGTTTCCATAGGAAAAGCATTTTTTGATTTGCCAATATCTTTTGCGCCGTTTAACGAATCTTCGCTAAATTTTCAAAACAAATGGCCCGCTCCGGTCAGCTCCTGTCTTGAAAGTTTCGGGGTGATTCGTCAAGTGGGGCCAAGAAAAAAGTGGGTCCCAAAATGCATTTTCTCCATGTGAATTTCCATAGGAAATTTTGTTGCTGCTACAGCCCGAACTGCTGAATGGAATTACACCAAATTTGGCAGTGAGGTAGCTCTTGGTCCAGAGTGCACTCTTTGCTTTAAATGGTTTAAATCTGTTCAGTATTTCCTGGGAAATGTAAAAATAAAAAATATCGATATCTGGTGACCGCGGTGGATTCGCGAACCCTCCCGAGCACGAGCTTCATTTTGATTGACTGTCAACAATCCAAACCAGGAAGTGTTGGCAGCCATCTTGTGACTCGGTAAAACCGAGTCACAAGAAAACAGTAAAAAAAGGATAAAAAACAAGAAAAGGGGGCAGGGTAGAAACACCCTGACCCCCTATGCCTGCTCAGGGTGTCCCACAAGGACCCCCAGGGCCAAAAAAAGCATTTTAAAAAATATTTTTGGCCGAATCACTCTGGGTGCCCGGATCCGGATGAATTCTTTTTAACAAAATGCTTCATTTCTTTGAGCCCCCGGGTGGACCAGGTCCTGGGGGCAATGAGGAAATTATATGAGGGGGCCCACAGGGGCCCCCACAGCCCCGGGGACCACCACCTCCCCGGGGCTTAGTTTATCATATGCATGGGGCACGTGGCCCCCCCGCAGCCCCGGGGTCCGCCACATCCCCGGGGATTTTTAAAAAAATGCATGGGGGGGCTCCTACCCCCCCCCACACTGCCCCGGGGATAGACACCTCCCCAGGGCATTTAATTATTTTAGGGCAGGGGGCTTGCAGGCCCCCCCAAGTTCCGGGGACCACCACCTCCCTGGGGCTTTAAATATTTTTGGGCAGGGGGGCCTTGCGGGCCCCCTAAGACCCGAAGACCACCACCTCCCCAGGGCTACATGATTTAAATGCGGGGGGCCAGGTGGCCCCCCCGCAGCCCCGGGGACCACCAAATCCCCAGGACTACTTTCAAAAACAAAGTGTGGGGGGCTCGAGTCCCCCCACACTACCCTGGGGACCACCACCTCCCTGGGGCCGTGTTGATAAAAATGCGGGGGTCAGTTGTGGACCCCTGGCCCTGGGGACCACCACCTCCCCAGGGCATTAATCAGTTGGGAGGGGGGCCATGCGGCCCCCCTCCTGGAGCCCTAGATGGCCCTGGGGACTGCCACCTCCCAGGGCCGGCTCCTGTAATGTCCCGGGGTGCCCACCCCCGGGACATTGCCATTTGCTATGGCAGGGCGAGAGCACAGCTCCCGTCCTGCCATAGCAAACACTGCTTTGCTTCCTGGAAGCAAACGCAGAAAACCTGCTCTCGCTTCCAAGAAGCAAAGCAGAATTGCTTTTGGGCAAAGGGAGCTGCATGTCAGCAGCTCCCCTTGCCCAACAGCAATGCCGGCTCCCGCAGGAGGCGGGGAGCCATCTGGGAACGTGGGGGCAGTGGGGCTCCCCCCGCGGTCCCCAACATGAGGGCCGGCCCCGGGGGATGGGGACCCCGGGGCCAATAGTGGCCCAGGGAACGGGGGCCACGCGGTCCCATCCCTAAATACATTTTTTTTTTAAAGAACGAGGCAATGCCCCGGGGGATGGGGTCCCAGGGACCAATAATAGCCTTAGGAGGGGGACCGCGCAGCCCCCCTCCTTAAAAATATATTTTAAAAAAAATTAAATATGTGGCCATGCCCTGGGGGATCGGGTCCATGGGGCCAAAATCGGCCATGGGATGGGGTCCTCAGGGCCCAAAAATAATAAAGGGAAGGGGGCCACATAGCACATTTAAAAAAAGCCGGCATCTCACCAGAGGCCCGCCCCCTCCGTACACTACTGTGCAAACGAGCCTCCTGGCACGTTCTGGATTGGGGGATTAAGCCCCCTTGAATACTAAGGGTCCTTAGGGGCCAACTAGACCACCAGGTACCTCCAGTAATCCCCACACAGTGGGATTGCTGAGAGGTGGTCCGAGGCCATGCCCCTTTTTACACCACTCTGCAAATGCGCCTCTTGGCGCACTGCTGGTGGGGCGATGAGGTCCTCTTGTCTCCTGAGGACCTCAGGACTAAAGTGGAATTCATCCCCTGACTAGCAGTGCGCCAGGAGGTGCGTTTGCAGAGTGGTGTAAAAAGATGGCGTGGCCTTGGACCACTCTCAGCAATGCAGCTGTGTGGGGCTTACTAGAGATAGCAGGAGGGCTAGTTGGCCCCCAGGGACCCTCAGCAGGCAAGGGGACTACATCTCCCAACCAAGAGCATGCCAGGAGGCGAATTTGCAGAGTGGTGGGCAAAGGGGGCGTGGCCTGCTATGAGAATTTAGCAATCCTGTTGTGTGGGACTGCCTGGAGATAATAGGAGGGGTAGTTGGCCCCCAAAGATGTCCTTGGGGGCCGACTTCCCCTCCTGTTACCTCCAGTAAGTCCCACACAATGGGATTGCTAAGAGGTCTTGGGAGCCCACGCCCCCCTTTCTCCTGGCACACTACGGGTTGGGGGATGAAGTCCACTTTACTCATGAGGGACTTTGAGGGCCAAGAGGCCCTACTGGTACCTCCTGTATGTCCTACGCAGCAGAGTTTCTGCACGCTGGTCGGTGGCCCAGCCCCCTTTCTGCACCACTCTGCAAACGCAACTACTAAGTTATAGTTATAAATTAGCATTTAAAAAACCTTAGAAATTCACTGAAAAAAACATAGGTTTCAGGGACGTTATAGATAGTAATTAGCATTTAAAAAACCTTAGAAAATCACTGAAAAAACCATAGGTTTCAGGGATGTTATAGTTAGAAATTATCATTTAAAAAACCATAGAAATTCACTGAAAAAACCATAGGTTTCAGGGATGTTATAGTTAGAAATTAACATTTAAGAAATTCACTGAAAAAACCACAGGTTTCAGGGACGTTATAGTTAGATGGACATTTCACTCATACAAAACCAGAAAAATTCGGCCGTTATAGTTAGTTGAGCTTACTATAACTCGCATCCCCTCAATGCACTGCTGATGACATTACATATTACATCACTCATGACATGGTCAGTGACATCACTGATGACATCACTGATGACATCTCAAAAGACATCACTGATGACATCCCTGATGACATCATCCATGTCATACTCTGATGCATCTCCTCACAGCCTAATATAACCTTTGATACACCCACTCTAAAATACAGACTGCCATTCTCGAAACCATAGACACACCAATACCAGTTACTACATACCCACTCACTGATTCATAGGTCTACACACACATACACTCCCTCATCCATACAGTCACTCATACATGCAGTCACTCATCAATACAGCCACTATCATATGAACTCATACACCCATACAGACACTCACACACCGCCACTCACCCTTAGAGTTACTCACACAGCTAGTCAGTCATACAAAGAATCAATCACACTCCCATTTACTCACCTATACAGTTATACACACACCACCTCACTTATTTATACAGATACTAACACATACTAACTCTCTTATACAAGCACTGACACAAGCACACACTCATCCATACAACCACTCTCACAATCACTCACTCTCACATATAATCATTTATATACTCCAACACTCACATATACTGCCTTTCACATATGTAGTTACTCACACATGTACCACTGAGACATCCATTCACTCACCAACACAGTCATACACACACTCACCCACCCATACAGCCCCTCCCAGATGCACTCTTGAACCCATACACCCAGTGAATCACCCACTCACATATCCATGCAGGGAGTCACACACACCCCACCCACCCACACAGACACTCAGGCACCCATTCATGCACTCAGACAACCAATCAAAAACCCATATAGACACTCATGTAGCTACTCACCAACCCAAGCAGTCACTTACACACCAACTGACAGACTGATACAGACTTCATACATATTAGTCAGTCACCCATGTGTTAGTAAGACACGTTTAATCACTCACTTATACAGTCAGTCATGCACCTATTAAGTCATCCATTCAGACACTCATATACCCACTCATTCTTCAATACACCTTGGTATATTTATATATATATATATATATATATATATATATATATATATATATATATATATATATATATATATATATATATATATATATATATATACTTGAAGATGAAGGATCACAAGAAAACAACTGCCAGCCAGGGCAAAAATCTGGATCCCAAAGGATACAATGACTATCCGAGAGACTATCTTTATTTGTCGACCTGCACCTCCAGCCCATTGTACAGGAACTTCCATCATTTGTTAAAGATACCAGTCACTTCCCTCAGATTATTGAAAAATTAAACCAAACCTACACATTTGATGATGATACTCTTCTGGCTACATTTGATGTTACATCATTATACACCAATATACCACATGAGGATGGGCTTATGGCATTATCTGAAGCTCTTAATAAAAGAACTGTGAAAAAGCCATCAACAAATGTGCTTACCAACTTTTCAAGAGTTATCCTTAAATCCAACAATTTTACATTCAATGGTAAACACTATCTGCAGATACAAGGGACTTCCATGGGCACTCGGATGGCTCCATCCTATGCAAATATCTTCATGGGCAAACTAGAGAACTGTATACTTGCTACTTCTAGCATCAAACCACTGGTATGGCTAAGATACATTGATGACATATTTATAATATGGAATGCAGGAAGTAGAACATTGGAACAATTTACAGCTTATATCAACAATATCCATCCTACCATCAAATTTACCAGCAGCAATACTAAACAGAAGCATCATCTCCCTTTTCTGGATGTGCTACTCACCATTCATGAACAAAAATTACAACTGATCTGTACCACAAGCCTACAGATGCTCATTTGTATCTAAACTGGACTTCATGTCACCCACACCACACTAAACTGAGCATCATCTACAGCCAAGCACTCAGAATAAGATGCATCTGCAGCAATGAGGAAACCTGTAAAGACCATCTACAGGAGCTTGCTACATTATTTAAAAGGCGAGGCTATCCTCTGCATATCATACAGCAACAAATTGACAAATCTTTGCAGTTACCCAGAGAAGCACTTATTTGGAATACCAACGGCAGAAACAAAAGTGACAGAACTCCATTTGTGGTTGACTATCATCCATCAGCTCCCAACTACAGAAATATAATGCAAAAAACATTTCCCTTACTGTCTACTTGTGAAAAATTGCAAAAGGTTTTTCCAAAACCGCCAGTCATTGCTTACCGCAGAGCTCCAAATTTACGATCTCTTATTGTGAGAGCTGAACTCAAGCAAGTTGTAACAAATGAAGGGGTTCATTGCTGTGACTCTAAAAGGTGCATCATGTGTGAATACCTTTTACAAACATTATCAGTAACTAGTTCTGTTACGAGAAGGATCTATGGAATAAGGCAGCATCTTACATGTCGCTCAACATGCATTATTTATGTGATTCAGTGCCAACGGCAAAGCTGTAAAAAACAATATGTAGGCCAAACAGTGAATGACCTCCGTACATGATTCAGGGATCACAAATCAGCAATGATTAATAAGAAAATTGACCAGCCTGTAGCCAATCATTTTAACCTTGTGGATCATTTACTATCAGATTTGAAGATTTTCCCCGTGGAACATGTCTCAAAGGAAGAACTACTGGACTCCAGAGAAAACTTCTGGATGTACCATTTAAAATCACTGCATCCAGATGGACTGAACATTACTGACAATACAACCTGATTACTGCATATCTCAAGAGCTCTCAGGACTGCATTGATTCCACATTCCAAATGGAATCTTCACTCATGATGCTTTTTGAAAATTCAGCTGTGTCATCTGTGCAGCCACTGAGCAAACCATCTTGTACTACCTGAGGAAGGCGGAAGCTGAAATGTTGTAGTGGAAATATATTTTTGTTCTTTGGTGAATCTATCTGTTTGAGTCACTTCTTTCTTGGATATATATATATATATATATATTCACTGAAAAAACCATAGGTTTTAGGGACAGTTATAGTTACTTGGACATTGCACTCGTACAAAACCCGTGAAATTCCCCCGTTATAGTTAGTTCAGCTAACTATAACTCGCGCCTCGCAATGCACTGCTGATGATGTCACATATTACATCACTCATGACATGGTCAGTGACATCACTGATGACATCACTGATGACATCTCAAATGACATCACTGATGACATCATCCAGTGACTGTGTGTTTCTGTAAAGTTTAAATATTTTTAATATATATAGGAAAAGACGTATTGAAGAATGAGTGGGTGTGTAAGTGTCTGTATGGATGATTTAGTAGGTGCGTGACTGACTCTATAAGTGAGTGATTTAACGTATCTTACTGAATGCATGGGTTAGTGACTAAACTGGGTGAATGTCTGTATCCGTCTGTCTGTTGCTGTGTAAGTGGCTGCATGTGTTTGTGAATAGCTAAATGAGTGTCTATATGAGTTATTGAATGCTTGTCTGAGTATCTGTATGGGTGCCTGAGTGTTTGTGTGGGAGGGGTGTGTGCAACTCTGTGCATAGATGTGTGAGTGGGTGATTCACTGGGTGGATGGTTTCAAGAGTGCATCTGTGATAGACTGTATGGGTGGGTAAGTGTGTGTAAGAGTGTGTTAGTGAGTGAATGTATGTCCCAGTGGTACATGTGTGAGTAACTACATATGTGAAAGGCAGTATATATGTGTATTGGAGTATATAAATAGCTATAAGCGAGAGTGAGTGATTGTGATAGTGGCTGTATGGATGAGTGTGTGCTTGTATCAGTGATTGTATAAGAGCGTAACAATGTGCTAGTATTTGTATGATTAAGTGAGCTGGTGTGTGTATAACTGTATAGGTGAGTAAATGGCAGTGTGTTTAATTATTTGCATGACTGACTAGGTGTGTGAGTACCTCTATGGATGAGTGGCAGTGTTTGAGTGTCTATATAGGAGTAAGAGTGCATATGATAGTCCTGTACTGAGTGACCATAAGTATGAGTGACTGTACGGGTGAGTGAGTGGATGTGTGTGTGTGTAGACCTAAGAATCAGTGAGTGGGTATGTAGTTATTGGTGTTGGAGTGTCTATGGTTTTGCGAATGGCACTCTGTAATTTAGATTGGGTGTATCAAAGGTTATATTAGGGTGTGAGGAGGTGCATCAGATTATCACGTGGATGATGTCATCAGTGATGTCATTTGAGATGTCATCAGTGATGTCATCAGTGATGTCACTGACAATGTCATGAGTGATGTAATATGTGACGTCATCAGCAGTGCATTGCGGGCGCGAGTTATAGTTAGCTGAACTAACTATAACGGGGAATTTCACGGGTTTTGTACGAGTGCAATGTCCAAGTAACTATAACTGTCCCTAAAACCTATGGTTTTTTCAGTGAATTTCAAAGGTTTTTTAAATGCTAATTTGTAACTATAACGTGTCTGAAACCTATGGTTTTTTCAGTGAATTTCAAAGGTTTTTTAAATGCTAATTTGTAACTATAACGTGTCTGAAACCTATGGTTTTTTCAGTGAATTTCAAAGGTTTTTAAATGCTAATTTCTAACTATAACGTGCCTGAAACCTACGGTTTTTTCAGTGAATTTCAAAGGTTTTGTAAATGACAATTTTTAAATGTATTAATTGTTATATTAATTTTTTTCATACTGATTTACTACATTTTTAGAAACAATTTTTTTTACAGATTTTATTTTTTAAATTACATTGTAATTACATTATACATTACATTACAAAAAATACTTTCTCAGAATGAATTACTTTAGTTTAAATACTTTGCACATAGGCAATAGACTTTTAAGTACAGTAGTTACAGTTGTTGCAATGGGCAACACATTTTCAAACACAATGCAACATTCAGCTCAATGTGAATTTCTAGTTAAATGCAATTAGTTACTTTATGGATTACTTTTCTAACCACAGGACTGGATCCTAGATTCAGTCCTGGTACATCTCCTGTAAACAGTTGAGTAAAAGCGTTTTGGTTACAGTCGTGATTTTTAAGGAATATTATTGTATTTTAAAAGTTGACAGAAACTTTTTCTCATAGAATCACCAATGTTATCCTATGGAAGGAAATTCACTTAGCAGGTAAAAACTGTTATCGTTACTTTTTCTTACTCAGTGTTGGATCCTGGATCCAGCACTGGTGCATCTCCTGTAAACAGTTGAAAGAATGCGTTTAAGTCATACAGGTGATTTTTAAGGAATATTTGTAGTTTGTAAAAATCAACACTCTGAAACTTTTTTGCTGAAAACCAGACAATGGATTCCTATGGAAGAAAATATAAGTTACTGGTAAGTACGGTTAAAATTACTTTTCAGGATTAGTACTGGGCTGAAAGATGCAGCACTGAGGTCTCTCCTGATAACAGGTGAGTAAATCGGAATTCGTATTTCGGCTGATTTTAGAGGAATATTTTAAAGTTCCAAAACTCCACACTTAGAAGAATTTCCAAGTGAAACCAGTCAATGTTAGCCTATGGAAGGAAATTCAAGTTACTGGTAAGTACGGTTAAAATTACTTTTCAGGACCAGTACTGGGCTGAAAGATACAGCACTGAGGTCTCTCCTTATAACAGGTGAGTAAATCGGAATTCGTATTTCGGCTGATTTTAGAGGAATATTTGTATGTTTCAAAAATCAACTTAGAAACTTTTTCAGCAAAAAGCAGGCAATGATATCCTATGGAAGGAAATTCAAGTTACTGGTAAGTACGGTTAAAATTACTTTTGAGGATCAGTACTGGGCTGAAAGATGCAGCACTGAGGTCTCTCCTGATAACAGGTGAGTAAATCGGAATTCGTATTTTGGCTGATTTTAGAGGAATATTTTAAAGTTCCTAAACTCCACACTTAGAAGAATTTCCAAGTGAAACCAGTCAATGTTAGCCTATGAAGGAAATTCAAGTTACCGGTAAGTACGGTTAAAATTACTTTTCAGGACCAGTACTGGGCTGAAAGATGCAGCACTGAGGTCTCTCCTGATAACAGGTGAGTAAATCGGAATTCGTATTTCGGCTGATTTTAGAGGAATATTTTAAAGTTCCAAAACTCCACACTTAGAAGAATTTCCAAGTGAAACCAGTCAATGTTAGCCTATGGAAGGAAATTCAAGTTACTGGTAAGTACGGTTAAAATTACTTTTCAGGACCAGTACTGGGCTGAAAGATACAGCACTGAGGTCTCTCCTGATAACAGGTGAGTAAATCGGAATTCGTATTTCGGATGATTTTAGAAGAATATTTGCACAATGGTGAAGGGAGGGGCGGGGCCTGAGGTGACATCTGTGCAAACGCGCCCCGTGGCGCGTTTTAAGTTGGGGGATTAAGTCCCTTGAATCCTGAGGGTCCCTAGGGGCCAACTAGCCCACCAGGAACCTCCAATATGCGCCAGGGGCTGCGTTGCAGAGACGTGTAGAGAGGCCACACCCCTTTTACACCTCTCTGCAACGCAGCTCTGTGGCGCTTTCTGGATGTACCTGTTGGGCTAGTTGGCCCCCAGGGACCCTCAGGATTGAAGGGTATTTAATTCCCCATCTTAAAACGCGCCACGGTGCCTGTTTGCACACATGTCACCTGAAGCCCCGCCCCCTCCCTTCACCACTGTGCAAACGCGCCCCGTGGTGCGTTTTAAGCCAGGGGATCAAGTCCCCTTGAATCATGAGGGTCCCCGGAGTCCAACTAGCCCACCATATACCTCCAAAAGCGCAACAGAGCTGCGTTGCAGAGAGGTGTAAAAGGGGTGTGGCCTCTCTATACGTCTCTGCAACGCAGCCCCTGGCGCATATTGGAGGTTCCTGGTGGGCTAGTTGGCCCCCAGGGACCCCCAGTATTCAAGGGGAATTCGTTCCCCCTCTGCAAACGCGCCAGGGGCGCGTTTGCAGAGTGGTGAAGGAAGGGGCGGGGCCTGCGGGCCCGATCGTTTTTATATTTTTTATTTTTTTGTCCCCTGAAGGGGGCTGTGTGGACCCCTTCCTTTTTCCTGTTTTTGGGCCCTGGGGACCCCATCCCCCAGGGCCTTACCCCTTTTTTAAATTTAATTTAAAAAAAAAAAACGGGAAGGGGGCCGCGTGGCCCCCTTCCCTGGGCCTGTATTGGCCCCGGGGACCCCATCCCCTGGGGCATGGCCTTTTTTTATTTTCTTGGGAGGGGGCTGCGTGGCCCCCTCCTCAGGCCATTTAAGGCCCCGGGGACCCCATCCCCGGGGCCGGCCTTTCCATTTTTTTTTTTTTTTTGGGGAGGGGGCCGCGTGGCCCCCTCCTGAGCCACTACTTGCCCCGGGGACCCCATCCCCCGGGGCTGGCCCTCTCCGTTGGGGACTGTGGGGGGTCCCCAACCCCCCACAGTCCCGCCGGCTCCCCACGTCCCTTGGGAGCCGGCATTGCTATTCCACATGGGGAGCAGCTGACATGCTGCTCCCCATGTGGAAAAGCAATGTGCTTTGGATATTGGAAGAGAGAGCAGGTTTCCTGCTCTCTCTTCCAATATCCAAAGCAGTTTGCTATGGCAGGACGGGAGCCGCGAGGCTCCCGTCCTGCCATAGCAAACTACAGTGTCCCGGGGTAGGCACCCGGGACACTGCAGGAGCCGGCCCTGGGGGGTGGCGGTCCCCAGGGCCATCAAGGGCTCCAGGAGGGGGCCGCGCGGCCCCTCCCTACATCAGCACAGCCCCGGGGAGGTGGTGGTCCCCGGGGCTTCGGGGTCCAAAACGGACCCCCATTTTAATTTGTTAGTGCCCCGGGAGGTGGCGGTCCCGGGGCATGTGGGGGCTGGAGCCCCCCACACAGGTTGTTCAATTAATAAAAAAAAAGCCCCGGAGAGGTGGTGGTCCCCAGGGCTGCGGGAGGGCTCTAAGCCCTCCCGCACCATTTTTTAAAAAAAGCATCGGGGGTGGCGGTCCCCGGGCTTGGGGGCCCTTTGAGGCCCCCACACATAAAATTAAACCCCCACCATGCCCCCGGGACTTGGGCCACCTGGGGGCAAAATACAATCAAAGCGCGGAGACCGCGCTTCGATTTTTTCGGCAGGATTCGCGCACCCTGAGCGCATCCTGCCGATTTTTTTAAAACATTTTTTTTTTTTGCCCAGGGGGTCCTTGTGGGACCCCTGAGCAAACCTAGGGGTCAGGGTGTCTCTACCCTGCCCCCTTTGTGCGCTTTGCGCACTTGTTTCTGTCCCTCGGTTCTACCGAGGGACAAAATGGCTGCCAACATTTCCTGAATCGGAATGTTGACAGCCAGCTGACAGCCAATTAACATGCAGCTCGTGATCGGGAGGGTACGCGGACCCTACTCGGCCATAGATATCACTATCTTTTTACTTTTGATTTTCTCAGCAACTACTGAACGGATTTACACCATTTAACAAAAGGGTTCTTTCTGAACCAAGAACTACCTCTTTTCCAAATTTGGTGTAATTCCATTCAGCAGTTCGAGCTGTAGCCGTGTCTAAAGTTTCCTATGGAAAATTGCATGGGGAAAACGCGTTTTGGGACCCCCTTTTTCTCGGCCCCGCTTGACGAATCCCCCGAGACTTTTAGGGTAGGAGCGGACCGGAGCGGGCCACAAAGTTTGAAAATTTCGCGAAGATACGTCAACCGGCAAGAGAGTTATTTCAAATAGAATGTCACGGATTTCCTATGGATAATAGGTTGTAACTATAACTATCTACTGGCGACCGCCAGTAGATAATATATATATATATATATATATATATATATATATAAAATATATTTAAACTTTTTAGAAACACTCAGTCACTGAATGATGTCATCAGTGATGTCATCAGTGATGTCTTTAGAGATGTCATCAGTGATGTCATCAGTGATGTCACTGACCATGTCATGAGTGATGAAATATGTGATGTCATCAGCAGTGCAATACAAGAACGTGAGTTATAGTTAGCTCAACTAACTATAACGGCCGAATTTCTCTGGTATTGTACGAGTGAAATGTCCAACTAACTATAACGTCCCTGAAACCTATGGTTTTTTCTGTGATTTTCTAAGGTTTTTTAAATGCTAATTACTAACTATAACGTCCCTGAAACCTATGTTATCCATGAACACCGCCGGTCTCTCTTGCTCTCTGTGGTGCGGGTGCAGCAGCTCGCGCAGGCGGTCCCATGACCATATTTTACACCACCATGTCTCCGCAGTAGAAACAATGAAGCTGCGCACTCTGGCTCAATGATTACGGTTGTTTATTTCATCTCCAGAAAAACAAAAGACTAACACACGCGTTCCGGCACCCTGGCCTATGTCAGTGTTAGTTGAATGCATCACATAACAACCCTTAAATAACGGATTACTTAATTCGTTCAAAATAGTCTAACAAAACAAACAAAGGACTCGCAAATCGTACTGATCGCATCATGGCGGCCATCTTAGCCGTACAAATGTATAAACATAATCATGTATTGAAAAGCAATGCTACACAAGTTCTGCTATAGAATGCGTATACCTGCATATATTTAACTAGATGGTTTACAGTTTTATCCTAGTTTTTAACATCACTCTTGTTTCATTGCCTTTGAATAGTCATTCCACAGTCCATTGTATCAATGCAGCGTTATGGAGTTGAACATCATAGTTTTCAATTCATCAACATTATAATGATGTCATAATTCAAATAGATCATGTAATTCATCACTCCAATGCGTTACAATCCAAATTCAGAATTGAGCCCTTAATGGGCAAACTACCTCCAACAGTGGCACTAACCTTGTATTAGATCATTATCTATGACAAACCCAATAAAGCTGTCGATAATGTGATTATTCCAACTCCATCAGAAGTAATCACTTAAACATTCATAAGGACACTCCTCCACCATGGCTTGCGATCAATTAAGCATAGTCATAATTAATGTGGTTTACAAAAATTAAATCTATAAAAAAGCACGAAAACAACAAATGAAAACAATGTATATACATATGTGTTCCTACAGTCCCATAGTCATATGTGGGGAGAGAAGATGATAAAAACAAGGAGAGGAAAAAGTTCACTAGAAATGGTCAATAAAGGTTTCCTTCTATATCAATTTGACCCCGAGTACATTGATAAATATCCTAGCACTCTAGCCTATAAATGACCATAACTCCTCTTCACTATTGAGTCCCCAAGGTGTTAGCGTTTGCAGCTCTATGATGTACCTTGCTTCTAGCTGATGCAACGCCTTCACTCTGTCTCCTCCTCTTTCAGTCGCCGGGACATGATCTAGGCAAAAGTAACGCAGTTTATCACTGCGCGACTTATGCATCTCTGCAAAATGCCTTGCCACAGGGTAGGCCCCATCATGATTTGTTATTGCCCGTGTGTGATCCAGTATTCTCTAAAGGACATGTTAGTGAGGAGTCATTTTATAGAATCAATGCCCAAAACACCAGCAGAGGGATTCTTTCCTTGCACTTCTTGCAAGGCATGCCGAGGTAGTGTCAAGGTGAAAGAATATGAAATCCCTGGGAGAGCAGGTAAACGGGCGATTGACAAGTTGATGAACTGCAACACAAGTGTTGTAGTTTATTGTTTGATATGCCCGTGTGGTCTCCAGTATATTGGGAGTACCATTCATCCTGCCAAGAAAAGAATACTGGAGCACACACGGGCAATAAAACAATGAGGAGACAGAAGCAGGTTAAGGAAATCGAAGCCAGGATGTTTCAAAGTAGAGTATTTATAAATCTTCTGAGAAATATTAAGAAGTATAGAAGATGGAGACATGCTGTAAAACAGAAAGAACAAATTGAGAGAGTAGCTGATGAGGCCTTTGCTTTGAAGGGGGAGGTTTTATTTTGATTATAAATAGAATAAACACTCTTGACATAATGGTGTTGTACTTCAGGAGATAAAAGCAGTAAAAAGATTAGTGAATAGAAGTAACTTTTGTACAGTTTTTAGTGAAGAATGCATACATACTTCTGTTACAGAATCTTTCTTTAATGAAGAAGGCTATCTCCAGGATAATAGATTAGTTTGTGCTATTGATTACAGAGGACGATGTTATCAAATGAAGAATGGCAATCCTATAGCGAAAGAGGTGATGGTACCTAGAAATGTAGAACAAGTTATTGGAGAACAGGTACAAGGAAGTCGGAGTCAGGTGCCTATATAGAAATATATTTGCAGTAGTGTTTGTAGTATTCAACAGCAATTCATTGATACATTAAGGACATTTCTACATATCTTTCCAAAGCGAAGTTTGAAACGCAAATAAGTACTTTACAAGGATTGGATCCTTGAAGATTAGAAAGCATACAAATGTGCAGGGACACTCAGTAGCTTGTTTATCATTTCATTTCATTAATAACTTTATTCAGAGGCATAAGACATCCATAAAATCATCACACAGTGCAAGCAAACATCAAAATACAGTTCATAGCATAAGACAAAAGAGTATACACAAAAATACAATTTGAAAAACAGGGTAAAATTATCAGATCGAATAGCAGCAACATTTTAGACAGCATAGGCTTAAATACATGTCCTACCAAAATATTTTAGCGGGCCCAATATATGAAACGCTTTCCTTATTATTTAGTACCTATAAAAGTATTAAAACCAATCTACATCAATCAATGTTAAGAACGTAAAAAAATCTGTTGCAATTTCACTGAATATCAATAGTACAAAAAATAGTGTGCAACTATTAAAGGAATAAAAAGAGAGAAAACAAAGTACGTTCATATTTGTAGAAGTTAATTCATCAATTTCATCTTGCTTTCAAATCAAAAAGCCAAAAAAAGCACAAATTTCCATGGCACTGTTGGCATATGTTAAACAGAACCAGTGTGAGAGAGGAGAACAAAAACTTATTTTCGGGTCCGCCATGCCCTCCATCTTATCCGATCCTAAAGTGCATAAATTTAATTCAAATAAAAGAAACCAAAGACACAATGTATTACACATACAATAACAATTTCTTTTAGGCACATAAATCACACTACCTAGATCCATAGAGGGTTTGCACCCAATGCCCTTTTCTAAACAAGGGCGGGTGAGATATTCTTTCTGGCATAGGGAACAGCCCAAAGGCTCTCCTTTACACCCTGTGTGATTGACAAGAAAGCCGTAATGATTTCCTTAGTTGGTGTAGTGTCATCTAGACACGCCTGGAAGGCTTCCCTTTTATTATCTATCAATTGTCTGTGGAACCTCTCCAGGGTAATCTGTGTTCAATGCAGAAAGTAACCATTAAGCTGTACTAATTCAATTTCTTCTGCCTGTAGGGTTGTTTTGCCATGCCCTGTTTGAAAAATAATACTGATGATAATTGCAAACCCAAAGGAAAAGGATCACTTATTGAAATCAAATGAGTATAGAAATCAAAAACAAGGGCTGCGCACCTGTTAGATAATAAAACATGATCGATAATGCTGTGGGTATTCCTCCCATTAAAAGTATTCTTCCGTATAGCGTAAGGGGAAGAGATTTCGTTAGCAAATGTCAAGTCAAATTTAAATATTAATTCATTGATCTTATCACCATATATGCTATGGTTAAAATGAGATTGATCTCCATCTTCAGTATTTACCATTCCACATATTTTACCCGACAGTGTATTACACTGACGTGTATTAAAATCAACCCCCATAATTTTATCATCTACTTTCTGTTGTCTCTGGGAATGTGCTCCAAGTCATCATACAATTTCTGCAGAGTATCTATTATTTCTCTCGTCGTGGCATTATTATAAAAATTAATTATTGCTAACCTAGCAGAACCCGTCGAATCACATACTATTAGTTGATAATAAGAATTATGTGTCACCATGGCGATATTAGTAAATTCTAAACTATTAGAGACATAAGTGCATAAAACTCCCCTTTGACCTGCCATGCCTCGACGGAGTGGCGGAAGTAAAGTATGTTCTAAACCCATTCATATGGGTGGGCTCCGTGAGCCATATCTCTTGTAAACAAATAATTTGGAAATCAGCTACAAACTCTAGCCATTCTGGGCTATGTCTTTTGCCCTACAGACCTGCCACATTCCAAAACATAAATCCAAGAAGCTCAGAATTTACTTGAGTGGAATTATGTTTGTAATTGTTTATCGGGGCAACTGGCATGTTACTACTAGCTGGTTGGTGAGTTCTTTCTTGGGTGAGGGTAGTTCCCTCTCTCAATGACTTGGAGGTATTTCCATCATCAATGCATTCTATAAAGGAAGCTCTCATAGTGTCTTCCACGCTGTCTATACAAGCCTCACCATTAAGTCAATCCAGCCCATCCAGATTTGATAGACAATGAAAGCGATTATAAGTTGGTACCAGATAGTTTGTTTGCCATTGATCTCGGGTCAAATCTATTCTACGGTCTATTATCATTGATTAAATGTGCAGGTTGATAAATATAACCTAGACGGAGGGCAGAAATTGTGCTTATGGAGACATTTGTGGCCAGGGTTCTGCTCAAAACTGTCTCCACCAGCCGAGGCGTTTTAAAAGAGAGAACTACACAGTCACCGCTCAGGGTTTTTTTCCCTTTCCCCACCCATTTGACTCTCTTTACCATCTTGAAGTCATTGAATAGATGTTCAGTTAAACCTGATCTAATACCCAGCCAATTTAGGGACTTGGGGGCATATTATCAAGGGCCATTTCGCCGCTCTTTTGGCTTTAAAAGCCAAAAAAGCAGCGAAAATGACATCGCCCTATCTACAAGGGGATGCTAACATGCATTAGCGCATGTTAGCACCCGTTTTCCCGACGCCTCGCTTTGCTTCTCTAATGAGATGCAAAGTGGGCGTCACTGGGCAGTACTCCTTATAAATTATCGCTGATGTGCACATCGCGATATTTACAAGGAGGCCCACGCATTTTTGCAGATGTTAGTTTTTGGCGAAAACAGCGGTTTTCGCCAAAAACTAACGTCTGCAAAAATGCTGACTTAGGTATACTTACCATTGGGGGTGGATTATGCTGATATGACCAAAGGGTCGTATCAGCAAGGTTATCGCCGTTTTCCATGGAACATCGCTGAAAAACCAGCGATGTTCCATGGAAAACACCGCTTTCGCTGGAAAATTATCGCCATTGCTCTATGCGTTGTTGATACAGCGATAGCATGGCGATAATTGTCAGCGATAGCCGGCGATACATAATTTCTCGCTAAGAGCGGCCAGCGATAATTATCGCTGCCGCTTGATAATATGCCCCTTGTTTCTTAATGAAATCCAGCTCTCCGCACTATTGGTAGATAAGGGGAGAACATTAGTCAGGACTATCACATATGGTGTGGCGGCTGGTGGAAGATCCAAATGATCAATTATTCATTCTATGGGTTCTCTGGGATGGTCATCAGTAGCTAGAGTGACTGCAGCATATCCAGGGTGTCTACCGCCTCTCACCCCAGAACAAGGCGTACCTGATTTTGAACTCTCTCCACCCCTCGTTCTATCATTTTTAATGCATGCATAACTAAGGGGGCATATGTTTGATCCTGCCGGTTTAATGTTATTGGTTACAATCTTGGTCGGTGCCTCGTTTGTAGGCAGACAGGTTATATTATTTAGTGCATTTGGCAATTGTCCAGTCACAAGAGTGTTCAAAAGGTCCAGGCAGAAATTAGTTCTTGTTTCTACCTTCGTTAATCGGGTATATATAGACCCCAGTGTGTTATTCACATGCTGATCGAGAAGCTTAAGTGCCTCTGCTAAAGCATCTAGTTTACTATTAATTATATTGTTAGGATCCAAGTTAGTCTTTACTAGGGTTGCTACTATTTGGTGAAGGCCCTGTTTTTTGCTATTTACTCGCTTATCCTGTATTGTCTCCTTGTTAGGGCGGGTACCTACACGATGATTTTGGGGTTTTCTAACACATTTAGGTGGGGTGAGTTAGATTTAGATGGAGAAACATATTCAGATATATTGAATATATCCCTTCTCCCCATTTGCCATTCTTATCATTCTTCTTTCTTAGGTCCCTGCCTTCACTTATACTTGCAGGGTTCTCTGTGCCATTGGTAAGGGTATGGGTCATAATTGCCGGGACCATTACACAATCACCGTTAGTTAGCAATGATTCTTCGACTGTTGATATTTGCTTATCAATAGCTCCCATGGCTCCCGTAATACACTTTAATAGGGATAATTGGGATTTATTTAGAGACTGGGGCTTACCAGCAATGGCGGGATGCTTCCTCTAACCCATGCTGAGGGAATGTTCTAATGGAGGCGTAAAATTGTACCAAAAATACCCGCTGCTCAAAATAAATCATGACAATAAAGTGAAGAGGCACTACAGAGTTATTGCAGAAGTAGTTACTAGATAATTGCACCACCCCACCTCTAGAGTCTCATCCAAATTTCACAGACCCCTGTCATTCAGTAATCGGTAATTAATAGTGATCAGTGTTCAGGATATATTTTCCTCCCTTAGACGGTCAAGAAGTCAGAACGTCATGTAAGTGGTTAACAAGTCTTTGAAGATGCCTCCTTCCCTGTTTCCTTTCCTCTGTTCTAGTAAAATATTGCAGCTGTGGGATTAAGGGTGCATCTGACGATAGATCCCCCACGAGTAGTCCCATGAGTAGTCCCAAGAACGGTCCAAAGAAAAGTCACAGAGGAAAAGTAGGAAGAAATGGGAAAAATACCTTGCTCTTAAAGGTGCCGGTATCGTTGGAATGAGCCATCTGGGCCTCCTCCAGATTTTAGGCAACAGAAGCAAACAGACAACCCCCTGCAGACTGATAAATCAGACTTGCTGCATATTGCTGTACGTTCACTAAGAGCTCTCTTCCCCCACTGGCAAGGCCCCCCCTCACATATAAGAGGTCAGCTGGGGGGCAGATCTACAGTGGGTGCCTGTTTTTCACCACCAAGGGGGGTGGCACCGCCCTGCCTCTTCCTGTTGCTGACAGGTGCAGGACAGGCCCGCCCTTTGCCCGGGCGTTGCCCGCACGCATCCTGCGCCCCGGGAGTTGTCAGGTGCTTAAATGCACGCAGCGCAGTCTGGGATTAACGTTGGCCCCTCCTCTGGACAATGGCCTCTGGGACTTCGAGTCCTCCACAAGGCAAGTCTGGTTCAGCGGGTCCCCCGCCGTGGGAGTTGTCATGTGCTTAAATGCATGCAGCGCAGTCCGGGATTAACTTTGGCCCCTCCTCAGGGCAATGGCGTCTAGGACTTTGAATCCTCCACAAGACAAGTCTGGTTCAGCGCATCATTAAACAAAGTTTGCCAAAGCACTTTTTATCATTTCAGGATGTTAGTTGTACACCACTTAACAATGCAAACTTTAGTCAGGAGGCTGTACTATGTGAACAATCCTGCTTTATGTTTAGGAGAAAATAATAGAGCACTTTGTATGGTACTGTGGCAGATGTAGAAAAGGTTTGTGATGATGTGCAGTTTTGTTTCTTTGGTCCTCAGCAGGATTCTAGGGAAAATGAAGAGTTGTTAAGAGGAGGAGTTGTAGCACAAGATGCAGATATTACAGTTAAAAGTTTTGAAGAAGAGATTAAATGATTTTACACAGTGGGGTCTAAAAAACTAGAGTATTTTTGTATATGTTGTCAACACACTCACTAGAAGATTTGAACAAAGACTTTTGACTTGTATTTAAAAAGTGAAAAAGTGAATAATGATAACTGGCAAAAGTTAGCTGGGTATTTATTTGTAGAGGAACGCTTTGACTTGTCCATACAGCAAGTTATATGTAAGTAGTGTTACAATAAATTAGAAGACGATAAAATGAACAACACATAGCTATTAGATACCCATTTTGTAAGATAATAAAATGCCTGCTAATGTAGAAAAACTATGAAGGGCCAAAAATTAAAAAAAAACACATTTATGATTGTTTGCAGCAATGCGAAAGGCTCTTATGGACTGCTCTCCAGCACTCACTACAACTCCACAATACATGCAGTATGATGCCATCCGGGAAAACTGTGGAGCCAAATCTGGAAGTTGATATAGGTTGAGATTGGACCTCTGAAGGGACTCTCTGCTCCAGTGTTGTTGTGGCTGATTTTGAAGTTCAGGGTCCTTTAGCCTTGCGTTGCCTTCTTGCTGCTTTTACACTATTGCTTTGATATGTTTTTAGATGGTAAAGCATGGACCTAGTCCAGCAAAAATATCTATTATTTGTACCCTTTGACAATGTCTTGTGACATATTGTGCATTGCGCAAATCTGTTCATTATGAACTTCTCTTAAAGAATGTTGAAGATAGGGCATGTTCTTTTTTTAATTATTTTGTTGAAAAGTGATATTCCTTTATTTCTCAGTGACATGATTTTCTGTTTTATTTGTGGTTTTGTACGTGGCTTGTCTTGAAAACTCTGGAGCCATATCTGTTACAGTAGTCTGCACCTCTCAAAGGACTTTCTGGGTGGGAATTGTTGCTGGTGCCATTGATATAGATGGTCCTCCAGCTTTCCTCTACTTGATTGCCAGTTAGAGATGATTTCTATGTTAGGTTTTAAGATGATAGACCATGGACGTCATTCCACATGAATATTTTTGTTCATTCCTCTAGAGTGGGTCTTTTCACAGAGTGTGCATTGTACTAGTTTTGGAGCAGTTTTTGATTCCTCTTAAGATTGGGTAAGAATGGGTAATTTGATGGGTGTTTTGTAGTTATGTTCTACTCATGAGTTCAGATGTTGAAAGTTATTTTTTGAAATTGATGTTTTTGTTAAATGTGTTGTTAAAATAAAGTTAAACAATGTTACTAAACAGCTAGACTCAAACTTTATGTAAAATATGTTTAAATATCTGTTTTACACTTTGTCATTTGTATTTCTGACTACTGGTGTCATTGCGACCTTTGGTGTTGCTTTGAAGAAGGAAAATGCATTGTTGATGTAGTTATTTCGACAAATGTATATGAAGGGGAAAGTTAAATTAGTATCTTACTAAGTAGCTACATTGAAACTGTATGTCAAATATATATGTTTTACACCTTATCGAAAACACCTGCTATTCGCAGTGTGCTCCTTGGCAATGGCATTCAAAGAATTACACAGGCACTACCTGTGCAATCATCAAGGATGTCCTTTCTCCACCACTCTGCAAACACACCTTCTGGCACACTACTAGGTGGGGGGTGAAGCCCCCTTGGCTATTGAGGGTCATTGGGGGCCAACTACCCCTACTGTTACCTCCAGCAAGTCCCACACAGTGAGTTTGATAAGGGGTCTGGGGAGGCCACATCCCCTTTCTGCACCACTCTGCAAACGTGTCTCCTGGCACACTACTGGTTGGGGAATTAAGTTTTCTTGGATGCTAAAGGACCTTGGGGTCCAAGTAGCCCTTCTGGTACTTTCTGTAAGTCCAGAGCAGGATTCCTGAGAGCTGGTCAGAGTACCCGCCCCCTATCCCCACCACTCTGCAAGTACCATTGTTACGTAAAAAAACATAGAAATTTACTGAAAAAAACAAAGGTTACAGGGACGGTAGTGTTATGAATTAGCATTTAAAAAGCCTTAGAAATTCACTGAAAGAGCAAAGGAGGTTACAAGGACAACACAGTTAGGAAATATAATTTTTTAAAAACCATAGAAATTCACTCAAAAAAACAAAGCTTACAATGACACTATAGTTAGGCTGACATTTCACTCATACAAAACAAGAGAAATTCAGCAGTTATAGTTAGCTGAGCTAACTATAACTCACCCCCCACAAAGCACTGCTTATGTCCTCACATATTACATCACTCATGGCATAGTCAGTGACATCACTGATGACATCCACAGAATCTCTGATGCACCCACTCACACCCCAATATAACCTTTCATACACCCACTCCAACTTCTACACTAGCAATCTCAAAACCATTGACACACCCATACCAGTACTTACACACCCACTCACTGATTCATAGGTCTACACACACATCCACTCATTTACCCATACAGCCACTCATACACCAACTCACTCACTAATACAGCCACTGATATATCCACTCATACACCCATACAGCCACTCACACAAAGTCACTCATAGAGCTACTCACATACCTACTCACTCACCTATAGACTCATAATACAGCCATTTTCCCACCTATAAAGTTATTCACACACCCACTCATTTACTCATTCAGATACTACCACATACTCATTCACCTATGCAGTCACTGACACAAGCACACACCCACCCATACGGCCACTCTCACAATCACTCATTCACACATGCAGTCACTCATATACTCCAACACTCACCTATACTGCCTTTCACATATGCAGTTACTCACCCATATACCACTGACACATCTATTCACTCACTGACACAGCCATACACACACTCACTCACCCATACAGCGCCTTACACACACACTCACTAACCCATAGAGACACTGACTCACCCACTAACTCATCCATACAGACAGTTACACACCCCCTCACCCACCCACACAGACATTGAGACACCCATACACGTAGTCAGCAACCAATCACTCACCCATATAGAAACTCAGGTACCCACTCACACACCTATACAACCACTTAGACACCAACTCACAGACAGATACAGTCATTCACACAACTAGTCACTCACCCATACATTCACTGAGACACTTAATTATTTACTTATACACTTACTCATGCACCCACTGAATCATCCAATCAGGTGCTCATACACCCACTGATTCACCAATGCACCTTGGTATGTATATATAACACTCATAAACTTTTTTTAATTCATTCACAGTCACTGGATGATGTCATCAGTGATTGCATCAGTGATGTCATTTAAGATGTAATCAGTGATGTCATCAGTGATGTCACTGACCATGTCATGAGTGATGTAATATGTGAGGTCATAAGCATGGCATTGCGGGGGCACAAGTTATAGTTAGCTAAGCTAACTATAACTGCTGAATTTCTCCGGTTTTGTATGAGTGAAATGTCAGCCAAACTATAACATCCCTGTAACCTTTGATTTTATTCAGTGACTATATATATATATGCCTATCTCAGTGTATAAGTCTATGTATCACTGTGTGCTTAGCTGTGTCAGTGTTTGTCTAGATGTCTCCTTCTTGTGTCAGAGTATGTGTAAGTGTATGTTTGGGTCTGTCACCACATAAATGACTGTATGACTGGGTGTGTCAGTATATGCCATAGTGTATGCCTGTGTGTTCTAGTGTATGCATCAGTGAGTCTCTGGGTTGGTGTATGCATCTATGTATTCATTGTTGTGTCAGTGTATGTAACAATGTGTAATGTGTAATGATTGAGTTTGACTCTCAATGCATCAGTGTGTGGAGGGATGTGTTAATATATCTATTAGTGTGTCATGGGGTGTCTGAGTCTATGTACGAGTGTTTAAGTGAGTAAGTCAGTTAATGCATGAGTGTGTGCGTGACTGTGTCAGCGTATGTGTCACTCACTCCTAGGGTGTGCGAGAGTGTGTATGAATGAGTGTGAGTATGTGTTACTGAGTGGATTGATTTGTTTATGGCTGTATTAGTGTATGTATGACTGAGTGCTAGATGGCTCACTGTGTGTATGAGTGAGCTGGTGAATATGTGAGTGAATGCATCAGTATGTTAGTTTATGCTTCAATCAGTACTTGGGTGTGTTAGTGTATACATCAATTTTTAACTGGCTGTGTCAGCATATACATCAGTGTGTACCTAGAAAAGAAAAAAAACTATTAAATTTTTGTAAAAATACATTATAGAGAATTGTGAATACTACAAAATTAATAAGGTCAAAGCAGTGACAATCATGAATGGGTCTGACAGTTACTATTTAGGTACGTGAATTGATGTGACAGTGTCTCTATGGGATTGTGAATAGGTATGACAGTGTCTGTATGGATTTCTGAATAGGTGTAACAGTGACTATAAAGGTGTGTGAATGGGTGTGACAGTGTCTCTATGAGTATGTTAAAGGGTGTGACATTGTCTGTATGGATTTCTCAATAGGTGTAACAATGACTGTATAGGTTTGTGAATGGGTGTGACAGTGTCTGCATGGGTATAAGAGTGGGTGTGAAAGTTTCTGTATAGGTATGTAACTGGATGAGACAGTATCTGTATGGGTATCTGAATGGGTGTGAGAGTAAGCCTGAGTGTAAAAATTAATATACATTGTTTTCTCCCACTCGCGCTAAATACACGGATCCCCACAAGGTTGCATGGGGGCCACGCTGAGCCCTGCGAGGAATCTGCAGATTTTGCGAGTGGCCCAAAAAAACATTTTTCCAGATTTCTGACCTCAAGACATATCCTCACCCCTCTTTCATAATATGTATATTATATCAGGGTCAGGAAGCCTCTCACCTGTGCCCTTCATTGAGTTTGCCAAGAACTCCGACAAACAAAATGGTGGTTGCAAATTTCCTGTGAAGGTGCGGCCAGCAAATCAGAAGGTCGGCAGAGCTCCTGAATCCACGGATCACCCACGAGTAAATCTGCAAGTAATGCCCATTCCCAGATGTACAAATTTGTTCTCCAGTTTATTTCTCCAAAAATACTTAACAGATTTACATCAAATTACAAAACGCATGATCTGCGTACCAACATCTACCTTCTTACCAAGTTTGGTCTAATTCGGTTCAGCAATTTGGGCTGCTGGCTTGTTCAAAGGTCCTATGGAAATTGGCATGGGGAAAACATGTTTTGGGACCCCCCTTTATCCTCGGCCCTTGCTTCACGGATCAACCTGAAACTTTCCAGACTCCATCTGAAGTACTGGGCAAATTTGTTTGGACAATTTCATGGAAATTTGTCAAATGGTGCCAAAGATATAGGTACATGAAAATGACCTCTTCCTATGGAAACTAAGTACTAACTATAACTACCTATTGGCAACCACCAGTAGGTAAAATATATACATGAACAGAAAACCTGCTCTCGCTTCCAAAAACCAAAGCAGAATTGCTTTTGCACAAGGGGAGCTGCATGTCAGCAGCTCCCCTTGTGCAAAAGCAATGCCGGCTCCCGCAGGAGGCGGGGAGCTGGCGGAACCGTGGGGGCATTGGGGCTCCCCCCACGGTCCCCAACACAAAGGGCCGGCCCCGGGGATGGGATTTGAATATTGATGACATTGAGTTGTTATATACACTCTCCACACTTGATGATGATTGTGATTATCATGACAATGCTATTCTGAACTTAGAAAATTGTGATCTCGAACTATCTGTGAATCCAGGGAGTTCACTTAAACCCAAATCAGCATTTTTGCCTAATATTCAGTGTGACGCGATTGAGGTCTTTGAGAAGGGCGTATTGAAGGATCTTAAAAAGATCAGGTATAGGGCAGTACCTACCAAGAATAGAAATATCACTGTTGCTCAAAGTAGAGCAATAGAAAATGTAAAATCTGATAATTCTATTGTTATTCGCCATTCAGATAAAGGTGGCAACGTAGTTGTTCTTGGCAAAGACATGCACTTAGCTGAAGGGGCAAGACAGCTGAATGACACTACTTGCTATTGTATCTCGGACAGAAATGAAGTGTTGAGATCCAATAAGAAATTTGGTGAGATGTTGATGGACTGGAGGGAAAAGGGTTTAATAGAGTGGGAGGAATATAAATATCTGAGATGTACCCACCCCAAAATACCAGTGCTTTACCTTCTGCCTAAGTTGCACAAGGATGCACAGAATCCCCCGGGGAGACCCATTGTTTCTTCAATAAGTTCCCTATTGGAGAATACTTCCAGATTCATTGATCATTACCTGAGACCTTTTGTAGTGGACTTACCAGCATATATACGAGATACCACTCATTTCCTGACTGTAATTGATGGTATTTATTGGGAAGAAAGTTACACACTTGTCACCCTAGATGTCAGCAGTTTATATACGAGTATCATGCATGATCATGGAATACAGGCTGTTAGGAACTTCTTGAAAGCACAATCCATTTCCCTTCTATTCCACTCAGAGATGTTGGTGGATATGATCTACTTTTGTTTAACCAACAATTTTTTTGTCTTTGATGACCGCATCTACAGGCAGAGACAGGGCACAGCGATGGGCACCTGCTTTGCCCCCAGCTATGCGAATTTAGTGATGGTCTGGTGGGAGGAGCAGGTGTCCGCACAGCTGGAGGAATTTGAAAGCTGTGTGTTACTGTGGCTGCAGTTCATCTATGATATTTTCTGTATATGGGATGGAGATGAGGAGTCTGCTAGATGCTTTGTAAAGAAACTGAACAGTAACTCCTATAACTTGTCGTTTACTGAGCACATTAGTAAGACATCTATTGACTTTTTGGATGTGCAAGTGAATGTGAAGAATGGAGCCCTGGAGACAAAGTTGTTTAGGAAAGCCACAGCAGGCAACAGCTTACTTAGTGCTAGGAGTGCGCACCCTCCGAATCTCATCTACAATATCCCCTATGGGTGCTGTTACGTGCAAAACGTAATTGTAGCACAGAAGTTGCATTTATCGCTGAGAAAGAGATCATGTGTAGGTGATTTAAAGAGAGAGGATACAGCCCTAAATGCATTGATCAAGCTAGCAAAAGAGTTGAAACAGTCACTAGGAATGAACTGCTGCATCCAGTGGTTCAGGAAAAAGATCAGGATAAAGTGAGGTTTATAACAACTTTCTCACACCAGGCATATGAGATGCGTAAGATTTTACAAAAACATTGGCAGGTTTTGAGAACTGATGATAATCTGCATAAATGTTTGAACTGTAATCCCCAGATCACCTTTAAAAAAAGTAGATCTTTACGCGATGAATTGAGTCAGAATTTGATTACCAAAGAGAATGTAAGCAGGAATACTGGTTGTTCAGGTTTCCGCTGTTGTAAAAGTTGTAAGGCATGCAGCAACAGCGTAGATTGTACACAATTTCGAATACCCCACTCTAAAAGAGAATTTGTTATCAAAAAGTCTCTTACTTGTAACACCACTTATTGTGTGTATGCACTGGTTTGTCCCTGTTACAAGATGTATATAGGGAGTACTATTCATCGTGCCAAAAACGAGTGCTAGAGCATGTTCGTGCCATTAGACACAACAATAAGCATTACCCTATGGCACGGCATTTTTTCGATCATCATTTTCAGGATGAGAAACTTTTTAGAATGTTGGTAATTGATGCTGTGGGGATTAACATGAGGGGTGGCAATCGTGAGCTAGAACTGCGCAAGCTGGAATCAAAGTATATAATTGATTTTGAAACCCTGGTACCGCAGGGTTTGAACTCCAGCAAACAACTTGCCATCCATTTGGGTAGTTAGGAACAGGAATTATAATCGTGCTAATCTTTTCAGATGGTCTTTTATGGTTTTTAATTATAACACTGTATATTTTATTCTTTCACAGGTGCTGGCACTTTCCCTTCCCTTTTTCTGATAAATGAATAGTGTGGAATCTGCTGTCTTCTAATATTCCGAGAAAGATTTAATATGTCAATAATTTCTTTATACATTATGGAATAAGAGCAAATATATTGGATATTTGGGTAACATGACCATAGAATACTGGTATTGTTTACAATGTTTGTCCCGTCAACTATGGGAGTGATTGGACTAAAATTGCCCACTGGGGCAGGATATGGGATGTGAGCCATGTTTGTGGTTAACATGCGTGCATACAGTGCAGCTGGACGTATAATATGACTAAATACAAACATACTGATAGCCAGTGAATGAATATAATGGTTGCCCACTTGAGCTGGATGAAGAATATACACGACATTCTTGTTTATTATGAGATATATATATCTTCTTTTGCAAACGGGCTCACAACGCAATTGATTGTAACAAGATCGCAAAACATCAAGTGTATATATTTACAAATACAGTTATATTACCGTTGCAGGATACCACTGCTTTAATTTTGCTTTTTGAGACAGCATTGTAATTTAATACATTGTGAGATACTTGATTACATATTGTATATATATTTCATGAAATGAAGTGAATCAGTCTAAGATGGCCGCCACTATTCTGGTTATCGGAATACACTATGTGGGTGAAGTCCATTTTCACTTTTTATAATGAATTCAAATAAGGCAATGTGACACTGTGTTGTTGATGACCGTGAACAAGGCATAATGCCTAAACACGTCCCTTTGTGTCATTAAACTGGAGTTTTGGAGCATACTGGAGTGTCTGAGTATTTCCTGTGGACTGGGAGGCTTCGCTATAACTTTGGCGTCATTTGACCAATCTGCATGAAATTTTGCCAAAGAAGTGTCATGGTAGGTTCTATTGTTATGGAATCTTTGGGGGTGATCAGTGCAGTGGAGACCAAGAATTTGGGGTGTGAAATAAGGTTGCATTTGTATTGTTAATTCCCATGGAAACATTTAGCCACACCTACAGCCCGAACCGCTGAATGGACTTACACCAAATTTGACAGGGAGGTAGATGCCGGTTCAAGGAAGTGTCTTTTGCTTATTTGATGTAAATCCATTCAAAAATTATAAGTTTAAAATTATAGTGATATCTCTGGCCACAAATATTTCGCGATGAATCGCAGTGGTTACGCGATGAATTGCAAATGCACGCGTCAACAGGAATGCCCTTATTGGCGGGATGCAACCTGAATAGAAAGTTGCAGCTGCCATTTTATCTATCAGGAACATTTTCCGAAGCTGAAAATTTGTGTGAAAGCCCACATAAGGGGTCAGGGTGTAGATACTCTGACCCCATGGTTGAGAAATGGGAGTGTTAGTGACACAAGTTATGTGTCCAAAATTGATATTTTCAAATGTGCGATATTCGGGATGACAACACGACCGCCAACGCGGCCCCCCCATGTACCATCATGGGTACATCGCGACCATCAACGTCATTGCAAATATTGGTGGAAATATAAAAAATATATCAGTGAATTATTAATATGCATTATTATAGAGATATTGATATTTTGCTAAATGTTTTTATAGAGTTATTTATATAGTGAATTATCTACTGTGATGGTTAGAAATAGGTATATACTTATAATTTTTTTATGTGGTGGTGGCTATTGAATTCCTGCTTTTGCTTTCTGCTTTCACAACGTAACCACGGGGATCGTGATTACCGATGTCATCGCGATCTCTGGCCTCACCGCTAAAACCGAAAATAGGTTTTAGAGATGGTTGTTCTAGAAATACACTAGAAGAACGTGAGTTTGAAGTGTACAGTAATAAACCCCTACTGTGTAAAATACTGTAATATGTGTGCATATTTGTGCTTCACTTTATGGTAAAGGTGCAATTGTCGCGGTTAACGATGTCATTGCGACGTTCCGAATACCCGCGAAAAAGTAAAATTGGTCTAAAAGATGGTTTTTAAAAAAACTTAGTAGAAAAATATAAGTTTAAACATGCTTTGAAAGAAGTATGTATATTGTAATATGTGTAGGGCAATGTTCAGAATGGACTTTTTTATACATTCTTTTTGGATGTGCTGGTGGCCATTGAATGTCTACTTTTGTTTTCCGTTTTTGTGACATGACCACAGCTTTCGCAAATACTGACGTCATCGCAAAAACAGAAAATAGGTTTTTAAGAGATGGTTTTTATATAAACTCTCTAGAAAAACATGAATTTAGAGAATACTGTAAGAAACCCTTAGAGGCTGATTAGGATGGCGGGCGGACTTTAGTCCGACCGCCATCCCAGTGGAAATGGGACCGGCCGCCAGACATGCGGCGGTCCCACACCCCTAATTAGGATGCGACCGCCACCCTGGCGGTCGCATTCTGCATATTTGACATTGCGGCGGGTGCTGCTACAGCAGCACCCGCCGCAATGCCAAATGAGCATGTTGTGCATTCCCATGCACAACGTGGCAGGCACCGCGCGGTGCCTGCCACCTTGTACATGGAACTGCAGGGGGGTACCATGGGTACCCCCCAAGTGCACCCCCCACCCCCTCTGGGGGCCCGCAACGGGCCCCCAAAGCACATCTCCGCCAGCCTTTCCATGGCGGCACCGCTGCCATGGAAAGGCCTTTTGAGATACACATCCTGATATGGATGGCGGTGCCTACTAGGCACCGCCACAATATCAGGCCCCAATTCCGCCCGACCGGCAATCGGAACGATTGCTGACTGGCGGAAAAGCGGCAGACGCACTTTGCGTCCGCCGCGGTACCCCCCGCCATTGTAATATGGCGGGGGGTAAATCGGGTTGAGATGGCGGGCGGATCGCCACCGCCTGGCTGGCGATGGCGATCCGCCTGCCATCATAATCACCCCCTTAGTGTGCAAAATACTGTAATATGTGTGGATATATGTGTTTTACACTTTTTGGAAAAGGCACGGGTTACGACGTCATCGCGATGTACGGCATAACCACGAAAACAGAAAATAGGCCTGAAATATGGTTTTAACAGAAACTTAGTACAAAAATATGAGTTTAAACATGCTGTAATATGTGTATTGGATTTTTTTCCATAATATTTTTGAGTTTGTTGGTGGTCATTGAATGTCTGCATTTGTTTTCTGTTTTTGCGACGTGTCTGCAAGGATCGCGACATTGTCGCAAAGATCTCCAAAAACTAAAGAAAAACATACCTTTTAGAAACATATTTTCCAATATTTCGGGTACTAGGGTCGCTCTGACAAGAGTAAGTCTGGGTGGTGAACTCCGCTCACAGAGTTTGCGGAGTTTTCCGCACTCCGCGTTACGCTCGAGCTCATCAACATCAAGTGGGCGAGTGAGGAAACTCCACCTCCCGGCAAGATTTTTCCTCATTCGCGCTCGTCAACGTCAAGTTGGTGAGCACGAGCGAGGGAAATCAACCGACAGGCGAGATTTCTCAACGCAGGCAGTCGGATTTCTCAATGCGAGTGGCTGCGTATGCTCGCAAAGGCTCGCGTTGAGAAACCGTCTGTTCGCCTTGAGAAAGCTGCCGCTCAGGTAGAAAATCTACTCAAGCGGTAGAAATGAATCAGCGCCCGCTTGCGCTGTGCATGGTGCCATTCGCAATCATTTCAGAGCACGGACAAACACCTGGCACTGAAAATTATCACGAACTACATTTTTTCTAACTTACTCCGCCGCTTGCGGAGCTCCGCGTAGCGCTGCAGAGTTTTTTTGCACTTTGCCGAACTCCGCGAACTCTGCTCAGGCTTCGACAAGAGCCATTGTGTTGGTTGTGTGTATATGGCTGCTATATATAAGACCAGATGCAGAGTTTCAGGTTACTTAAAAACACCCTGTTGCCTTCATCTGTAAAGTGAACTCCATCATTTCTATAAATTCCATGCATGTCAAAACGCTGATTGTTGTTATAGATACAGCTCATACGATGGTCTCTGAGGAATGCAGAAACAGTTTTATTAACATGTTTACTGGCTTTGTCAATCTGTGTACAGAATTTATTTGACTACTTCCATTTCTCTCTTAGGCATACATTAGAGTACACCAAAACAGTGTGAGGGAAAAGTGACATCAGTTCTGCAAAGGTATCTTTCATTAGGATTTCCAGCCCGGCTCCAGTCAATGTGCCTATGTCATTGCCACCACAGTGCGCAATCATGAGGTCAGGAATTTTGGAATCCACAATGCCAGCAACTGATGACACTTTAACCCTCTCTGGCCAAACAAAGTAATCTGCACATTTGGCGAACCCAAGTCCCTGTCACTACCTCTCTTTTTTGCAGCCTGTTTAGCCCAACAAATATAGCTGTGGCCCACAACCCATACTCTAAGCATTTTGAAGTGAAGGAGCAATAGCAGTCAGGAGAAGGCTGGAGCTGAATAAAGTAGTTTTCCAAAAGGAAAAGCAGTTAAAATGGAGCTGTTTTTTTTACAAAAAAAAATATATATATATATTTCATTGGATGTTGTCAGCATGAAAGTGAATAAAATTAGGTAGTGTGTTGGATGCCTCCGAAAGAAATCTTATTATTGGCTGTTGTTTAAAAAAAGAAATGCAATACAGACATTGATATGCTTTTGATTGTGTGAAGTAAACCACACCTGCTTTATCTCAGTTGGAAGTAGCATGTTCCCTCTAGAATGTGCTGTGAACTTCTGACCTACTGGTTCCACTGGGTTGTTAAGTTCACTGAGTGAAGAGTGTATTGGGGGAAGGGTGTTAATGAGACAGAACATTTTTTTAAAGTTGAAGAGTGATGACACAATTTAAGTAATGGCAAGCTTTATTTTCCGAATCAGGACTATGTCATAAACTCTTATGCAGTATTTAAATTTTTTTTAACTGAAGCTAGATATAGGGTTGAACTCTGCGATCATCACGCATACATCGCAAACGCACATAGATAGGAATCTCTTTTTTAAAGGGAGGGAATGGGTTAACTGATAATAACCATTCACAGGTGGAGATAGTGCATTTTAAAATGAAAGACATGATTTCATTTGCTGCCTTTCTCATGATCACAGAGTGCAACGTTGAAGAGGTTGCCATTTCATGGTTGCTTTGTATGAGAGTGGTGTACCAATCCTGTGCTTAGTTTTTACAAATCCTAATAGTGTCAAAACAATCCAGAAAGAGCTAAAAATACAATGAAATCTACAAACTGAATTCACTGGTATGTATATAACTGTTTTATCCTTTATAAAAATTACATTAGAAATGAAGATGAAGATGTATATGGGAGTTTGATAAAAATATATCAGATGAACTGTATGCATTAGAGGGTATGTGCTTAAGAGGTTAGTGGTAAATGTTTGGGGAAGTAGGAGAAAAATGAATTAGTGCCTTTTTATTACATTGTGTACTTTATTGAAAAATAATAATATAGTATTGTGGAAAGTTGCAATGAGGAACTAACAATGTTTTATATGTCTAAATATCATGTGCAGAAGAGATAGATCTGTCATTTGCATTCTGGGAGTTGTAGTAATTTTAGTCACATTATTAAACAGGACTAGTGTAGTCACAAATAAAAGATGAGAACATGTTGTCGGCCTGTTTATGAATTAGAAAGAGTTCATACTTGTTAGGTATATATTGGGAAGTGTTTGTCAATGTGGTTTTTAACTTATATGATCGCTTAGCATATGCTTAGATGTGGGATATGGTTCTTGTGGCTGCAGATAGCTATATATATGGTGGTACTTTTGAGTTTAGTTAAAGATGCAAAGAGGTATATATTTTTGGAAAGATGGCATGAAGGTTTACATCTATTAAGAAATTGCATATATGTTTACATGGTGATCTATGTTCAGTAAGGCTGATGAATATTTTCTTAAACATGGTTTGTTTAAAATTGAGAAGGATTAATAGTGCAGAATGCCTCGAGAGTTCTTGTGCTAGCTTAATTTGGAGTGTGACTTTTGTTTGGGAAATGGTGAATATATGTTTTAGAAGAAGAAGAAGAATTTGAGAAATGTTGTAGCTATACCATTCACAAAAAGGTTTTGTGCTTTGAAAGTTTTTAAAATGCTGTTTTCCATTTTGGAAATTTACTGATGCATGTGCATGCTCAGTAACAAAGCAATGTATGCTCCCAGAGAGCCATGTATGCAACACCAAGTGTGATATCTAGACTTCACTCACACATAGCTCAGTAGAAAGCATATATACAGTAAAACAGCTAGTTTGATACTGACAGAAGGAGATAACCAATGATTCAAATATATAGTCACAACTATTATGTATCTAACTATAATGAAGGTTCTTTCACAGTCAGTCAGGCAGTATTCAGGCACTCATGCAATCACCCAACCACTAGTGAGGTAGTCATCAAATCAGTGATTCAGTATCCATGGAGTTATTCAATTACCTAGACACTATACATGTACTCTTCGAATCAGGCAGGAAGAAACTATGTAGTCATTGAACTATTGAGGCACTACCTATACATTCATCTAATCACCACGACACTAACCATTTACTTATGCAATTAACAAGCCTGTATCTATGCAGTCATTGTAACACTTGCGCAGAAGCTATGCAGTCATCTAAACACCCACTTACATCCCATGCAGTCATTGAAATATTGAGGCACACACATGAACTCATGCAAACACTCAGGTACTACTCATACACTCATCTAATTATGTAGAGAGTACCATTGTAGTAAACCTGTTATCCATCCAGTAGCTATGCACTCATTTAATTACTGAGCGAATATTCTTGCACTATCACCCCGCAGTACACTTACTGTCATCCAATCTCTCAAGGTTTAACAAAGGAGTCATACAATCACTCATGTAATGAGCCAGGCACTACTGATGTACTTATTCAATTATCCAGGCACTTCCCATGTAGTTATCTAAAACCCCAGGCACTACCTGTTCACCTGAACCAAAAACCCATGGGCAGCAGCCATGTAGTCATGGAATCACTGAAACACTACTCGTGCACTATCCAATCTGCTAGGTGCTATTCATCTACTTAAACAATTATGTATGCACTATCCACGCACTCTATAAATCACCCATATACTATCTATTCACTCCTGCAATCCTCCAGGCTCTAAGGTTGCACTCATTTAATCATACAACCAGTATCTATGCATGTATTTAAATTATTGAGCCACCAGTCATGCACGTATCGTATCATTCAGGTACTACTCATGTACTCATCCAAACACCCTGATAGTAGTGATATACTCATGCTAACATGCAGGCAGTAACTATGCAGCTATGGAACGACCCATGGAGTACTGATATACTCAGGGAATCTTCTAGGCACTACCTGTATCCTCAAAGAATCACCTAGGTACTATCTGTGCACCAATTCTATTATCCAATCAGTATTCATGTATTCAACCACAGACACTTTAAGTTTTACGGAGGAATATGTAGTCTTTTAGAACCATCTGGTGAATTATATATGCAAGCTGTGAAATACTCTTTGCATGTAGTTGGAAGAATTAGTGAGGTATATTCTTTGATAGACATTAACATGCAGAAAGTTATATACACAGTTTCCCAACATTTAAATCTGATACATTTAAGTAGAACAGTACTGAGATAGCAAATAGATCACTAACACAGTGGTAGAGAGGCATCCGATAGCTCTTATGTTGTGTTTTTGTATTTATAGTGTTGAGACACTGTATGTACTTGTACACTTGGGACTACATTTAGAAGAGCCATTTGGCTGTAACATGCTGCATTACTTTCAAAGCATATGGATGCGTCATATTTGCAACACTATGATGGATCCCTATTAGGCCTGGGTGGTGAACTACGCTTCGTTCACGGAGTTTGCGGAGTTTTCTGCACTCGCGCTGTGCAGAGTGCAGAAAGCTCCACTCCGCGCAGTGCAGCAGAGTTTTCCCCCACTCGCACTCATGGACGGTAAGTTCGCGAGCGCGAGCTGCCACTCGGGCAGAATTTCTATCCAAGCAGCAGGAAGACCAGCACGAACGGCAGTTCGCACTGCACTCCGCCACTTACGGAACTCTGCAGAGTTTTTTTGTCACTGGCCGGAGTTCTGCGTAGCGAAACTCCGAGAACTACGCCCAGGCCTCATCCCTATGCTGTCTCCTGTGCTAGTGCACAACTGGCTGCGATGCGCCAATGGAGGCACCCTTGCACCATGGTGCAAGGGTGCCTGTGTAGTGGGGAAGATTGTTTTTGTGCAGAAAGGGACACCTTCCTGCAGAAAAACCATTATAAGAGGTATTTTCCTCTTTGTATGTGTGCTGCAGAATTCAGCATGCATAGAAACAGGAAAAAAGGAGGAGAAAAATAGTATTTTTCCACGTTGCATCGCCCTACACCTCCCATTGCCAGGTTTACGAATTATTGTAAATTTGGATATGTGGCAGAATCCATAGGTGTTGCATGAGAACACCCACAGCAACACTCATGGCATGCTTCTTTCACGCAAAGTGCTGCCTGAAAAGTGCCTGTATTTATAAGGCCATGAAAAGCTACGCAGAGTGGCTTTACGTGGCTTTGTAAATATGGAGCACCACATTACAGCGCCAGTGTGTCAAAAAAAGGTGATGCTCCAGAAAGTGCATGGGGCTTGTAAATATGCCTCCTTGCCTTGATGTTCAATTCAAAATTTACTATAGAAGGGATAAACTGTGAGAAGTGAGATATGTTGTAGCTGTGTTGTACAAGATGGTGCTAAAATGTTAAAAGGTAACTAATAAATAAAGTTTTGTGTTTTTCTCTGGGTTTTTTATATTGAAGTAAGTGCATGTAGTAATATATCTAGGTTCATTTGTCGATTCAAAACTGCAACATAACATGAAAACTGTTTTTGTATTATGTGTATGTCAGTAGTAAAGTAGTTGGTAGATTGGCTAGAGTAAAAATGTAATATACTTGGTTTTTTTACAGAACAATATCTGCATAAAAACACACAGTTACAATGCCTACAAAAGCTCAGACAAAAAAGCAATAGAAGCAACTACAGTATATTTGCAGAAATGAATCATAAAAGGGGCAAAATGCAGAAAAAGTGGTGCAAGAAAAAAGAGCTACTGGTAAGAGGACAACGTCATTTCTTAAAAATATATGTGCACATTTGCAAAGATTACAAAATAAAGAAAATGGAATTATGACTATGACAAACAATAAGAGTGGACAAAGTGTACATGGCAAGAACAGAAAAGATTGTAAAAGACATGTACGCACCTTAACCAGGAGACAGAAGCAGTTTAAGGAAATCAGAGCCAGAATGTTTTGTAGTAGAGTGGTTATAAATCTACAGAGAACTATGAAAAAGTATAGAAGAAGGAGAGAGGCACTGAAACAGAAAGAACGAGTTGAGAGAGTAGTTGATAAGACCGTTGCTTTGAAGGGGAAGCTTTTCATTTTGATTCTAAATAGAATGAAGACTCTTGACAAAATGGTCTTGTGCATGGGGAGACAAAACCAGAAGAAAAGATTAGTGAATAGAAGCAACGTTTGTACCGTTTTTAGTGGAAAATGGATGCATACTTCTTGTACAGAGCCTTTTTAATGAAGAAAGCTATCTCTAGGATAGCAGATTAGTTCATGCTATTGATGAAAGCGGACAATGTTATGAAATGAAGAATGGCAGTGCTATAGCAAAAGAGGTCATGGTACCTAGAAATGTAGAAGAGGTTATTGAAGAAGAGGTACAAGGGAGGTTAGTCAGGCCCCTGTATACAAATGGAATTGTAGTAGTGTTTGTAGTATTAGACAACAATCCATTGATATATTAAGGAAATTCCTACATGTATTTCTAAGGCAGAGTTTAAATCACAAAATAAGTACTTTACAAGGTTTGGATCCTTGCAAGCTGAGAAAGCATACAAATTTGCAGGGACACTTACTAGCTTGTTTATCAAAGAAAGTGTGCCAAAGCCCCTTTCATCATTTTATGATTTTAGCTGTACACCACTCAACAATGCAAACTTTAGTTAGGAGGCTGTACTATGTGAAAACTCCTGCTTTATGTTTAAGAGAAATGAAGAGGGCATTTTTGCATCGTACTGTGGCAGAGGTAGAAAAGGTTTGTGATGATGTGCAGTTTCGTTTCTTTGGTCCAGACAGGACTGTAGGGAAATTGAAGAGTTGATAACAGGAGGATATGTAGAACAGGACACAGGTACTACAGTTGATAGTTCTTTTTTCAGTTTTAAAAAGAAAATTTTATTAGTAGAGTAAAGTAAAGGTGTCAATACAGAGTTCATAGCATTAAATACACATCAGTACAATAAATAAATTTTGTTACAGTAAAGATTAAGAAATGAGAAACCAGACTTATGGGTAAATTTAGAAAATCTAAGCAGTACAAATGAATCTTGTAAGTAGGTGATTAATAGATAATGTGATTAATAGATATTGTAGGAACGTATAGGGGGTTTCAGGGGGTTTTGGAACTTCTTGCTGGGATGGTTGTAGTTGGAAACATTGTTTGGCACAAACATCTAGGTATATTGTAACAGGTGACCACAGGTCTAAGCGTTTCGTAGCCATGCATATAGGATAAACAAAGGAGGTATCCAATCTGTGATTATGACAAACAGTATACCACCATGCCTTATACGAGATTTTAGAGAAATCCTTCCAATTTACGGTAATTTGTTGGAAAGCAACCGCTAATAACAAGTCAATAATTTTCACATTAAGTGTAACATTCTCCCAACAAGGCGAGAGACTACCTAAGAAAACATGAGTGAAGGAAAAAGAAAATTTAGTTCCGAAGATCAGATTAATTTGAGACCACACTTGCCTCCAAAAATTTTTTACAGTTGTACATGAAAATATCATATGGAATAGGTCAGCATTTGAAGAGGAACATGTCCAACATGCATCCGACACAGTCACAAATCTCTTGCTCAAAACACTTGGTGTAAATAAAAGTCTGTTGTACACAAAAAACAGCGTCTGTGTTGTGTTGGCTGCCCTAGATGATTTGCGTAATTTAAGCCATATTTATTCCAAAAAGAAATTGGCCATGTTGACGTGAGATCCCGTTCCCATGCCTCCTCTGTTTTAGATTTCTGCCTATTAATGTCCCCACCCCGTAGATACTTATATATAGTGGAAGCTCTGGGTCTAGTCTTTAGTAAGGTACAGAGTGTAGAGGAAGGTTCTGATGGAGTGGAGATAGTGGATGTGGTGGATAATTGAGTGTATCTATCCATCACAGCAGTTTTAAGTAATCTATATTTGTGAATGCTCGAGGCAGGTAAGTCGAATAATTGACTAAGTGAGGGGAAGGATAAAAAGTTTGATTGTGCAAATAACTGATGGATCCAGATCAAACCCCTCTGTCGCCAAGTCTTCCAGTAGAAAGGTTTACTTCGAATAGTTAGGTCTTTGTTGTGCCAAATTGTGGAATTAAGGAATAGCTCCGTAGTATTGTGCGTGGAAGCAGATGTGGGTTCTAAAAGCTTCGAGGTCAATTTGATTATGGGAGTGGACATAGCCTGTGGTTTGCGTGAAAAAGAGAGGTATTCCTGAAAAGAGAAAGGGGATATTAAGGAATGCTCAGTTATTGTCCATAAAGGGCAATCATCCACAGATTCAAGTAACCAAAAGGATGCTTGACGTAGGAGAAAAGCTGTCTGGTATGTCTGAAAATCTGGAAAGTTAACCCCACCTTCTGTATTAGGACGAGTTAATTTAGATAAAGACATTCTGGACCTCTTGTTGCTCCATAGAAAGGAAGATAGTGTGGAACTAATCTTCTTTAAAAACTTTTTAGGAATAGGGACTGGAATGTTAGAGATGGTATATAAAATTATAGGTGATAACATCATCTTTATAGTGTCTAGACGACCCCACCAAGATATATAAAGGGGATGCCATTTAGCTACTAAATCCGAAACCTTTTGTATGCATTTGGTCATGCAAAGTGCCACCGTGTCTGCTATTGAAGAAGTCACGTGTAACCCTAAATATTTAATGTGGTGAGGGCTCCAAGTAAAGTTGGAAGCACAAAAATCCGACTTGAAAGTATACTTAGTTAAGGGCAAAATTTCACACTTATCATTATTCAATTTATATCCAGAGATGCTAGAATAAGCCTGCACCTCCTCCAAAAAAGTAGGTATTGAGTCTTCCGGTTTGGACATGAAAAGCAGAATGTCATCAGCATATGCTGCAAGTTTAATATGGGGATTAGATGATTGGAATCCATGTAGGTCAGGATTTTGACGTAATTTGGAGAGAAAGGGTTCTAAGGCCAAGTTGAAAAGGAAAGGGGAGAGTGGGCATCCCTGACGCACTCCTCTCTTTAAGTCAAAAAATGGTGAGATCAAACCGTTGGCACATACTGCCGCACGGGGATTGGAGTATAGTAGAGCGATTAGGGAGGTAAATTTAGGGCCAAAGCCAAACCACTTGAGAGTATAGAATAAAAAGGTCCATTCAACTCTGTCGAACGCCTTCTCGGCATCAAGTGCAATTGCTGCCAGGGGTACTTTAAATGGGAGGATTTAGACAAGGCATTAAAAAGAAGTCTCGTGTTGTCGGTAATAAATCTCCCTTAACGAATCCAGATTGTTCTTTCCCCAATAAGTCAGGTAGGTATGAATCTAATCGTATGGCTAATGCTTTGGAAAACATTTTGTAGTCTATGTTAACTAGGGATATAGGCCTATAATTCTTGCAATATTTAAAATCCTTACCCTCTTTGGGGATGAGGCAAATATGAGCTTCTGAAAAAGAACCTGAAGAGCTACCTGATGTGCTAAAGGAATCTAGTAAAGAATGTAACTTGGGCATTATGAGCTTGGAAAAATGTTGGTAAAATTCTACGGTGAAACCATCTGGTCCTGGTGCTTTGTCCTTTTTAAGATGTTGGAGAGCCTTTAACAATTCTTGGTATGTTAAATCGGTCTCCAGGGAGGATAGATTTGGGAAAGCGTTTTGAGGTTTTTGAATACCAGAGAAAAAGTGCAGAAGAGAATTTTCAGAGGGTTGTGTTTCAGAGTCGTACAGAGACTTGTAAAAGAGAGAGAACTCATTCAAAATGTCATTATCTTTAAATTTTAGGTTTAATCCTTTGTCATAAATGGACTCAATATTCAGCTTGTTTTGTTTAACTTTTAGATAATTAGCCAATAGTTTCCCAGCCTTATTTTTGCCTCCGTAGAATTTTGCACTGGATTTTAACAAATATAATGAGGCGTCCTCCGTTGACTTCTTATTAAATTGCATTTTGGCGTTTATGAGAGCTGTGAGGCAATCTTTTGAATGTGAAGTGTAGAAGGAGTGTTCCAATCTTTTAATATCTTGGAGGAGATCTTTAGTTAATTTGCAGAAGAGTTTTCGTTTCTTTGCAACAAAGCCAATTATGAAGCCCCTCGCTGAGGCTTTAAAAGCATCCCATATGGTTGAACATGATATGGAATCTGTTTGATTCATCTCGTAGAACTCATCAAAAAAGGAAGTAAACGAGGCAGTGAACTTTGGGTCTAGAAGGAGGGTATTGTTGAAGCGCCATCTTTTGGGACCTGTAACTTTAGGTAAAATATCTAGGTTGATCGAGACATGAGCGTGATCTGATAATAGAATGGGACCAATCTCTGCATTTGTAAGATTTTGTGAGATGTTGTGAGAGACAAATATGTAATCGATCCTTGATTGGGTTTGATGGGAAGGGGAATAAAAAGAGTACTCTCTAGTAGTTGGGTTACAGAGACGCCACGCGTCCAAAAGTTTGTGTTGATTAATTGCATGCACAAAAGATCTATGGGACTTGTTGGGAATAAAAGAAACTTTGGAATTTCTATCTATAAACGGATCAAAGGTCTGATTGCAGTCCCCCGCCAAAATGAAATTAACTTCCATGTGTTGGGTAATTTGCTTAGCCAGTGTGGGCCAAAAGGAAGGTTCTCCGCATGTAGGGGCATAGACATTGAGAAGAGAGACAGGAACACCCTTCAAAGATAACTTAACATTTAGCCATCTACCATCAGCATCCGAGTCCTGGGACATAACTGTAAACGAGAGGGATCTGCGGCACAATATCATCACTCCATTACGTTTGCCATCCCCGGGGGAAAAGGAGACCTCCCCACCCATCCCCTCTTCAACTTTAATGATTCAACCTCCGATAAGTGGGTTTCTTGCAAGAATACAATATCGGCTTCTAATTTGGCTAAGTAAGAGAGAACTCTCTGCCTCTTGATGGGGGAGTTTAATCCCCTAACGTTCCAGGTGATCAATTTTAATGACACAAATAAATAAAAACAATTTGTACTGAAATTATGAACCATAAGTCCAATTCATTATAGTAGCAATGTGAAATAAGAGATATGCAAAACAGGAAAGGAGTATTTTCTGCGGCTTCAAAGTTGAGAAAAATAGGTAAATCATGTAACAAAGGCGTAGAATGTGAGCTGAAGATAGGAATAAGAGAAGAGAAAGATCTAAGAAACAGGCGAAAGGAAGATGCAAAAATAGAAATAAGCAGAGTTATGATGATCAAGAATGCGATAGATATCAAGAAGTGTGAAGAATTAGTTATACATGTGACACCAACATGTGAAAGGATACAAGCAATGAAAGAAAAAAGACAAAAAACGAAAGACATATCCAGCACCAAACTTGAGGGAATGTGGGAAAAAGACATACCTACAAAGGAAGGGTCATGGATATACGGGAGGATGGATGGGACCACATGGGTTAGGCAACACAACCGGGATCGACAAAACGGAGGACCAAGGAAAAACCACGGTAGACGAGTAGAAAAACCTGTGGAGACAATAACAATCAAAGATTAGGAGATGTTTCAGAACATAACTGTAAACCATTTATCTCATAAAACAGAACCAGGAAAACCAGCTTTTAACACTAAGCAACGTGAATATTTCTGTAACGTCCTAGCCGCCATATCAGATATATCGCCAGCTGCTAATAGGCGCATCTAAAATGGCGGAGTATATCTATTAAGCAAACAGAGACTGAAGAACTTGTGGGAGGAAGAAGAGAAGAAACAGTCAATCAAGTATTGAATGAAGAGGAGGGTCCAGAGGAATCCATCTCGTGTGTCTTGCAGGAATTAATGAAGTCTTGTAAACGCATTGGATCTTCATACACCGTTGTTCTGTTATTATACGTAACTTTGAAGAGACAAGGATGGAAAAGACCGTATCTGGCCCCCAAGGAACGTAAATCCGCTCTCAAATTCAGGAAGGCTCTGCGTCTGTCAGCAGTAGCTTTAGCATAGTCTTGTGCAAAGAATAGAGACGAGCCTGACCATGTTATTTTTGGAGAGGTTCTAACCGCCGCCAGCACCTTCAATAAATCTGTATATTCTAAGAAATATAAGATGACTCCTCTTGGTCTCTGTGATGAGCTGGTTTGGGATGGCATTCGACCTAACCTGTGAGCTCGTTGGATGTTGAGTTGCGTCCCCTCTGGCAAGTGAAGTAGTTTAGGGAGAAAGGATCTAAAGAAAGTGAGAGAATCCGAACCTTCAAGTCCCTCTCCCAAACCGTAAATGCGCAGGTTGTTCCGTCTGTTGCGGTTTTCAAGCTCCTCGATTTGTTTCTGGAGTATGGATACCTGGGAGTGCAACTGAGAAACACCTTCACATGTGTTTTTTAGGGAGGAAACAGTGTTTTCAACTTCTGTAACTCTCGTTTCCAATCGGGACCAATTGTCTGTTAGAGTTTGCAGCTTGGTGTTAGTCTCTTCCATAAAAGGTCGGAGGGCTCTGATTTCCTCCAACAGCATCTCCATCGATACTGGTGAGGCTGACTTGGGTGGAGAAGGAGGATCCTTCTTGAGACGCTTGGTGAGAGATTTCCCAGCCGGGCCAGAGGGGGATCCATAGTTGTTCTTAGTTGTCGAGGTGAGGATGGTGAAGACTCCTCAAGTCTAGAGAATTCAGTAAAGATTCTAGAATTTTTTATAAAAATGTTTTTCTTGGAGCTGGACGAGCTGGGTACTTTTATTCTGCCCATAAACCTCTGAATAAGTCTCTCCGTCGCCGGTCAACAGTGTGGGAGTGCAAGAAGCGCTTCTCCTGAGGATTTTTTTTTTTTTGTATAACCTGAGGTCAGCACTGACAAGAATCTCCGAACTCCCTCCTCTACTTATTACTATCGTACTTCAACAACTCATCACTTTGTCTTGTAGAGAGGCCAGACACCCAACAGAGGCTGAGCTATGCCGAATGCATCCAAAAAACAGTCTGTGGATGTAATAATGAGCTCATCTCGCTTACTTCCCTACAGCAACATATGACGCAAAACCATTGCTCTCTGTAAAGTATGACTCAATTGACTGAAGAGTCTTAAAAGTCTCAAAATGGCTGCCCTGCATTCCTGTCACAAACCTCCAAACAATTTTAAACACGCTGAGTCTTCCTAAGTCAATTCGATCAAATAATGAGTTTCCCAGCGAGTTTTAGGCGAAGGATATGTTAATAACTTTAGCTTAGGAGTTATTAGAGGTTTAGGAAGCAAAATCGGGAAAATCCGCGATCGCGGCAAAAATTCAAAATGGCGGCCGCGAAATTGCGTTTCTGACAGAGAGCAGATTTTCGGTTTTAAAATTACTTGCTGTTAGGTTTTGATGAAGGCGAGGGCTTCAGGTTGCTCTCCCAACCTTCATTCACGATCTGCCATCCACTCCGAGTCGCCACTCGGTCTTAGAATTGGGTTTTTCCAAGACTCCTCCGGGAGCTTCACCCGTGCGCTGCCATTACCGCTGGGCGCCAAGCCACGCCCCCAGTTGATAGTTCTGAAGAAGAGATTACAACATTTAAGACAGTATGTGCTGAAAAACCAGAGTATGTTTGTATATGCTGTCAATGCACTCACTACAAGAATCAAACGCAGACTGTTGACTTATATTTAAAAAGTGAAATAGAGAATAATGATAACTGGCAAAAGTTTGCACTGCACTTATCTGTAGAAGAAAGATTTGACTTGTCCTCACTACAAGTTATATGTAAGTACAATAAATTAGAGGATAATAAAATGCCTGCTAGAACTGTGCACAACAAGTTAGAACTGGTTCCCATTCCAGAAGCACTTCAAGGTTTAAATATTTATGAGTCCATTCTTAGGTAAACTAAAATGGAAACAAAAATTACAAAGAAACATGGACACCGATAGAAAGATCATCAGTGTTGATTCAAGTGCACAGTGCTCTAAGATAGTGTAACAAATAGCATTAACCAGAGTGATGGAAAGAAGGGTGAAGGAGACAGAATGGAAGCAGAAGCGATGTTGGAGGGCAAAGATGCAGGTACATCTGAGAGAGAGTGTCCCCATTTTTGAAAGACTACTGCTGCGCAAGTCCATGAAACCCTGGGACATGAGATGCGGCATAGAGTGGCTGCTGGCATTGCCCTAGTGAGTACAGAAATGGAGAGTGATCCACCCCCCTCAAGAGGGCCTGAAGATACATGTATAGTCCTTTTTTGTGGGTCTATGGTGTAGTGATTGCAAGATCAGAACCGAGAAATCAGCAAACACAAGGACATGATAGATGGAGCGCTGAAACTTTTCAAACACTCACCCCCAGTCAACGATATGGGTTTAATCCATCATCGTTCTTTAGCTCACTTCGCCACCCCAGTTCAGACCCAGCTATATGCAAATCAGTCTTGACCCTGTGCCTCATGGGAACAGTCCAGCCTGAACTGCCAAGCCAGGTCTTCCCTGAACCAGAAATAAGCATCCTGGGACAGGTTTTGGGGTGACACCCCTCATCAGCCAGGCTAGCTTGAATCCAGTGCCAAAGTGAGCAAGGGACCCACGTCTGGGTAGGGTATTTAATGGGTCACAAACCTAGGGTACTGGGCCAATAACCTTGCTTTACAAGAGCAGGCACTGGACAGCCAAAGGGCTGTCTGGAAAAGGTATATTAGGAGACTGAAGATGCATATGACTGATAGGAGGCAGATACCTTGGAGGAGCAAGAATTAAAGCATTCTAAAATTAGTGACAGTACCACATACAAGGTAAGATGGCAGGCTCCAAGATGGATGACAAACATCAAGGTGATGGATGGAATAGTTCAATTGATCTTAACCACTAGCAATCACTTGGGGCCACATTCCAGACCTACCATATGCAAATCAGTGTTGTGACTGCCTCAATAGGAACAGTCCACCTGACCTGTGCTCCCTGTTCTATAGATCTCAAGGTGCATCATACTGACGAGGCTCAGATACACCAAAATCTGCCTGGGGTTGATTGTGTTCCCATACAGAGGAGATCTAGGCTGTCATTTCACAATGGGTCCTATAGTAGCAGAACTAAGGGTCATTTGCATATGGCTGGTTCCTGTCTAAGATATCATGGTGGGTGCAAAAATTGTGGGCTCGATTGGAGCCCAAGGTAATTACCAGTGCCTAAGATTTATTCAAGCAATCCACCCACCACTTTTTCATTTTCCTCAGCGCAGTGCCCTAAAGGGGACAAGTATGCTCATACGAGGGTCCCAGACTCTAAATGCCATAGGACTCAATATGCACCCTACACAAGTTCCGAATAAGCCTAAACTTGTCAGGATTTGAAGTGCTGCGGCTTGTAGGATGACCTTAAGGTGTGCCAGTGTGGAGCCTGGAAGGCCAAGTAGAAGTGTTATACTACCATCCAGATGTGGGAATACGAGGGCTTGAACAGCAGTTTTTAAGTTGCTTTTTGGAATAAATGGGCGCACATTTTGTAGACGAGAGCTGGCATCAGGACAAGCAGGTCAGAACCAGTCTGGAGTGACTTGTGTTTTATTTCAGAAGAGGCATGGCCTGACAATTCAGGAAGACTGTTGCTATTGGAACAGGACCACTGATGTTTTGCATGTGGCTGATTCCCATCCGAGGTTGCATGGTTAGCAAAATAAATGATGGAGTAGATTACCTTCCAGAGTATTACTGGTGGCTGAGATTAATTAAAGCAATCCACCCATCACTTTTTTGTTTTCCTCAGTGTGCCGCCCTAGGTGTGACTCATATTCCCAAAAGTGGATCCTGTGTTCATTGTGCCATGTGACTCAAGCTGCACTCTGCTGATGAGGCACAAATAGGCCAAACCTGTCTGGGGTTCCTTGTGTTCCTCCTCTGAGGGGACCTGTCCTGGTAGTTAGAACTAGACACAATCTATTGGGGCAGGACCAAGACTGAATTGCATATGACTACATCCTGTCTGAGTTGGCAAGTAGGCAAAACAACAATGGGCTGACTCTACCCTAGACTAATTATCCAGGGCTAAAAATTAATTTAAGAAATCCACCCATCACATTTTTGTTTTCCTCTAAGATAATTGAGACACTGAGACAGGGAGAGCGGAGCTGTAGAGGCTATCTGTAACACCAGGAGGGCAGGGTGGTGGTAAGGAGGATAGTGAGCCACAGACCCATGAGAGGGCAGCGCTGTTCAGCAACAACTTATTGTAGACAACAAAAGAAGAAATATGTACAAGTAAATTCTTGAACATACGTAAAGATCCTAGAGAGACAGGATTAAAAGTGGAAGAATGGGAGCTAGCTATAAAAAAAGATTCTACAAAAGTGGTATGCAGTTCCTAATGTTAAAAGCAGGAGATAGTGTGTTTTCATGGGCTCCACATTGATGTGTGGAGTCACAGAAGTGGGGAGAAGAATCCTCTCCTCTTGGAAAAAGACCCTCACACACCCAGCCAGCTAGGTGTCTTGCTTCATCATCGGGTCTGCTCCTTATCGGGTCGGCGCTGCAATACCCGATCAGCACCCGAGATGGGGCCTTCTTGGCGGAGATCTTTATTCCATATGCCGGTGGGTGAGGTGCGTGTGAGGGCCCTAGATCAGTGTAGGTGATGGTGATGTGTAGGGAAGTGGAATAAAAACGGGGAGGTGGTCCACTCAAGATAATTTTAATGAACGTGGCTCCTACCCTAGTTAAAAATAAAACAAGGCGCGTATCTCCACTCTAAGGATGTGAAGTTTATGCGCTTGTAGAAAAGGTCAACATGTTTCTTGCCCATTAATCTATTAGATGGCAATTCATCAGGACCAAATAGGATCTACCTACACTTTTTGGTGGTGGTCAGCAATGAAGTGAAGTGAGAAAGTAACCACCATTACAGCACCCTAAAAAGTGGTACCTGTAGATCTAAAAACACAACCCCATTAGGGTCAAGGTTGCACGGCATCAGTACCGGCTGGTGTAGACACTAATGTGTAGTGTCGGTTCCTCTGGAATATGGGCGGCGGTTGTCCTACCCTCACGCAGCCGTACCAGCTGCGTGAGGGTAGGACAACTGCCGCCCGTATTCCAGAGGAACCGACACTACACATGAGTGTCTACACCAGCCGGTACTGATGCCGTGCAACCTTGACCCTAATGGGGTTGTGTTTTAGATCTACAGGTACCACTTTTAGGGTGCTGTAATGGTGGTTACTCTCACTTCACTTCATTGCTGACCACCACCAAAAAGTGTAGGTAGATCCTATTTGGTCCTGATGAATTGCCACCTAATAGATTAATGGGCAAGAAACATGTTGACCTTTTCTACAAGCGCATAAACTTCACATCCTTAGAGTGGAGATACGCGCCTTGTTTTATTTTTAACTAGGGTAGGGGCCACGTTCATTAAAATTATCTTGAGTGGACCACCTCCCCGTTTTTATTCCACTTCCCTACACATCACCATCACCTACACTGATCTAGGGCCCTCACACGCACCTCACCCACCGGCATATGGAATAAAGATCTCCGTCAAGAAGGCCCCATCTCGGGTGCCGATCGGGTATTGCAGTGCCGACCCGATAAGGAGCAGACCCGATGATGAAGCAAGACACCTAGCTGGCTGGGTGTGTGAGGGTCTTTTTCCAAGAGGAGAGGATTCTTCTCCCCACTTCTGTGACTCCACACATCCATGTGGAGCCCATGAAAACACACTATCTCCTGCTTTTAACATTAGGAACTGCATACCAAATTTAACTAACGGACATGTATGCTGGACCTGGATAAAGAATAGCCCGTTTCTCCCTCTCCTTGATTCACTATAAAAAAAGATTCCCACAAATATTAACGCATGGACAGTAGTGGTTACTATTTATGTCAGCATACTGTGTGAAGCGTTCTCAGAACAGAGTGTAGTAATGTTCAGTATCTTGACGTGATAAGGATGGCACAAGTAAATTTTGAAGAATCAGCTTGTCTTCATTAAGATGAAGAGTTCTGGCCAAGAGGGTATTAGACCTCAGCAAGTCTTGTGTGGAGATTGGTAACAAGCTGTGCTGAGAACTGATGACGCAGTGACAACATGCTGTGGTTACCAAAGATGACACATTCCGTGCATTTTTAAATGAAAATGGGATTAGATAATGGACAAGTAATCGCTGGACAGAATGAAAAGACTTTGATGATGGAAGAAAATGTGCATGTGGCATTATGGCAGACCTCTGAGAAAGACAGCAGAAAGGACTTGATGGGGTTATTAGTTAAGTAGGGCAAAATATTACAGGACTTTGATGAGTGAAGTTTGGATGTGCCACCATTCCATACTAAAATGGGAAATTAAATATTCAGTGAGACAAAGCTATGGGCAACAACTGTACTGGTAAGAAGAGAAGGTAACAATGTTTTGGAGCTGAGGGCCTGATTACGATGCAGTTCGGACCTGCCTCCGCTGTCCTGTCGGAGGCAGTCTGACCGCCACAGTGTCGTCGGAAGCGGTTGGTCTGACCGCCAGATTACGATGCATGCCTCCTGTACTCTGACTGACTGCTGAAAGACCACTGACTCCAGCAGCCTTTTTCCAATCGTCGTGTTGATGGTAGAGAAAAACAGCATCCATAGGGCAGAACGGGGATCTCCGACCGCTGTCCGGATTATGATGTGTGTTTCCGATGACCCAACCGTGGCAGTCTGACCGCCTGCCTCGAGTTGTCAGAAAGGATGGATTTGGGGTGCATACTCACCGAAGCCAGTTTCTCCCTGGCGGACTCTGGAGTGGATCCCTTTCTCTGAGGTCCCTCCTACACCGCGGCAGCTGAACCTCAGCCTGTGGGCGCCGAACTGCAGGTAAGCCCATAGGTGGCATGTATCACCATTGACTGGACTGTGCACAGATTGCCACACTCCAGCAATGGGGTACATGGTGCACAAGGCATATTCCCACATGTCATGCATGTGTGTACATATCACATGTTTCCTGTGATTTTGCACACACTTGCAGCGACATATTCAAGGGTATGTGTACCGCCATAGATGAGACCTCTACGGTAGTTTCAGTTGCATCGTAATACGGCGGGGGAATTTTCCGGGCCTCAGTGGTCAGAATCGGATCGCGCCCGCAGCAGTCAGACGGTCGGTCCAACCGCCCTCATAAACAGGTCCTGAGATCGAATGGGATAGGTTTATCCTGTGCTGTGGTAGATGAAGTACAAGAGACCAAAGGCCAATAAAAAATTACCAAACGATTTAATGCAAATATCAGGCCTGGGATTGTTTAAGAAATTGAAGAGATTTGAAAGTGATTAGAGCTAGATAGCAGGCATTCATCTTATGGGCCTCACTGCTTCCAAGAAGAGTCTGCAGGGGAGCAAAGAAAGGTAAATAGAGAAGTGTCTAGTTTGTGTGAAGACAAAGATATTGGAGTGGTGAGACCCGTGAATATTATCAGCAAGCTTCTTTCAGTATTCCAGCGCTATAGCATGCTACTATCACTTTTATGGAACAGATTGTGCAGCTGAACAAAACGTTGTGAACAGTGTGAGCTCTACTTACTTCCAATCAACCCAAGTCAAAAAGGAAGATCATCCTGGAGTGATTCTGAAGTCATCCGATGACTTCAGCCAGGCTATTCCTGCAATTAACTGGGGATGTCATCCGAAGCCATCCTGAAGTATGCCTATAGGGCAGAATATTTAAATGGGATGACTCCTCGAGTCATCAGAGAAACTACTCCAGGAGTAGTTCCCGATTACTTCAGTGGAAAAGATGTGATGAGCTTGTACTACTGCAGGATGATCCCATGCTGATTACAGGATTAGGGTGGATTACTCCAGGATGGGTTCCTGATTACTTCAATGGAAAACATGTGATGATAATGTACTACTCCAGAATGATCCCATGACGATTTCAGGATTAGGCTGGATTACTCCAGGATGGGTTCCTGATTACTTCAGTGGAAAACATGTGATGATCTTGTACTACTCCAGAATGATCCCATGATGATTTCAGGATTAGGCTGGATTACTCCAGGATGATCCTTTGAGTATTTCAGGATGGGGCTGTATTATTACAGAATCATCTTGTGATGACTTCAGAATGAGGCTGCATTACTCATGGATGATCCAAGGATAACTTTAGAATGGGACTGGGACCGTGCTAGTCGATTAATTCATGATGTAATATTCTAGGATGATCTTGAGTAGTAATATATGTTTGACATACACAGGATGTTAAGAAATACATAGTTTTATTAGTTTGTTAGCAGAGCAAATAATTGTTACAAAACCAAGCATTGGCAAAGCCAATAGGTCTTGCCTTTTTGACCATGTGGCTTGCCAATGTCTTCTGCCGATGGTTTGCAGTATCGATTAAAATAAACAAGCATTGGCAAAGCCAAAAGGTCTGGCCTTTGCAAGAGCTATTGGCTTTGACAATATGTTTTAGCCATATTGTACACAAGCGTGGCTGTTGTTCAGCATGGCTAAAGGTTAGTGGGGTAAAGGAGAGTTGCATGTCGAAAAGTGCAATGTGATGAAGTAGTATAGATTATAGCAGCAGAGTGTCATGGAGTGTTGTGGAACAGAGTGGCGTAGAGTAGATTGCTGTAGAGTGGAGTGGCATAAAGTGGAGTAATGTAGGAGAGTGGAATGGCAGAGTGGAGTAAAGTGTTGTAGAATGGAGTGTCAGAGTGGAGTGGCGTGGAGTAGTGTGTTGTAGAATAGAGTAGACTAAAGTAGTGTTGAAGGGTGGCATAGCATGGAGTAGTGTTGTAGAGTGGAGTGGCATAGAGTCAAGTAGAGTTTAATGGAGCAGAGCATCACAGAGTGGAGTATCATAGCTTATAGTGTCGTAAAGTGCAGTAGATTAGAGTGGTGCCTAGGTGAGACCTAAAAAAGAAGGGAGTGTGCTTGTGGAGGCTGGAGGTGAGCGGAGATGGGGAGTCAGTGTACGTTCAGCAGATAGGGAGACATGAGGGTGCAGCGTGGATAAAGAGGTTGGTTTTAGAGGCCAAAGGGTGATTATGGGGGGAATGTAGGTGGTGGCACGCAGATGTGGATATAGAGGAAGGACAATGAATCGTATAAGTGAAGGGTGGAAAACACATGTGGATGATTGCTTTCCCACGTGAAGGATGAAGAACAACTGTGGTGTGTAAAGGTAGCAGCTGGAGAGCAGATGGTCGCAACAGGGTGGAGGAGTGAATATACAATATGGTGCAGAAAATTGAGAAACATATGTAGAGTGGAACATGGAGGGGGGATTCGGGCTGTATGTGGTGAAAAGAGGACGTAGAGCCTGCACACAATATGTGGTGAATTGGTGTGAAGAACATATATAAGGGGAAGGTTTGGAGGTTGCACAGTGGATGTACCAAGTGGAGAATGCATGTGCACAGAGGAAAGACTATATGGAGGATGAAGAGGGAAGTACTCAGTGGAGAGGAAATGGAGGCTGAGAGATCACAAAGTGGGTGGAAATTGTATCTGAAGAGTGGAGAGTTTGTCTGGAGGATGAGAGCACATGAGCATGCTGGCAAAGACTAGTGGAGGTTTGAGAGTGCATATATATATATATATATATATATTGGATGGTAAATGTGCGAGTTTGATACGCAGGGAAGTTTGCAGATGTGAAGTGTGTATATATAGGCTGTGATGTATAGGGTAGAGAACATGTGTAATCTGCATCATCTATCGGTCCACCCTTTCATCCAACCATCCATCTACCCTGCCTTTCACTCATTCATTCTTTCACTTATCCACCCTTTCACTCATTTATCCATCCATTCACCCTTTCACTCAGTCCATCCATCCACTGATGCATCCATTTACCCTTTAACTCATCGATCCATGCTTTCACTCACTCATCTCTCATCCAGCCAACCTTTCACTCACCCATCTATTCAATCACCCATTGACTCATCCATCCTTTCATTCATTCAGCCATGAATCTATCAATCCACCTTTTCATCCATCCACCATTTCACTCACCATTTACCCGTTCACTCATTCATCCTTTCACTCACCCATTCTTTCTTTTATCCATCCACCCTTTCATCCAGCCATCCACATTTACTCATCCATCCACCCACTCTTTCAACCCGTCATCCATCAAGCCTTTCATCCATTCATCCACCATCCATTTAGCCATTCACCCCATCTGTCTATTCTCTCATCCATCCATTCACACATTCAGCAATCCATTCATCCATCGTTCCTCCTTTTTACTCATCCATTCTTTGGCTCATTCATCAATACATCCATCTATCCACCCCTTCACTCACACACTGATCCGCCATTTCTCTCACACATCCATCCTTTCACACTTTCCCACCCCTTCTTGTTAATTATGAGCCTTTGTTAGACAGAAGAAGCCATCAAAACCCCCACCCCTTCTGTTGTTGCTAACGCGGGGGAGAGAGCGGGTTGACAATCCCCCTGCATACATCCTTTCACTTACTCATCCATGCATTCACCCTTTCACTTATTCGTCCATCCATTCACCCTTTTACTCATCCATCTGTCCGCCCTTTCAGCCGGTCATACACCTATCCTCCCTTTCACTCATTGATCCATTCTTTCACCTATCCATCTTTACATTTATCATTTCAACCTGTCCATCCATCCAGTCTTTCACTCCATCCATTCATTTACCCTTTCACTCCATCCACTTACTCATCCATTCACCGTTTCTCTCATCCACCCTTAACACATCCAACCATCTATCCTTCCTCCGTTACACTCATCCATCCTTATGCTATTTCATTCATCCATTCAATCCATCAAACCCTTCACTCATCCACCATTTTACATACCATAATACATTCATCTTTTTACTCTTCACCTTACCATCCTCTTGCGTTAATTATGAGCCATTGTTGGCTGAGTCGCAGAAGAGGCCCAGCAAAACCCCCACCGCCACTGTAGCCGCTGAAGCGAGGGGCTGGGGGGTTGACTACACACCTGGGAGGGTTTATGTGGAAAGTTGAGAGCAGATGTACAGATGGAAATAGGGATGATGGAGGCAGCGCGTGGATGTGCGAAGTGGAGAGATGTGTGGATCAGATGTAGAGTGGATCTGCAGGATGAAAAGAGTACGAGTAAGATAGAACAGGGTGTAAAGCCTTAGATATGGAACATTGATAGAAAAATGCTGTGCTGAAGCGAGATGTCGATCAAAAGAGCAGAATGTTTTGAAAGGAGAGAAATGAAGCATGTTAGAAGGCCAAGATTGAGAGGCATTCCTTATACCCTCCTTTTTTTTTTTTTTTTTTAAATAATCCAAACTGGTGTACCTCTCACCAAGGCGGTGGGTAGATTCACTGCCTCACTCACCTCGGTCATCTCGTCGCTCCTTGCTATCTCTCCTACACCCTTTCCCTTCCTGCCTGAGCACTGCACTTGATTTAAACCCCTGCACATTTCCTCGTTTTTATCTCTAAAGAGACACAGAGAGCAGTTGATCTAATTCCTCCGGTTTTCGCTCCATGCTAGCAGCTCCAAATTTCCCTCGTTTTCAGCAAAGGACTGCACGCTGCAGTGGAGAAAATTCTTGCTTGTTTGGACACCACAATTGCCTTCACTGATTGGCCGAAAACAGCTTAGGGGCGGGTACAGGTCGACAAGGTTGGTTGCAGGAGAGCCCATTTCCGTTCAACAAACTTTATTGAATAATTGTTGCCAGATAGGGCTAAAATTTTGGTTTGTGCCGGTTGTTATATTTTGGGCTACTTTATAAATTATTTTGTGCTATTTTTTACTTTTTGTGCTAGAAATGTGTTAGTAATAGGATCAGTCTTTCATCTATTTTAATCGTTCTCCTTTCACTGCCACTGCCTGCTCGGGGAGTCGAGGACAGCAGAGATAAACTTTAAAGGTGTGTTCCCAGGGAGAGAGACATGGCTTCTCCATAATATGGGAATTGGTTTGGGGGGGGGGGGAGCGTGGTCGCCCTCCGTGACCCTTTTCATTACCTATGCTCATTTTCTGCACAATCAGCGAACCACCAGACTAAACAAGCCTGATAGAGTTAAACTGCTGTGCAGAGTGTAGCACGCATGTGGAGGGCAGATATACAGTGTTTAGTAATGGGGTGTTATGTGTAGATATGAACAGTGGCAGTGGAACATGGATAGAACATGTGGGCTGTAGAATGCAGACGTATAGGGTGAAAAATGAAAGTAGATTCTACAGCTGATATAGTGAGAAGGATGTGACCTGTGGACAGTAGATATAGAAGGAAGAGGGTACACGTGCAGAGTAGAAACAGCATGAGGTGGGTGAAGATGGAACTGCGGGGAGAAAGTAAATGGTGAAGATAGCAAGTGATGGGCGGAAAGAGGGTGAGAAACTTATTTGGAAGGTAAAGAGCATATGTGCAGGGTGGCAAGCACAATTGGAGGCTGGAGAGAGCATGTGCAGAGTACTATACGAGAGCTGATGTAGAGAGTGAATGTGCTGGGTAGAGAGTGTATATGGCAGACAGTTTATGTATGTCATTGGTGGAGATCCAATGTAGGAGTAGGATAAACAGTGTGGGTGTAGGAAGTATAGGGTGAAGAGCCTATGTATGGCCCTGAGAGAAGATCTGATGTTCAGAGAGAGGATGGGGAAATAGATCATGGGTATGGCGAGCCAATGCAAATGACGGAAAGAGGAGGTGAGGCTTGGAGAATGGGTAGAGAGGGGTTACAGTGGATGTTTAGGATGGAGAACACATGCAGAGGGTGGAAAGAGAGTGACAATGAATGTACAATGGAAAGAGTACATGAAGGGAAAGGAGCCGACATGGTAAGCTGATATACAGAGTGGTAAGGGGGTTGGGAAAGTGGTGATGGAACTGAGAGACGAATCCTGGACAGCGGGTGTATTGGGTGGAGTGAGATGCGGCCTACATTGCATGGCAATATTTATGGAGAATGCGTGTGGAACAGAGTGAATGTATAAGATGGAAAGTGCATCTTATAAATAAAGAGCATATGGACAGGGTGGAAAAGGCAAGTGCAGGTTGTAGAGTGTTTAGAGTGCACGTACAGGACAGATAGAGGATGTACACGGCAGAGAGCAAAAGTTGACGGAGAGCAAATGTGAACTTGAGGAGGGAGCTGAGCGGATACGCAGGTTGGCATGCAGATATCGGAGGGAAGCGTACAGAATGTGGAGGGCAGGGAGCAAGTGGCATAAAGTGGAGTCGAGTGTTGTAGAGTGAAGTGGCGTAGAGGGTCGTAGAGTTGCATAGAGTGGAGTAGATTGTTGTAGTGTAGAGTGGCGTAGAATGGAGTAAAGTGTTGCAGATTGGAGTGTTGTATAGTGGAGTGGCATAGAGAGTTATAGAGCAGAGTAGTGTCTCAGAATAGAGTGGAGTAAAGTGGCATAGAGGGAGTTTAACAGAGCGTCGTGGAGTGCGGTAGAGTGGTGTAGCGTATAGTGACGTGTCATAGATTGGAGTGTCAAAGTAGAGAGTTGTGGCAAAAAATGTAGGAGCGTAGAGTGGAGGGGAATGTCAGAGTGGTATGTCGTATAGTGGCAGAGTGGAGTGGCATGTCGTAAAGTGGAAGGGAGTGGAGTGGCATGTGGTAGAGGGGAGGGCCATGGTGTGGTAGAGAGTACAGTGGTGTAGTGTGGAGTATGCCTGGTGTGGTAGTGCACTGCCTTTACAGTCAACACATTTCCAATTGAAATTACTATTATATTTGCTCAAGCATACAGTTTTACTCATTTAAAGTATACAGTGCACAAAACAATGTGTGAAGTGTCATCTCCTGGTGTACTGACTTTTTCTAAATCGTATTTAAATATTTGTTTCCACCACACTTCAATGAATTACAAAAAATGTGCTTCATTTGTTCTTTCCTTATTCTGATATATTGAGATGTGTGCAGAGGGAAGAGAGCAAGTGAACGGTTGAGAGAAAAACTATAGTGTAAAGAGTAGATAAATAGGGTGGCAATGGCTTGTAGAGGGTGGAGAGCACATGCGCAGTATAGAGAAGATGCCTGATGTGGACAACAATGTGCATGGTAGAGATCGGATTTGGTGAGTGGAGATGGCGGATAAAAGGTTAGAAAGTGGAATTACATGGAGTATAGGCAAGGGAGTAGCCGGAAAACCAAAATACCCCCCACTTTGAACCAAAACTCTTATGACACCAAGCAAGTGAAGCTAGTCATCGGGACCCTCCCAGAAGGGCTTACTTTTCTCTTGCATCCAAGCATCTATCCATTCATTCTTCCATCCACTCGCTGATAATCATCATTCCACCTTTACATTCTGTCTTCCATCCAATATTCAGTCGTTCACCATTCCGCATCCATCCACCCATCTACATGCAAACCTATTCATCCATCTTCAAACCTATCCATCAAACATATCTATCCTTTCACTCAGTCATACACCATTTCACTTGTCCATCCCCACTTTCATCCATCGATCCTTTCACTCATCCATCCACCCTTTTCTCATCTATCCATCCTTTCACTCCATCCATCCTCCCTTTCACTCATTCATTGACTGATCCACCCTTTCACTCAGCGATCCATCCTTTCACTCATCCATCCCCTTTTCTCATCTATCCATCCTCTCACTCCATCCACCCTCTTGCACTCATTCATTGACTGATCCACCCTTTCACTCAGCGATCCATCCTTTCACTCATCCATCCACTCTTTGACCCATCTATCCTCTCATCCATATACCATTACACTCATCCATTCACTCATTTATCCAGCCTTTCACTCATCATCTGTCTACCCTTTAATACATCCAGCCATCTACCCTCCCTTTCACTTATCCATGCATACATCCATCATTTCATTCATCCATCCATTCACCATTTCACTTAGCCCATCCATCCACTCAGTCCTTCCATTTACCCTTTCCCTCATCCATCCAGCCATCCACCCTTCCTCTCATCTAGCCATCCACCCTATAACTCATCCATCCATTTTTCCTTTACTCATCCATCCTTACCTCCATTCTTTCACTCATTCATCCATGCATCAATCCATCCACCTCTTCCCTCACACATCCATCCATCATCCATTTACCTTTTCACTCATCCATCCATCCAACTTCCCTTTCACTCATCCATCAATCCACCCTTTCGTTCAGTCACCCATCCCTTCACTCATCCGTTCACCCTTCGACACATTGATTCCCTCATCCATTTACACTTTTACTCATCCATTATTTCTCTCACTCATCCATCCACCATTTTCACTTATCCGTCCGTCCACCCTTTCATCCAGCCATATATTCTTCCTTTTGCTTATCAATCCATCCTTTCAGTCATCCACATATCCACCAATTTACCCTTTCACTCAGTCCATCCACACATCCACTCACTGATCTATCCATTTATCTTTTGACTCATCGATGCATCCTTTTACTCACCCACCCATCCTTTCTCCCATAAATCCAGCCTTTCACTCATCCATCCTTACATTCATCGTTTCACTCATTCATCCATGCATCTATCCATCCACCTTTTCACTCACACATCCATGCTTTGACTCATCCATCAATCCTTTCACTCACTCATCCACCCTTTCACCCTACCTTCATCCATCCTCCCTTTCACTCATCCATCCAGCCACCCTTTCAACCTAGCCATCCATCCAACCTTTCACTCCATCCAACCTTTCACTCCATCCAACCTTTCACTCCATTCAACCTTTCACTCCATCCAACCTTTCACTCCATCCAACCTTTCACTCCATTCAACCTTTCACTCCATTCAACCTTTCACTCCATCCAACCTTTCACTCCATCCAACCTTTCACTCCATCCAACCTTTCACTCCATCCAACCTTTCACTTCATCCAACCTTTCACCCCATCCAACCTTTCACCCCATCCATCCTTTCACCCCATCCATCCTTTCACCCCATCCATCCTTTCACCCCATCCATCCTTTCACCCCATCCATCCTTTCACTTACTCATCCATCCATCCTTTCACACATCTGCCCATCCATTCATCCATCCTTCCTCCCTTTCACTACTCCATTCTTACATCCATCCTTTCACAATTTCACCTATCCATGCACCCCTTCACTCACCCACCCGTCCACCATTTCACTCATCTGCTCACCTTCCCGCCTTTCCTGTGCCAAGTTGCAGACAAAAGAGCCCCATCAAAAACCCCACACCCGTTGCATCTGCTAAAGCAGGGTGTTGACAATTAACACCACTGAGATTAGGGGACATAATGCGGGTGTACAGTCTATGTGGTGAGTAGAGAGAGCATGCAGAGAATGGAGACCAAGTGTCCGGAGTATATACAGTTTGTAGAGCGGACGCAGGGTCGGACTTAAACAGAAAATAGGCCCAGCCAGTAAAAATAAAGTGGCCCCGTTAATCAGCTAGCTAAAAACGTGGCCCGAGCTGTAAATCGGGCAGTTTTGACCTTGCATAGTCATTTCAATAGGTTATTCACAAGGTATGGGACCCGCATCCTTTCTGCTGGCTGCATGCAATGTTTGTGGTACTAACTGGTAAAGCAACAGTAAAAAGAGGCCCACCAGAACCACAAAACCAGTCCACAAACAGCCCAAATAATGCCCCAAATACTGACCTATCAGATCAGCCGTTGTGGCACTACCAGGCCAGTCCGACCCTGAGCAAACTTGAAAGAGAAGTCATGTAAAGGACGACTAGCTGGAAAATATAGCAGGGGTTCAGGAGGAAGAACGCAAGCTGCACCGGACGAGAGTGAAGTGTTGAACCTGGGTGGAGAGCTGTAGAAAGATGCATACAAAAAGGGTGAAAAGCGTATGTATGGCTCGAGTGTGGAATGCAGAATGAAAATAGAATGATTAGGTATCAGAGAAAATGGAAACACGCTATAAAAGCTCAAGACAGAGAGGTATCCTCGCCTCCTACTTAAAGTGCCAATCTCTCACCTTGGGGGAGGGGAATTCAGTGCCTTATTTGCCTTTGTTTCTCCCTGCAATCGCGACTACACTCTTTCCCTTCCTGCCAGAGCACTGCACTCGTTTTAAAACCAAGCACCTTCCTCTGGTTGTATCTGAAAGGAGAAAGAAAGCGCCATTTCTTGTGCTGCAAGTAGGCGCAGCTCGGAAGGATCGGCATTTCCCTTTGTTTGAGCAGCAGCACACACGAGCCTTGGTCGAGTAGCCCGATTGCAGGTCTGGAGTCTGGACACAACAATCCTCTTATTGATTGGCCGAAACGGCCTGTAGGCCAGTAATGCCATCGGAATCAAACTTTGGTGGAGATCGGGTTCTGAAGAGTTATATTACATGATCAGGCTAGCAGACACTAAATTCCACTGCCATCTCTTTCAAAATGAAGTCAGACACTCATTCGGACAGGCTTCCACATGCACCTTAGGAATAATTAAGCACAAAATTCACCTGAGTCTGCTCCACTGTTGTGTTAAGATGTGAGCAAACACTCCCTGCCCCCCCCACACACACACACAAACACATTTGCTGCAGTGTCTCAAAGTGCCAAGCACTTTCATGCAATCTACGTCTTATGCGGCTCCATTTGCACATTTTCAATCACATCGACAAAATAATTAAAGCACAGAGGAGCGGTGGACTCCTGCTTCCACCACCTCTCCTAAACAAAGCGCTACATTTTAGTGCCGAATATTAAAGAGTGGCAGGTTCCCGCCTTTGAAACAAAGGAAGGCGTTTTTCCGACGACCCCAAAGTGCGAGAAGAGGTGGCAAAAATCAAACCCATCGCACTTACTGCCTCTTCCCCCTGCCCCAGAGCTAAAATACCGACGAAACAGAGGAAATATCTCTTCTTTGCCTCTCTAGTACGGTCTCCCCGAATCTGAACACTCGACGAAGAAGAACTTTCTCTGCTCCCCAGTTGGTTCCCTGCAGCCACTCCAGCGCCTTAACTTCCGCTTCCGTCCGATGCAGAGGAGGCACTACAGTGGTTCAGAAAATAGAGAAAGGACTACAACACAGTATTAAGTGTGTGTAGTCGTCAAGCACTGGCAATGACAACCGATGTCCTAACTTGCCTCATACAATGTCATAGCTGCCAAGGTTTCAGATTGCTATGTGTGACATTTTGAAAATGTCTGTGTAATTATGAGTGACATTTAAATGACTATGAGTGACACTTTCTCCAGAGTAAAATCAAGCAATGAAGATGAGGGAAACACGTATCATAAATTAAACCTATTTCAGCAACGAGAAACTAAAATCTAAGATTAAACTGCTGCACAGCACTAGAAATGGAAGGGCACTAACCTAGTATCCAGTAATTCACAGCGATCCTCATAAATAGATTTGAATGGTAGAGTGACGTTCTTTGCAGCAGGGCTATTACCCTCTGTGATAGAACATACAGAGTAAACTGCTAGTAGATTATTTAATCACTGCAGCTTTCGTTTTTGACTTACCCAAGTCTCTGATTCACAACAATTCTACTGCTGCACTTAGCTGGGGGAAAAGCCTTCTGCCGATGTGTTGCTGCTCTGAAGTGTCTCTGTGAGTCACTGTCACACTCACTGGCTGCAGACAGAGCTGCTGTAGTGCTGATGACATTGAAGTATGTATCACAGGACGGACGGTGAGAAGAGGTGCTTATGGATGGGGTAGTCTCAGTGATGGCACCGCTGTTTTGAGAGCTGTGCCGGCGTGTACCTTTAAAAGACACTCTTACAGCACCTGCTCTCGGACCCACCGTGACCAGGCAGAAGCCCACCTCCCACCCCATGACAGGGCAGAAGCACCTGTCAAGGTCAGATGTGTTGTCCTTATTTGACTTTGGCGCTGGGAGCAGCAGTTAACTCTTGGGGGCCTGGGCCAGCAGGCATGGGAAAACATTCCTGTCACAGCTTGCGCCTGAAGGCGCCTAGTCCGTCCTCCCTGGGAGCATAGATTAATTATTGACAATCAGAGTGTGTCCAGGCGACCGACTTGAGAGGTACACAGGGCATGCCAGCGTCCATTCAGAATGATTCTCCGGTATTCAGAATGCCCGAAGAAGCCCTGCCGCCGAAACGTCACTGCCATCGACACTGGGGGTGGCACCTGAGGTGCCCGAAAAACACTCAGCAAGAGGGAAGGTGCCATCTCGGTTTAATTTAGTTTACTGATGCAAGGAACTACAGGCCACATTACAGACGGCTCCAGTGGCGCTGCGGGGTCAACTCAGCTGCTAATCATTAGTGAATCAACTCAGCCCACCCGCAGCGGCACCGAGGTGAGCAGGTGATGTCTACTTGCAGGCACAGGCTCCTAGATCACATTAACATTATTCATATATACATCAAGCAGAACATGTCATTCATGAATCACACTCATGGACCGACGAGTCTTGCAGAATGGCATGGTGAAGCACCGAACTGGCACACATGCAGCGGCGCTCAAAGAACAAGAACTGCCACTAGCCGCCTCACTCAGACAGTGACTACTTCCCTTAGCGAAATCAAAAAGACACTACTGTGATGAGTGTTGCGCCCCTGAATGCAAAGGTAGACGAGCCTACAAATTAATAGCAAGACCAGAGTTACGGGTTGGCTCAAGCTGCAAAAGCGGTGCATGAGCACAATTTGAAAATATTTTGTATGTCAGCATACAACAAATATCATGTTACATTAAAATATGGTGTCTTTAAAGTTCAAGTAAATATATCTCTTTTATAAGCTGAATCGTGGTAAATCATATTATTTGTTATCTTTTAAAAGTAAACTGAGAAACAATTCTGGCCCAGCTCTAATGACATTTCTGAACTAAAAGGCAGTCAGAGGTCATGCGTATCCCTGTATTTCCAAGTATTTATATAGCGCAAACTCGACAGAAAGGTATTGGAGCGCTTTAAATAAGCAGGACATTTATGCCAACCCTCCCGATTTCGAGCCTAATCTCTCGCCTCCCTATTGATTGTAAACATCTGACCTTGAGAATCTGCTGCTGACAAACAATTAGTTGTCAGCCTAGTATCCTAAGCCTTAGCCCTGACTCTGTATAAGTTTAAATGTGGGGCGTGCAGTGGCTCATGGGCAGGGATGGAGGAAAGGTATTCAATGCAGCCAAAGCCTGTGCCTCCGTTTGATGGGACTTTAGTGACAGGCAGTGAGTGGTCCGATGCATTGAAGTGTGCTGCGAGTAACCTGCTGCTCCAGCCTACAAACTGCCTGCAGCACTCTGATTCACCATGACAATGAATCACGCGTGTCCCTCTAAGCCACAGTGCTCTCTGTCTTTGCCAGGGTAAGGGAAAACAAAGTATTGATCCGATGGGTCAAGGCGGTGCCAGCCCACAGAAGTAGGGGGTCCCTCTGTAGCATAAGTGGGTCTTTCTGAGCCTGATCTGTACTGGGAATAAAGCAAAGAAACCCCTAATTGCCTCTGCGCGTGAGTCAAACCAAAAAGAAGCAGTGCTGTGTCTGCCTTATTACAGATAAATGTGCATGGCAAAGCTCCGAGATTTTCAAATCCCATAAAACAGGATCTTGACATTTATTTAATTATGATTTGTTCTTCGTATCCTGGTACTGTCCTGGATTTTATACACCGGACTACGAGTACCAGAATGCAAAGGAAAAATCTGGACAGCACAATATACCAAGACTGTCCCTAAAGGCGAGAAATTCAAGGCAAGACCCCGCACTCTCCGGCACCTGCACAGGAAAAAAATAATTCTAGGTGTGCACACATATTTCTTAAAGGAAGTTTGCAAACAAACTGGCATTGACTGTGCAATACCGTGCAAAAGTCTAGAATGTTCACTTAAGGAATAGCACTGCGATGCCAGATGCTCATCACCCTTTCATTCCATTTGAAGCTGCAATACACTGCACTTCAGAAGAGAAAACATTGTGTGATGATAAATGAACTCAGCAATGAGGCTGCGGGAAAAAGAAATAAGAGCAGAGATAAGCCAGAGAAAGAAGGCAGAGTGAAAGTTAGGGTAGAGAAACTGCCCAATATATTGACTTGTCATAAATGTACCATGTTAATATTAAATACTCACTTCCACTAAGGCAGCATACTACTTACTGGTGTGTGAAGAACACATTAGTATGAAGCAACATGTATTTGTATGTAAATGAAAACTTGTGAATTAGCTAAACGGTGTTCATTGTTCACTAATAAACAAATAATTCTAAAATTATTAATAAGGCTTATTTTTTGTGACAAAAATGAAACCAAAACAGAGAAAGGCTCTTCAAGTAATAAGCAAACCCTCCTCAAACCATCCGGCCCAGTTTAATTTTGTGAGTGCCTGTGAAGTAATCAGATAGTCATCTTCAAAGCATCCTCAAATCTTCAGGAACCATCTCATCTTGAGAAGTCATCAACTGCTCATCCCCTGATCACCAGGAACAATCACACCTTGTGGAGTCATCAGATACTCACTTTCAAGTCATCCTCAAATCATCAGGCTCACTTTTCTAAGCTCTGCTGATGACTTCAAGAGCTTGATGATGTCTGATGATGTGAAAATGACTTCTAGAGTAGTTGGATGATCATTCAAAGACTCTGGGATGGCTTCTAAAGTAATCTTGTTTGACCTGGGAAGAGACACTTTTCATTACACCGTGAGCGTGATGGTGGTTTGTCCCTCCCCAATCTACGCTCAAATTTTCAAGAGTAGCGTTGCATGTGGCCAGGCAAACAAGGAAAGCAGGTAGCTGAGGCAACAAATCTACTTCTAGGCTCAGCACCTGGTTTCCAGCTTGCAGCCGTTCCCACAAATGTGTTTGTCACAGAGAGCATACAATTGGGCATTTGTGTGTTATTTGCTGCTCACTGAAAGGAACTGCTTCCCAGTTTCATGGATTCATTAAGGCTAAAGCAGAAATGCTACATAACTTTTACTAAGCACAACATAAGTACATCCAAATGTGGTTAAGCCGATAAAGAATATTTTAGTGGTTCTTGGAACACAATATGCACATAAAATCATTTGTAAATAAAAGGTATGACTTGTCTCATGATTTAATAAGAGAAAGTAACTTAGTGAACCGGTGTTCTCAGAATATTAACCGCTAAAAATCATTAAAAATGCATGATTCATTTAAATGGAATTCTCAGTTCACCTAACACTGGTTTTCACGTAGCGTGAAATGCGTAACGTGCGTTAATTGCTACTTGATATGTGATGTCTTCTGAAAATAAGGAGCAGATCATCTCCCACAGGTCATCATTACTGCACCACTCTATTCTACATGTAGAATATTTATAACATGGCTGCATTCGTGACTGGGCCCAAGCTTCTGCGAGCTCAGAATCAGAGACTGCAAATGCTGACACTGGGGACCAAGGCCAGGTCCCACAACACTGGCCAATATGACATTCGCTGTAAATTAACGATTTATTTGGTCGCCTATGTTTTTCGTTTGCTAAAATTCATATCTGCAATTGCATCCAATCGGCAAATGTACAGTCTACTAGCAAAATTGGCTGCAGACCTTCCTTGCACTGTGACATTTGTTTGGGAAGAGGTATTTTGTGACCCGGAAATACTCAGGGGACCGGCAGATGACCAATCAGAGGATGCTCTTTGATCCTGTTGCTGCGGTTCCCCAGCACAGCCACCCGTGCTGTGATTAAGTCATGGGGTCACAAACCTCGAAGGCAGAAGTACCTTTCTCTTTCTCAGCATTGCGTACAATTTAAAGTTTAGAGGTAAGCATACTTCCTTCCTTTTCCTGCTACCAATTTTACATATTTAGAGGCCTTGTCACGGAGGTGAAAATTATGCGGCATTAACATCAGCGCAGATTTATTTCAATATAGCAGCTTTTCTTATATATAAAAATATGTTATTGCAGCAATAGTTTGACATTAAGGTTCCAAGATGACAGCGGAAAGTAACCATTAGATGATTTGTATGCTAAAAAATATACACTCCATGAAACTGTCAGTCTGAAAAGGGAATGAATCAGTAATATATAGAAGGTGTTCTTAACCTGTGGTCTGGGGAAAAATAAAGAATATTAATAGATTAGTAAAGCCTATATAAATAAAGAAGCAGTATGTACAATTGGAAATTTTCCATAAACGTGAAGGAATTTTAAAGTGGAGACTACAAACCAAGGGGTATATTTATAAGGCCCTTGCACTGCGGTAGTGTCACTTTTTGTGACGCTCTGGTGGAGTAAATCATAAAATCATGTTCATGAGGTCATGCAAAGTCACTTTGCGTGGCTTTGAATGGCCTCATAGATATGGAGTAAGGCAAGGCAGCGCAAATCGCTGCGTTGCCTTACTCTGCATTAGGGAGGTGTTCTATGGGTGATTGCATGCAACACCCATTTATTTTGATGCTTTTACAGATTTATAAAACCATGTAAACCTGGGGATGCGCTAAAATCTTACGCCTCCCCGGAAGAGGCACAAGGAGGAGAAATAACTTTATTTCTCCTTATTTTTTCTCTTTTCATGTGTGTGCTGCATTCTGAAGCACACAGAGAAATGGGAAAAAGCCTCCCAGGATTGTTTTTGTGCAAGAAGGTGCCCCTTCCTGCACAGAAACAATCCAGCCGACAGCACAGGCACCCTTGCACCATGGTGCAAGGGAGCCTGCGTTGGCGCTAGGCTGGCGAAATAGCACTAGTGCTGGGGGAAGGACAGGAATGCACCGTATGAATTAAATACAGTGCATTCCTGCTCTTTCACTTTGACAATGGCAGCACAGCAAGGTGACTTGCTAAGCTGCCCTACACCAAATCCCCATAAATGAGGCTCTAAGTTGGAGTCCTTAGAGTGATTTGTGGGAGCAGTGCAAATGCACAATATAGTATAGACAATAGGTGGCCTCAACTGATGTTAGAAAAGCTCCAACTTTCCCAATAAAATTAACATTTAGATTTGTTTTTATATTTGTTTGTGAATTAAATAAAACATTTGATATTTTTTTTCATTTTTCGAGGGATGCTTGTTTCTGTATTTTTGTGTATTGTTTTGAGGTTTTGATAATCAGTGGAGCTCGGTTCAGCAGATTCTGCATAGTTTATGAATCCATTTATATTCAACACTAACAGGTTTTCTTATACAGATTTATTTGTATTTATTTTTTTGTTGCCAACTTGTACTTTCAAAGGTGGTCCTCTTTTGGGAGTCAAGGAAATGTTAAATAGTTTTCACTCAATTTGATTTTGATAGAATCAAAAACCATCCAGTTGTTGTGATGGCATCCAAGATGGTGTTCTCAGAGAATCTCTGAAGAAACTGGATGAGCCAAAGTGTTCAAAGAGTTAACTATTTGTTAAACCTTCTAGCTGAGCATTACCCACAAGTCTCTCCAAAGCGTCTAGTAGCATATGGAATATTAAGTTGTGGTTCAATATCCTTGCTACGCAGATAGGGATAATTTGGGTAACTCAATCATCATTATTATCCTGGGTAGACCTTATGCAGTCTTACAAAACCATTAAACACGTCTCTTCCACTGCTTCTTGAATTAGTGCACTTTCACACCTAAAATCTACAAACGTTTTGATACAAACTGATTGTTTATCCATTTGTTGTTATACAAACTCCTACTCTATTATGTTTGTATTTCTAAAATATATCCCATAGCTACCACGCTTCTTTTCTGAGTACCATTGTTTCATTCAGCGTTTTTTTAAGCTTCAATTTGTTGTGTTTTATATAGAGCGACCTAACACCTTTAAGTGCAAGAAAAGAAAAGAAAAAAGAAAAGAAAAAATAAAGTGCGCACCTTACAAAATTTGATCTTAGGAAGGGGCATACATTTGTGTTTTCTGTATCACAATGTGTCTCATGAGAATTCCTAAACCTATTTTCTTTCCTAAGCATAAATATTCAAAAACTTACAATGGGATTCGATAAACGTCTCAGTCTATGATGGTGCAGGAAAGCTCGGTCTTATAGATCTAAAGCACATTTGACAATTTTTCAACAATTTAAAGTCACAGATTAAGGAATTTTGAGAACCTTTTGGAGAGTGAACCTTCACTATGAAACAGAATAATCATAGTCTTCGAATGTGCTCTAGGTAATATTTCTAAAAGTATCAGAACTGAAAAAATGTTGGAACAGTAGCACACAAGGTACATTTTCAATTTCTGAAAGACAGCAAATTGCACCTGATATCAATAGAGTGTAGCTTTGAATGATGATGGCGCTTAGGCTACACCCTCCAGTAACCCAGTGAACATTTGCCTTGCAAGTATTTTGTATGAACTGACCTCTGCTCTTCATCGTGTAGCATCTCATGGTATGTCACATATCAGTCTTTTATTTTTAGCTATTAACTTGAACTTGTCCATATATGTATCTTTTCTCATTGTCAGCAAAACAGCTTAGATACAACGTTAGGGGCCAAATTTATGAAAGACTTGTGTCACCCTTGCGCCATGTAATGGGGTGCAAAAGCGGCGCAACGCTTAAGTTAGATTTATCAAGCCATGGAAGGCCACCTTGCATGGTCTTGCGTGGCTTGAAAAATTTGGAGTAATGCGAAACAGCTCAAATCATTGCATTGTGTTACTCTGCCCCAGCGAGGTGTTCCATGGGTGGAGCGTGTGTGTTCGCATGCATCCACCCATGGATTTTGGCACACTCCCAGATTTACCATTACTGGTGGACCCAGGAATGCGTCAAGATGCTACGCCTCCCCAGGTGAGGCTTAACGTGGAGAAATATCTTTAGTTCTCCTTGTTACTTCCTCTTTCTATGTGTGCTGCAATTGAAAATGCCTCTCAGGATTTTTTTCGGGCAGGAAGGTGTCCCATCCTGCACAAGTACAATCCTGCTTACAACGCAGGCACCCTTGCACCATGGTGCAAGGGTGCCTGCATTGGCTCTAGGCAGCACATTGTGTGCCAGTGCAGGGAAAAGACAGGAATGCACTTTATGATGTTAGATACGATGCATTCCTGCCCTTTCCCTATCATGCAACACAGCAAGGTGACTTGCTGTGCTGTGTGATTTTTTATTAAATATGCCCCTTGGTTTCCTAGGGAGAATAGCCTCTGTGATAGCAGTGGTGGAATTGCCAGTTCCTATTGTGGGTACTGGAATTTTGCACCCGTTGTCAGGGTACATTTACTGTATCTACATTAAATCTGTCCCTGACATACTTGAGATTTTCACCTACCATCTCAGGTATACTTTTGTACAGATATATGTGTAGGAATGACACCACTAAAATGATGACACACAGATATTCCTTGATTGGATGCTGATCCCTTGCCATTACAAGTACCCCCACAACTGACCAATGGTACTTCACGAGCGAATGCTTCCTCACTCATAAATGGGCACGGAAATACAGAGAACAGCAGACCAAACTTTGGCCTTTTTTAAAAAGAAGTCCTGTTACTTCCCATCTCTACATCACTTTCAAACAGTCAGTCAAGAAGTTTGTATAACGGCTTGTAAGAAATCGATTTTTTTTCTGTGTTTCCACAGTTATTCTTTTTATTTTTGTTGATCTGAGTTGCTTGGGGCTTCAAAAACAGACCCTAACCATGAATACCTTTCGTTCTAGGAGGAAACCATTTTTGGCTATTTAATTGGGCCAGATAAAATTTCTGTAAGTTTTTTGTATACAGCCTCCAAATACTTCATGTGAACAGGAAAAGCTTTCTCCGCTCATGTGGGGAGCAACCTCTATGAGAAGAGCTGAAGTGCAGCCAAAACACACTCTAGATTAGGACTGAAAGTATAAAAGCAAACATACCCGATTTTTGTAATTGAAATTCTGAAATAACACTACTTAAGTCAGCTGTCAATGTACTTACAAAAGGGAGGCCAACATTTATCATGTTTTAACCGAAACTGTTGGGCACTCAACTGCATTTTACATGTGTTAACTTGTCTCTAAGGGCCTAATTATGACTTTGGTGGTGCAGGGCTGGGCCGCCCCACCGCCACACTGCAAAAGCCATGGTCAGACCACCTGCCAGATTAGGAGTTTCCTCCTGTCTGGTGGGCTGGTTTTTGGCGTTCCCATTGCGGTGCCTCAGAAAATAGGCACCGCAATGGGAATGCCCAAACCAGTTCCAGCATGGACTGTTAAGTCCTTGCCGTGCAGGAACTGGGGTGCATGCATACATGGGGGCACATGTTGTGACCCCCTGCATTCATCCCCATTGACAGGAGGCACAGGGGACCCTGCAGGGCCCCCTTTGTTTCCTCCCCGCCACGGTGTTCATGGAGTAGGAACCTCCATGACACTGCTGGCAGAGAGGAAACTCGTAATATGCTTGGCAGGACCGTGGTGGTCCAGCCAAGCATATTGCTGCCTTCTGACTGCCGGTACACTGCCAGGGAACTGCAATTCCCTGGTGGCTGGGGTGGGGCTATGGCGGTCAACCCACCCTAATCGTAATAGGGCGGTCTGGAGACTGCTGCGCCCCCATGAGTCTGTAGGTCCATGGACCGCCAGTCTTGTGCCCATAGTGCTAACTAACAACTGAAGTGCACACTTTCAATAGCCTATTTATCTTCAACTGTGCCTGCGTGGTTGATTGTGAAGTAATTCTTGCACTAGGTAATTAATTGATTAAAATAAAATAATTCTTCTGTCCCCTGCATCTCAACATTAATTAGTCTTTCACAACTGTACCATTCTCAGGGGTGGTGTAGCCCCACTTTTAATCTATTGGTTTCCACGCAACATCCATGGAACGTGAAGCATTCCCAGATTTACAACATATTGTAAACCTGGTAATGAGTCAGAATCCTATGCCTCCACAGGGGAGGCATAAGGAGGTGCAACGAGGAGAAATACTTTTATTTTTTCTCATTTTTTCCTCTTTCTATGCATGCAGCATTTTGCAGCATGCACAGAAAGAGGAAAATGCCTTTAATTATTGTTTTTGTGCAGGAAGGTGTCTCTTCCTGCACAAAAACAATCATCCCCTCAGCGCAGACACCATTGCAAAATGATGCAAGGGTGTCTGCAATGGCGCACGGCTGCTGTTTGTGCGCCGGTGCAGGGGAGAAGGACAGGAATACGCTGTATCTTGTAGATATGGCGCATTTCTGCCCTTTTATTTTGATGCACAGCAGCGCAGCAGGAAGGTTTGCTGTGCTGCCGTGCATCAAAATATTGTAAATGAGGCTCTGTTTGTGAAGCTGGATTATTTTTTTGTGTTGTAATTCCTTATTAAGAACAAAACCATGTTGCAGATGTACAATACGGAATTGAATACACATTTCAAAAGGTAGGTAGGGGAAGAGTAGAGTGTAGGGGCGGGGTAGGAATGAGATTGCATAAAGCAAGTAATGTTGACAACAGCCGTGAATTGTATATCTTCCGTTGTCAGGTGTTGGCGGTTTGACATCCCCAGTGGGGAAAAGAACATGGACAACCATAAGCAAGGCTAGGGAGGGTGCTCTGAATATTGGAGTGGGGTGAGCGAGGGGGTATGAAGAGAGGGTGGGAGCAAATATCGAGCAGTGTCCCATGCCACCAGTCTATTGCACCCCACAGTGTACTAGGAGGGTGGAGCCCATGTCAACGCACTTGAAAGGGGGGGAAAGAGGTGGCAGAGGCCCATGGCATGAGAAGGGGTCGATGTGTCTCCAAGGGAGGAAGCGGGGATGTGAGAGGGAGGAGAACAGAGGCAGGCGAGAGTGGGAAAAGGATGGCACAGGTGTGGAATGGGGAGAGAGAGATATGAAAGAGAGATAGGGGCTGGGGCTGGGAGACAAGGAGGGGGCTGTGAGAAGGGAGGAAGGGGGAAGGGAGAAGGGAGAAAAGAGGTGCAGAGAGGGGGAAGGGGTGACAGGATGAGAATATGTAACTAAGTTCTCCCAGCAGGCCTCTGAGAGGGATTGTCATGGTTTAGGGACATACAGACACTATCGTTTGGTGTTGTAGGGGTGCATTGATGATGCAGTTAAGGATCATCTCGCAGGAAAGGTGCCCATGTCTGCTCAAACACCTCTGCTTGATCCTGCAGGTTGTAGATTACTCGTGCATGCATTGCTGTCTGTATCATCACCACTGTCCAGTCTTCTTGTGACGGAGGCGTGGGAGACCGCCATTGGCAGAGGAAGCAGATTTGGCTATTGCCAGCACTGTGTGGAGAAGGCGGCGTTGCAGGCAGGAGAGTTCCGATGGGTTCCCTACGTCATTGCTGAGGATCAAGGGGGGTGAGGGGGGTCTCATTGGCATCGATGCCCCCAGGATAGTCTTAACAGCCGTCCAAAAGCAGTAGCGGCTCCTGGTGGGAGTGCTGCCGGGCGGTGATGCGGGGCGGGGGAGGGGCAAGGTGGGGGGTAGTAAACTCTGGAATACGGCCCAACAGAGGTAAGTAAACAAATAAATAAATAAAACAAATTTCATTGCGCGCTGCATCGCCAAATGCGATGCAGCGCGCAACGAATTTCGTTTTATCTATTTATTTGTTTACTTACCTCTGTTGGGCCTATTCCAGAATTTACTACCCCCCGCCCCGCGTCACTGCCCGGCAGCACTCCCACCAGGAGCGGTTACTGTCCAAAAGTGTTGGACCGAGGAAAATTCGCAGAGGATGTAGGTAAGATCGCAGCTGGTGCCGGGCATCTCCAACTATTCGCTTGAGGTAGCATCCCTGCTCTGTTCAGTCTCAAAGGGGTCCAGTGCCATTCGTGGAGCATCTTGAAGTGGCAGAACTTTAAGCATGCCTAACGAGCGCCCTTATCCAGGGCTTCCAGGATATCAGCCCAATCGTCCTCCTCGAGTACTACCTAGAGGCGGGTTTGCCATTTGACGCGGAGACTATGGAGGAGGGGCTGTGATAAAAGGTGGCGCATGAGTGTGCTGTAGAGTCCCGACATCACTCCCTTATGGCGGCCTCAGGTGGTGAGGTGGGACACCACAGACGAGGTCTGTAGAGACCATGGATGTAGCCCCAGGCAGATGAAACCAGGGAGGTTGAGGCTGGAGGCCAAATTCCTCCCTCATGCATCCGAATGATTTGAGGTCACCATTATCCAGGACCTGATCCACGCTGTGTATGCCTGCCTCTTTCCACTGGTCCCAGTGGAGGGCCCTAACATTGATGTGTAGTCTGTCATTGCCCCATAGTGGTTTACTTGTCATGCAGGTAGGGGTCCACCCCGAAGAGGCATTGTGCGCTCTGCCTATCCCTTTGTGTTGCCTGCAGCATTGGATGGTCAGGGCGATACTAAAGGGGCCGTTTTCTGCAAAGAGGGCCGGGGCCCTGACTACTATATAGTAATAGGTGTTCTGTTTGGACCCATTGTAGAGGGTCCGGGGTGTTGGGGAGCAGGTGCGCAAGTTGCGAGAGGTGTTTGGCCAAAGCGTAGTGATCCACTGACAGGAGGCCCAGGCCCCCCGCAGGAGGGCCGTGCCATGAGCTTCGCAGGCGTCAGTCTGGATCGCGAGGTGCCCCACATAAAGGTATGAATCTGGGATTCTATAAGGCATAAAGCGGCCAGAGGCACTGTCAAAGGTAGCATGCCCAACATATATCTGAAACGTGGCAGCGTAACCATCCTTACTGAATGTACCCTGCCCCACATGGAGAGTTCCAAATAGGACCATTTCTCAAAATTCAGTTTCATTTGTGCCTCTAGAGGGTCTAAGTTGTCTGTGATCATCCTATCCAGCCCTCATGTTGACCAGGATCCCAAGTGTTTGAGGCATGAGGCCTTCCAACAGAAGGTGTAACAATGAATAGCCCACTTCATGACACAGGTCAAGAGCGGGAGAGCCTCACTCTTGTCCCAGTTTACTCGGTAACCGGACAATGCCACAAAGCTGTTGATACCCTCCAGCAGGGCCGGCAGGGAATGACATAGGTCCGCCAGTGTGAGTAGGACGTCATCTGCGTATAGGTAGATCTTGGACATTCCACCCGTAAGGGGTATTCCCATAATGTGAGGTGATTGGTGTATGGTTGCGGCCTCGGGTTCCATTTCCAGGAGGAACAGGAGGGGTGAGAGAAGGCACCCCTAGCACCTGTTCCTCCGGATCTGGAAGGGGTCCAATAGAAATCCCCCGCAGTTGACCTGGGCTGTTGGGCAGTAATACAACAGGCGGACCTTGGCAATGAATTGGTCACCCAGGCAGAACCTTATCAGGGTTGCGAAAAAGTATTCCCACTTGATGTGATCAAATGACTTTTCGGAGTCGAGGGATAGGGCCAAGGTGTCTTCCGGCAGATCCTTGGCTCTACCCAGAGAGTGTGGGCAAGGGTACACAAATGGTTCCTGGAAGAACGTCCCGGGACGAATCCCACCAGCGTGTGGTGTATCAGAGAGGGTATGGCTTTACTGAGGCGCGCAGCTAGAATGCTGGTGAGGATTTTAATGTCTCCATTTAGCAGTGATATGGACCTGTAGCTGTCAGCAGATGAAGATCCCTCCTCGGTTTGAGGAGAACCGCTATCACTGCTCTGTTGGAGAGGGAGCCCAAGGACCCCATCTGCTCTGCCTCCTGGAAGGCAGCGCGCAGGGAGTTAAACTCCTCGCTGGACCATTTATAAAACTCCGTGGGAAATCTATCCTCCTCCGGTGCTTTGTGATAGGGCAGTTTGGAGACTGCTTGAGCAATCTCAGTTTTGCTGATCTCCCCATCCAGTAGTTCCCTACCCTTGGCCGACAGCAGGGGAAGGCACACACCCTTTAGGAAGGACTCAACCTGTTCCACACTGGCGGACGGTTCCGGGGTATACAATGCCGCTAAAATGATGCAAACTCGTTAACAATGTCCTGCGGGCAGGTGAGGACCTCTCCACTCTCTGGCGTATGGCCAGGATGGCCATAGCTGCCTCACGTTGGTGCAGGTGGGCAGCCAGTATCTGCCCCACCTTTTCCCCTTGTACATAGTGACGTTGCTTTACTCATTGCAAAGAGTATTCCTCTTTAGAGGTATATAGGCTGTTGAGGGACATATGAACTTGTTCTAAATGGCGGCAGGTGATAAGCGTGGGGCATGCAGAATAGAGGCAGGTTAGGGAAGCTATATTGCGCTTACAGTTCTGTCTGCTGAAGAGCAGTTTGTTTGTTTGACAAGGCAGCATCCCTCATAAGCTGGTCCTGTATCGTCCCTTTTGCGGCCACCCAAAGTACCCTATGGGAGACCACAGAGACTTTGCTATCCGTAATGTATGTGGAAATGTGTGTTTTAAGTTGGGACTTCCCCTGAGGGGTAAGGTACCGCTGTACATTCTGCCGCCAGGGTTTGAGGCCCAGGGAGGCCAGGATTGTGTCGAGGGACAGTAGGACCGGGGAGTGGGCGGATAACGCAGCTTCAAGTATCCAGAACTCCTGAACGAGCGTCACCGCCCTTTGGGAGATGAGGAAGTAGTCTAGTCTGGATTGTGTGCCATGAGCAGGTGAAAGGAACGTGTATTCCATGTCTGTTGGGTGACTGAGGCACCAGTAGTCCACCAGACTGTGATCCGAAGTCACATCCCCTAGCAGGGCCCTGTCCGTGTTGTTGTCCTTGTCCAGAGGGCCAGTTCTGTCCTTCTCTGCATTCCGGGTTAGGTTCCAGTCCCCCCGATAATGTACGGTGATGCCCCTATCGCCACAAGGAGGCGATTCAGTAGGAGAGTGCACACAGATCCCTCACAAAGCAACCTGTCCCACAGCCTCAACTTGGAAAATGCATATCTACTGTCCGGATTGGACCATGATTTGACAATGTTGATGGACAATGATTAAAGTAGGAGGATTGCTACCCCACATTACAGGGGGTCCCCGCCATCCGAGCTCGGCGGTGCTGGGAGAAGCTGGCTTTTTATTGTTCCAGAAGATTGAAAGGATGCAGGAGTATGCAGCCGGAGCCTGCCTGTCATGGAATATATTCTTCTGTTGCTTTAAATTATGAACAATCTAAGAAAAAGGGGTAATCTCCAACTGGAATAAAACCAGCAAGAGCAGTGGCAAAAGGACTTTTAGTTACTGACATAAATGAATGGGGAAAAACTTGAATCTGGGGCCCAGTATCCAACAAATGTTCTCTGGAATGGTGGGCATATTTGGTGCACCAGTTAAGGCGCTACAGTTTTGACAACCTAGAAATGTATTCATCTCCTACTTTTAAAACTAGGATGTTTGTTGATGCAAGTGAGAAATTCTAAGTGTTATCCTAAAATATGTTTCAATTCCAAAGAATGACTGTACTTTTGCTTACTAGATCCTGTGTTGTGAATCATGAAGCTTTATCGTAGTTAAATCTTTACTTCCAGAGACTTCTCCACATGTAAAAAATATATATATATTTTCAGTGGCGGCTCGCCTAGGGAGTGCTGCGGGGTGGTGAGGCGGGGCGGGGGAGGGGCAGGGTGGGGGTAGTGGAGTCCGACATACGACGGACAGGAGTAAGGTAAGAAATGAAATAAATAAAACAATTTACCTTGCGCGCTGCATCACCAACTCGGCGATGCAGCGCGCGCAAGGTAAATGGTTTTATTTACTTAATTACTTACCTTACACCTGTCCGTCGTATGTCGGACTCCACTACCCCCCACCATGCCCCTCCCCCGCCCCACCCCACCGCCCCGCAGCACTCCCTCGGCGAGCCGCCAATGAGGGGCCAACCCACACCTGCATATGGTTGGACTGAAATTCGTTGATGCACCTTGTGATGGCAGCTGCCTTTAAATTGCCAAATAACAAACTTCCTGCTGCATTTTCCTTCTACCACCGAAATGCAATGTCAATTTGTAGCTTCTTTATGTTTCTAAAGCACAGCATCTATAAATATTGCAAAAGATTTTCAAAACTTAGTTCAGCCAGAACTTCAAACCTTCTGTCGCAGAACCGTTCGGGTCCTATAAAAATGTCAGAAACAACTTCTCAGGGTTAACACGTGGCCTTCATGAAGCGCAGCCCCAGTGTCACTGCAAGGTAGGTTCCTGGGATATTCCCATTGGATAGTGCCATTTCACAATGATTTCCTCTCATCTATTTAAAGTTTTTTTTTTTTTGCAAGCTGTTCCTGTAGGTTGTTTAGTAATCGCAAGAATCTTATAAATTATTGATCCCAGGAGTTCACACATATTAATTGGAATTCTGTTTGTTTGGCCATTCTAATCTTTAAAGTGACTAATTAAAATATCCCTGAAATTATACAACCTTGCTTCTAGTGCTATGTTGTCTCAATTAAACAATACAAACTAATTATTCACCCACTGTGGGTCTTTATTTGTTAATGATTTCGTGATTGCTGAAAATGGCTATTGTGTGAAATATGACTGATAGACTATGGGTGGGAGTGGTCAAAAACCTGATGCGCATTGTCATTGAGCTCCTGCCTAAACAGAGAGGCTCACAACGAAAAAACCAGTTTGCCATAGGGGAATCATTTGCATACTTTTGTAAGCTGGGATTGAGCAGAAAGGCGCATTTTCGGAGACACCGGACCGGTGTGTTTGTGACATAACACAAAAAATATAGTTAAGGAAACGAAAAAAGTTTAAACTCGGAAGAAAGTGTTATTAAATATAGGAATGCAATTACCAAACGCCACACAAATGAAGTAATCTGACCACAAGATGTAATATTTTTACAATAAAAGCCATTCTCTAAAGTGGATTGTAAAGTTTATTGAAGTTGAATGTGAAATACAAATTCGTAAACATTCCAACTACCACAGCAGGATCTAGAAAACAAACCTTCGCTTTTGTTAATGAAACTCCTCCTAGATTTCTAGAGCTGATGCTAAATGCTGTATCAGGTTTATACTTTGTACTCATTTCATTCTCTATAGTATCCTCATAGTGACTGAAATTCCACCCATCTCGAAATCAGTCCCCAATTGCGGTTGGGCCACATTGCCATGGTCATATAAAGGTCCACAAGTTGTGAAGGAAAAATCTGTTCACTTGGACGACCTATCAAGCTATTTTCCTGCTGTTGAGTCAAATTTACACAATTCAAGACCACAGTGAACCAATAAGTTTTAAACCAATAACCTCCAGCTGGGAGAAGGAGCCTTTTAACAGTTAAAGCACAATGACGAGTCATCGGGTGGAGATTAAGCCAGTTCTTTTTGTGGAAATCAGTCAGATTTAGTGGGTCCTAGGAGTGCTGCGAAAGGGTGGAGTTCGGTGAGGGATACACATGAATTTCCTCTAAGTAATAAAGCACTGTTTTTTCTGAAAGAAAAAGACTCCAGGTGAGATTAGTTATCTGACCTATCACAGAAGGTCATATTTTTCTCATACCAGTGATTCGGGATCCTCTTCTCTATCAAACAAATGTATGTACAAATGTTCCTGTCAACAGCAGTACTAGTATTGAATCTCAGTGGGTAACCCTGTAGACCTCAAAACCTGAGTATCATACATCATATTTCAATCGTGATTCAATCATGTAGATAAGAGAAATAATTGAGAAAAAAAAAATATGTGGGTTTGGATCACTCGGTTGATGTGTAGTCAATATATATTGCAATCAGAGAACAATGGTTCACAGTACTAATTGGCAATGTGCTGTATGCGTGATATGTGAAAAAGGTGCTTGTGTCTGTGGTGTCCTGTGTTCATGTGTATGAGGCCTCTAGTGGTCCTCAGCAGACTCCTTACATGTATTACATAATTTGGGGGGGTCGTTGTGGCTGGGTGTTGTTAATAAAGATTGTGACGCAGTGCGTTCAGTTAACGGTTGCATGCTGAAGAATAAAGATGGGCATATCAAAGCACGGTGTGTGGCGTGGTTTGTTACATGTCCTGTCCTAGGGAGGATGCTACAACTGGCGATGAGATAGCGGATCCGTGCCGCCAAAGATGCAAGACTGCTCTCTCAGAGAGTTTTCCGTGGTCCTGCAAACTGCTCGTGCGCCTTAAGAAGCGGTCTACAGTTGGCGTGTTTGGAGTCAAAGTGCAACTCCAACTTTTGAGAGGCCCTCGAAGCAGATGTAGGGGCCTTACAGAGGAGCACATTCATTAAGCCTGCCAAAAATCTACTGGTAAGTCCAAAAGAAGAGATCTGTGCCACAGTATAGCTCAGAGCCAGCACCAAAATAAAGCAAAATTCTAAAGACAGTGACAACCAGTTATGAAGAAGCATTAAAGGCAGTGACAGCCAGGTGCAAGAAAGCATTAGAGGCAGAGATGACTGTGTGCAAAGAAATACTAAAGGCAGTGACAGCCAGGTATAATGCATAAAGTTGAGAGCGGTGAAGATCCCGTTGCAAGAAGGAAGATGGCGCCCGCCAACCTCATGTCAGTCGCGACGATCCGAGTACTAGTGAGCAGGCTGATGCTTGCAGAGGTGCTACCAGGCCAAAAGACGTAGATAAATGAACACTTTCTGGGCAGCACACACAAGAACAAATGGAGAAAAGGAAAAGCGCCAAATACAGTGTAGCCATGTTCCTGGAATCACAGCCTTCCTCCGATACCACCAAAAAGAATATTGGCACCAGATGGACTGCCTGGATTAAAACCTTCAATGACTTCATAGATGCTGTGGAAGAAGCAGATGACAAAAAGATAATCAAATACTTCAAGAACCTTACAAGTGACAGAATGAAAGAAGTGATAAAGAAGATATTACAAGCAGATGAAGCATCATACCGTCAAATCAAGAAGACTTTGGAGGCCAAATTCAATCCAATTGCGAATGTCAACTATGAAAGGTATACTTTCAACCAAGTGAGACAGCAACCTGGTGAGATGATGGATGAGTTTGTTGAGAGACATGATGCACTTATAAAGCACTGCAAGTTCAATTAATTCAATGAGGAAGAAGCCATGTGTCTTAGATGCATGCTGAGAGACATGCTCAGTTTGGAGAAAGTGCTCATGGCTGCAAGAGCGAAGGAACGTGCTGATCAACAAGCTGTTGATATAGAAGCTGGAACTACCCACAATGAATCAGCGTTGAGCATGAAAAGTAAGCAGAAACACAAGGCAGAGGCCCACCAAGTGATGTCTCAGAAGAAAAAGAAAAAGTGTTTCTGCTGTGGATCCTCCTTTGCACATCAAGGTATATGTCCTGTCATCAGATAAATACGCAAAAGCTGCAAGAAGGAAAACCATTTCATAAACTTGCAAAGTAAAAGACAAATTAAGTGCATAACGAAGAGACAAGACTATATATGCCACAAAGTTTCAGAAGCACTCTAGCCACTGTTACAAGATCAAACGGCAACATCAACTAAGGCAAGTGGAAATAAAACTAAGTCGATTGTTATCAAATTCATCTTCCAATGGTTCGGTGACATCATCATCCAGTGACAGTGAGGAAAATAGATGTGAGATGGTGACGTCAGTCACAGACCAACGTGCGCTTGTAGGATTGGCCACCTGTAAGGAAAAACACATATCTGAAAAGAATCACCATATAAAGCAACAAAGTTCATTTGGACATTGTCCTAAAATCATGCTCAAGGTGAACGGTTGCTCTACAACTTTCATTATAGACAGTGGTGCATCAATAAACATCATACTGGCAGAAATGTACAAAGAACTGTCTCCGATACCATGTCTCACACCTTTGAGAACAAAGGTGTACACCTGGGCAGCTTCTTACACCCATGCACACCAAAGTTCAAGACTGTTCAGGAAGAACTTTCTGTTACACATGATGGTGTTATACTAATCAATCAATCAATCAATCAATCAATACATCAATCAGTCAGGGGCTTGTATATTGCAGCTACTCACCTGTGAGGGTCTCAAGGCGCTGGGGGTGGGGGGCTGCTGGTCGCACTGGGGGGAGGATCATTCAAAGAGCCAGGTCTTGAGGTCCTTTGTGAATTGGGTCAGCGACACAGATTGCCTGAGGTGGAGTGGCAGTATTGTTCCAGGTCTTGGCGGCGAGGTAGGTGAATGAACTTCCTCAAGTTTTGGTTTTTTGGATCCTGGCAATGGAGGCTAGGGCAAGTTGGGCGGAGCAGAGTTGTCTGGGGGTACGTGGAATGCGAGGCTGTGGTTCAGGTATGCTGGTCCTTCGTTGTGTAAAGTTTTATAGGCTTGAGTGAGGAGCTTGAAGGTGATTCTCTTGTTGAATGGGAGCCAGTGGAGTTGTCGGAATTGTTGCATGATGTGGCTGCGGTGGGGAATGTCGAGGACCAGTCTGGCTGTGGCATTTTGAATGTTCTGTAGTTTCTTGAGCTGTTTCTGGATGACGCCAGCATAGAGTGCGTTTCCATAATCAAGACTGCTGTTGATGAGTGCATCGGTGACCATCTGGATGGATTCTGTGGGGAGCCATCTGAATGTCTTTTGAAGCAGGTGTGGCGTGTGGAAGCAGGCTGAGGAAATACGTTGATTTGGCGGTTCATTGTGAGCGATGAGTCCAGTATGATACCGAGGTTGCGTGCGTGGTCCATCGGGGTGGGGGATCCCAGTGTAACTGGCCACCAGGAGTTGTCCCAGGCTGAATGGGTGGGTCCCTGGATGAGTACTACGGTCTTGTCTGAGTTGAGCTTGAGGCAGCTGTCTTTCATCCAGATAGCAACGGCCTTCAATTCACTGTGAAAGTTGTTTCTGGCAGTTGTGGGTTCGTAAGTGTGGGAGAGGATCAGCTTGGTGTTGTCAGCGTAGGAGATGATGTTGTGCCCATGTGTTCTGACGATGGCTACGAGGGGGGCCATGTAGACATTGAAGAGGGTGGGGCTCAGGGAGGAACCCTGAGGCACTCCACAGCTGATTTCTGTGTGTTCTGAGAGGAAGGGTGGTAGTCTAACTCACTGAGCCCGGCCAGTGACAAAGGAGTGGATCCAGTCCAGTGCCTTTTCGCAGATGCCAGCATTGTGGAGTCTCATGATTAGGGTGCAGTGAGAGATGGGCCGAGAGGTCTAGTAGGATGAGGGCTACAGTCTCGCCCCAGCCGAGGAGGGTGCGGATGTGGTTTGTGGCTGCGAGGAGTACAGTCTTCATGCTGTGGTTGCTTTGGAAGCCAGATTGGGAGGTGTCCAGGACGTGGGCCACTTCACAGAACTCAGAGATTTGGGCGTTGATGGCCTTCTTGATGACCTTGGCTGGGAAGGGGAGGATGCAGATGGGTCTGAATTTCTTAAGGTCCGTCGGGTTGGAGGATGGCTTCTTCAGCAGGGGGTCGATCTCAGCGTGTTTCCAGTCATTGGGGAATGTTGCGGTTTCGATGGAGCAGTTGATGGTGCGGTGAAGCTGGAGGGTGATGGCTGCGACTGCTCTGTGGAAGATGTGGTATGGGCAAGGATCCGTCGGGGCTCCTGAGTGGATGCTCTTCATGGTCTTGAGTGTGTCCTCTGTTGTGAGTGGAGTCCAGCAGAGCACTGACTGTTGAGGTTCCGTGTGGCTTTGTGCGATGGTGGCGGGCTTAGTGGCTAGGTCTAGGGTGTTGAAGCTGTCCTAGATCTTCCTGATTGTGTGGTGGAAGAAGGTGCTGAGTTTGTTGCAGAGGTCATGGGAGGGAGGAACGTCTGTGGTCTCGCTGTTGGGCCTGGCAAACTCCTTGATGATGTTGAAGATTTCTTTACTGTTGTGTGCATTGGCATTAATTCAGTCTTGGAGGGCTGTTTTCTTTGTGGTTTTAAGGAGGAGGTGGTGTGCATTGGCACCGGATTTGAAGGTTGATTGAGTTTCCAGGGTTTTGTTCTTCCTCTATCTCTTCTCGAGTCGTCTGCAGGTGCGTCTGGAATCGTGGTGGGTGGGATTGAACCAGCTGGCTTTCTTGGAGTGTTGCTTGCCTGGTCTTTTCTTGAGGGGTGCCAGGGTGTCAGCACAGTTGGAGATCCATCAGTGGAGTTTGCGTGCTGCGGTGTTGGTGTCCATTGGCATAGGTGGAGTGGTTGTCCTGAGGGAGTTGACAAGAAGTTCTTCAGTGTCCTTGATCCAGCTGCAACAGGGGGGCGATGAGGGAGGTGGTGTACGGTGGGCATGGCGAAGGCAATATGCATGCAGTGGTGGTCAGTCCAGGAGAGTTCGGTGGTGTGGCTGTAGCTGATGTTCCCACTGGCGGAGAAGATGGGGTCAATCATGTGTCTGCCTGTGTGGGTCAGTGCAGTGACTAGGTGCTTGAGTCCAATGTTGGCGAGGTTCTCCAGAAGGGAGGCGGGGTTCTGGTCACGGGCTTTGTCCATGTGGAAGTTGAGGTCTCCGAGTAGTATGTGGTCGGTGGATGCGAGAGCCTGGGGTGCGATGAGGTCTACGATGGCATTGGTGAAGGGCAGTCGGGGGCCAAGGGGCCTGTAGACGAGTGTGCTGCAGGGGGTGGTGTTGGGGTTGGTCCGAATCTGGAAGTGGAGGTGTTCAATGGTCGTCATTGGGTCATTAGACTGTGTGGTCAGGTGAAATGTGCTCTTGTGGATGATGGTGATGCCTCCGCATGGGTGGTTGGGACGGTCCTTGTTGGTGATTTTGTAGCCATCTGGGATGGGGGTGACAATGGCGATGTCCAGTCCAGAGCAGGGATTACTCCATGTTTCCATGAAGAAAGCTATGTCAGGAGAGGTGGCATCGAGGAGGTCTCAGATTTCTGTGGTGTGTTTGTGGAGGGACCGCACATTGAGGAGGATGAAGTTGAGCTGTACGGATGCGCTGTTGGTTGGCTGGGCGGCGAGAGGAGCTGGCGTGTTGATGTGGGTGAAGGCGCAGTTGCAGTTCCGGCAGGCGGAGGGTCCATGGGTCTTCATCGGTGATGCTGGATGGCAGGCGGCATGGCGTCCAGGGTTGAGGGCGAGTAGTGTGCTGGTGTCGTAGCGGGGGAATGTCCGAGAAGTAGGTTCCCTGGCACTGGCCGCAGTCCAGGTGCAGACGGGCTTGCCTTTAGCACGGCAGCACAGCGTCCACCCTTAAGTAGTGCTGCAGGGGGGGCTGGACAGCTGGGAGGCAAGAAAATGTGGGAGCGAGAAGGGACACTGAAGGGGGCGGGGCCGCAGGGGATCACAGTGTCAGGTGCAATGAGAGAGAAAAAACAGGAGGAAAAGGAAAGAAAACAAGCCAAAAGCAGAGACAGAAATAAAAAGAGAGCGAGAAACAGAAAGAGAGACGGAAAAATCAGAAAGAGAGACAGAAGGGCAGTCAAGCAGCAGAGCGGTGACTGTCTACCACTGGACCACCAGGGATGAGGGGCAGACAGGAGCCTGTGGGTGGAGGAGGGCCTTGATGGTGCTGCGCTGTGAAAGGAGCAAGTCCACTAAAAGACTACTAAGAGGGTCAAGAATAGTTATGCCCAAAAGCCTGAGGCAACAAGTTATTGAACTGGCACTCAAAGGACATTGTGGCATTGCTGCAACTAAAAGAGCCCTCATTGATCGAGTGTGGTTCTTGCGTCTTGACAAATGATTTGATAGGGAGCTTAAAGCTTGCCATCTGTGCAACTGCCTGTCTCCTAAAATGACTCAGCACCCGTTGAACATGTATGACCTACCTAAGCAAGCTTGGGAGAGAGTTGCAGTTGACTTCTTCGGACCCCTCAATAATGGATATTATCTCATAGTAGCTGTTGATGAGTTCACAAGTTTTCCTTTAGTGGAAGACCAATCATCAGCCACACATGACAGAGTTATCGAGAGGCTAGATGACATTTTCACAACATGGCATGCTCCCTCTATTCTCAATTCTGACAATGATCCACCTTCCAATAGCAGGGAGTTCAAAGACTTTCTAAATCATTTGAACATTAAACATCAGAAAAGTGCACCTCTCTGGCCACAGGGAAATGGAGTTGTTGAACGATTTATGAATACTTTGAAAATGGTGGTTCAGTATTCTATGCTGGAAGGCATCAACCTCAAGTCTGCTTTATGACTAGCCCTTCATGCCTACCGTTCTCTTCCTCATTCCACGAATGGAGAAAGTCCTACCACCTTGCTGCTCGGGAGAGCTCCTGGAACAAAGGTACGCCAATGGACCACCAGCCGGTCAATAGACCCTGATGAGATTTGTTTCACTGACACCTCTTGCAAATGCAAAATGAAGGGTTATGCCAATAAGCGCCAATGAGCTCGAGATATGGTTTTCGAGAAAAGAGCCTAAGTTCTTGTCAAGCAAAAACGGGCACACAAGAAGGACTCTTCGTTTGATTCTGAACTGCTAGGAGTTATGGCGAGCAAAAGACATATGGTAACTGCCCAATGACCTGGAAAATCGTTATCTAGAGACACCTCACACTTTAAGCCTTTGCCTCAATGTTTGTCAGCTCTAGAACTCCTGAGTGAGGAAAGTCCACCTGAGTGTCAAAGTCAAGCATCGGACTGTTTGCCAGAGATGCAAAATTTAGGCGTCCCTCCTCTATCTTGTACAACTAGATTTGGAAGACTGGTGCGAGCACCTTGATGACTCATCGAGAAGTTATAATGTGTATATGTATATATATTTATTCGTACTTTATATTTAACAAAGGGGGAGGTGTTGTTTCCTGTGTTCATGTGTATGAGGCCTTTAGTGGTCCCCGGCAGACTCATTATAAGTATTACGTAATCTGATGCGTGTAGCTCGTGTGGTTAATACAGTTTGTGACGCATTGCATTCCGTTATCGGTTGCATGCTGAAGAATGAACATGTGCACACCAAAGCTCCATGTTTGGCATGGTCTGTTATTTGCTGTCGGGCTGGGGAGGATGCTTCAGTGTCAGACAAGGACGGACATCCTGATAGCAGCAGGGAAATAAAGGAGTATTTCAAGTCTGAATGGGATGATTTGAAATAATAAATTGACACTCCATCTCAAGACAATTTGGAGCTTTGGATTGTATCATTTGATACCATTCCCGAGCACTGAGGAGCACGCAAAGCCATCTTTTTCACAGTTGTTTCAGCTCTAGGGTGCTCTACAGACAGTCAGTCAGTCCTGATGAAGGTCAGTTCTGATGTGCCTTTTAAGAGGGTCGAAATGTTGATGGTTTTACCTTTGGCCTGCACCTTAAACCATTGGGGGCAACTAATGATAAATGGATAGGGCCCACCTATGGGAGATTTTACTTTGAAATTTATAGCCAGGGTATTCAAGTTTTGTAAATGATTGTGCATTCACCTCTTTCTCTGGATGCACTGCACAAGCACTTTTTCCACAAGTCACATATAGAGCACTGTATCACAGTGCTTAATTTGAGGCATTGGTTTCCGGTGCTCAGCACTGGCACTTAATCATCAATACCAGCGCTTTTCATGAGCACCAGTTAAGGGCACATTTATGGTAGGCACGGGGAGATTAAGTGATTTGCCCAGAATCACAGGATGTTAAGCCGAAGCTGAGACTTGAACCTGGTTCCCCAGCACCGAAGTCGGCAGCTCTGGCCATTAGACCACATTCTCTCCCCATTTTCATGGTTAGCAATTAGTTCTGTTGTAGGCTGCGCTAACAGGAGAAATGAACTGGTGCAAGCTGCCCCCTGACAAAAGCCCCAACACTTATGTTTTGCAAATTAACCACTGCTGTGTCAATTAATATTGTGAACCATTGCTCTCTGATTGCAATTTACGTTGACTACACATCAACCAAATGGTCAGATCCACAAGTTTCTTTTTCTTTCAGAGTGTTCCATTTCGTACATAATTGAATCATGCCTTGTAAGGGATTATTGAATGCTTTCTTTTGAATGGAATAATAAGCTAAGTGCCTGATTTAAAGTTTTGAGTATGAGCTTTACTCAATCAGAGAAACAGAGTAAAATAATCTGTTTCTCTGACAGAGTATACACGCTCAACATTTAGAGATGTCCACTGTTCCTGCCATCATGGCAGTTCCTGTCAGTGTGTTAAAAGTTTGACGGATGCTCCCTTAAACTTGGTGGCTGCCCATCAAACTTTTAACAAGTTTTTGCTTGATGGAGTAAACGGTCTACTCTGCACTTTAACTAAGGCCCTTAATGACTATCAGCAAATACAATCCTCTCAAATTAAAATTCAGTACCAAGGAATTCACTGACTGTTGGTATAAGTCTTTAAAGTAAATAATTTGTAGAAGTTGTCTTGTGATACAGTTCTAAATGCCTTAAAAAATCTGAGTATCATTATTTTTTATTCAGCTCCTAAAAGATGCCGACTTGTAACTCACATGCTTGGTTTGATTTTTTTGGTACTGTTCATAAAGATTCTATGATATCCTTCAGAGGTCCAACCAAACTTTCTCGAAATATGTTCCTTCATGCAAGAGTACATTTTTTTGCTGCCATTGAAGTACAATATGCCTATACCCTCCACCTGCACCATAGTACTGCTTTGCAATCATGGAGTGATGTCCTGGTCAATGTCAAAATTAGCCAATGCCTTTTTATAATTGTACAATCTGGTGTTAACCATAATTCGATAGGCACATGCCATTGTGTCAGTTTCCATGTGAGACTGGTATTCTTATCATAGGAGCTGATAATAAGGGCTGTTTAATCTGTAAACCGGCACCAACTTTTAGTCTATCTTTCATATGCTCAAACCCCATCATTACCTATAGGTCACTGTAGGAAGGTGGAGTATTATGTGGTGATGCTGGTTGGACTTCAACATGCAATACTCTCACAATACCCTAAAGATGATCTTTAGATTCACAATAATAAATCCTTAGCTCAGTCCTGTTAGAGTGGCAAAGAGCAGTAAGGCTTTACTAGAGAAACATGTGTTAAGCATTTCAGAGCACCAACATGGAGAATAAGTAATGTACACAACTCGAAAGAAACCTGACACCAATGTATAAAAATAAAGCAATTTGTTATACAAATTTAGACACCAAAATGAAGTCAATCGGGTTAGTATAACCAGAGTTATGGATTTCCAAAGCAAAATTAAATCAGTGAAAAACAGTACTACCAAACGATATCATTGTAGTCAATAGAAAAAACCACTACTGACAATTGGTCACTGGCAGGTTGGAGTTGCGTGGAAACCAAGGAGGGTAAAGGGGATGCTGGTCCCAGGGCCAAGCCACGACAGTCAGTTCAATTTAACCTGGCTGAAGAAGCCCTAGTGCAGAGTTGTCTTGGCTGTCCATGGTGCTGAAGCGGGAGCTGCAGGAGAGCTGGTTTTACCACTTACGTGGTGCTGGTGGCGACACAGGTGCAAAAAGTCAACAACAAAGCCATGCTGACATCAGATGAAGATTTTGTGGTGTTTCCTCGTGGTGCAGCGCTGAGTAAAGGTGGTGGTTGCCAGACTAACAACCAACAAGCCTTGGCAGTGGTAAGCTCAGCAGAAAGTTATTTTGACATCTGGAAGTCCGAAGGAAAATGGTAGCCACCTGAAACTTTCTGGAGGTCAGGACTACATTTCCTACAATGCATTGGACCATATACTTTTGGGTGATCCCTCAGAGGGCCAGATGGCCGGCAATTGTTTGGTTTTGGTACAATGTCTTTACCTGCGGTGTGCAGGGGACTAGCGCCACTAGTCCTGGAGAGTCTGGAGTTGCCTTTGGCTCTCAAAGGGGTCCCACTGTCTGGGGGAACTAGTCTTTGGTCCGAGACGAGTTACAGGCATGCAGTTCCAGGAAGGTTGTTACTAGTGCAGAGTATCACGCCTTTGGTTTGTGCAGCACCTGTTGTCGCAGACTCAGGTCTCATCGTGTGTCCTTTGTTGCAAGTCAGATCAGAACTGAGTTTCTGGTATCAGGGGTAGCCCTTAAATCCTAAATTTAGGGGTGTTAGTTGTGTGGGTGCAAGTGGCCAATGAGATATCAGCCCCAGGGCCTAATCCGCCCCTAAGGTGACAGCATTCGTGGTGTGTCTCACCTTTTTTGCCCAGATCCCTCTATACTTTCACTTTTAAAAATGGCAGAAACCTTTCTCAGTTGTTCAGACCAGGTAGCCCATTCTAGAGGCGTGGCAGCCTTCTGAGGGTGTACACCTCGTGAATACATAATTTCCCCACCTGCCTGGGTGCAAATGTGCTTGGGGGCAGTGGGGAGGCTGTTTCCTCCTCTGGGAGGCATCCTGGTTGAAAATAATTGTTTGAAGCTCACTTTCTTGATGTGCCACTTCACAAGCCATCCTGTCAGGGTGGGAGGAGTGACCTCCTTCCCGTCCAGGGCATTGTTTCCTACTCCTGGGAGAGTTCACACCTCTTGGCAGGGGAGTCAGATTCCTGTCTTGGTGGCAGCAGCTGAGGGCTGGTAGCCAGAGCACAGGAAAGGCTTGGCAATCAAGTGGGCAACCTCTAAGTTAGCCACCTGGATGCTTGCCACATCGTCCTTGACATGAGATTTGTGTCAGGGGTGCTAAGGCACATTGTTTATTGCCAAACATGACATACTTCAGCTGTACCATAGGGCAGATGGTGACACCGAGTTTGCACGGGTGCCAGCCCTTGTTATTCTATGGACCACTTATCACTTGTAATAGCCTTTAATGGTAAAGGCCACTAAAGAGACATATAAGCTTGTACTGATATGTTCTCATCTTTAAAATAATGCACCCTGTCTCCTGGGTTCAGGAGGCCTTGCTTAGGGGTGACTGGCATATATTAAAAATAGTGCATTGACTTTGCCCCACATGGTGAGGGCAAAGTTGAGTTTGAGCAGTTTGCACTGCTCCTGCAGTCTGCAATAGCAGGGCTGCTGTCATCAGTTTAAATTGATCACTCAGGGTGGCACAAACAGTTCTTCAGGCCCTGGTGATGCCTTTTACACCCATTCCTTGTGCACAAATGGTACCATATTCTAGAGACTTTTAAGGGGGTTAAAGTCCTTGCCAATTGAGGTTGCCAATTCACATGTATCAGTTTTAGGGAGGGAGCACTAGGGTCTGGGCAGCAGGCTTCAGTGCACTTTCAGGGGCAGATTTAGCACTTTTTCATGCAGCGCAGTGCAGCATTGCAAATGCTGCGCTGCTTGAAAAGGAGAGAGGAGAGCACCACATTTACTGAAATATGGCACTCTCCTCCCCTTTCCATAGTGCCAGCATTGAAATCAGCTGCTGTGTGCCACGGAAACACCATTGCACCATGGTGCAAGGGTGTCTCCATGAGTCTTGCATAGGTTTTGTACTGGAAGGGTACCCTTCCAGAGCAAAATACAATGCTTAGACTAACTTAATCCATTTCCCTTCTTTGTATCGGAAAAGGAGGGAGAAATGAAAGCATTTCTCCTTCCTTGTGCCTACTTCAAAAGGGTGCCGTTTTCTGATGCTAAACCCTGCCTACTTTATTTATTAACTTGGGTTTAGCATCAGAAACCTTGAGTGTTTGCATGGGAACGCCCATCCTCCACCCATGGTACGCCTCCTTGGCGCTAAGGAATGTAAAGCAGAGCTATGTCCTGCTTTGTGATACTTTCACGTTATTTGCAGCGCTAAAAAAGTTTAGCGCTGGGAAGTAAATCAGAAAAAAAAGATTTGGCGCCGATTTTCATCACTTTTGTGATGCAAATATGGCATCAAATCTTAGTAAATCTCCCCCTCAGAGTCATAACCATCAGAATTGGAGCAACAATTGTGGGGGATGACCATACAAAAAGGGCATTTTCCTTCACTCAGCTCTTCTGAGGCAAGCATCATTAGTTCAATGCTCTCTATCGCGTAAGAGCAAATTGTGTTCCATAGGTCTGTCTTGCTTTAGTTCAGTTTTCTCTTATTTTGAGGCAAAGAGAGACCACTGTTGGGAGTTGTTAACCACACAAAATTTCAATCACAGCCTTCAATGTCATTGTAGGGCATCTGAAAGGCAGGCTATGGATAAGAGAGGCCATAGTGTTGATATGAGCTTTGAATGCCCTCCCACTTAAATTGAAACAATAGGCACTCAGGGATAGCCTAATTTTCCCTCATGGTATATTTGCCTCAGCCTAACTGCTTGACCTGTGCTGCATGGGAAACCAACAAAGAAAGATCAGTTAAGGGTTTGATATAACAATGTAACAAATAATAATAGCAGACCCAAAGGTCCTAAATAAAGCATAAAAGTACAATAGGTAAATGTTGCAAAAATTAGGAACATTGTACAAGGGGTTTATGAGAAATTGAGTTATTGGTTGACTGGGGTGTGAGCCCTGGTCAAGCAACAGCCACAATCCATTGCAGGGTGAACCACAAACAGTCACTAAATTAACCTGTGCTTAACCCAAGGGTAGCTTGCCACAGAAAACAGTCAGGCAATGCGTAAAGTATTTATGCAGCACACAAACAGTAATAAAGTGAAAACGCAACACAAGAAAAATCCCAAACAAATTAAAATAAATACATTTTAATAAATTATTTGATGACCAAACAACAAAAATCCAATCAGTAGAATCAGAGGTATGAGTTTTTATAGTTTTAAGTGAAATCTAGCACCTAAAAGATCAAAGCACCAACCACAGACATCTAGTCACACGAGACCGAGTCAAAGTCCAAAGTTAAGGCCGACCATGATGGAGCATGGTTCAGATACAAGAAGTGAATTGGGCCCGGTCAGCGCTTACCTTTGGACTAAGGGTGGGCGTAGTTGCGCTACGCGAAGCTACGCGAAGACGTCGGGGCGCTACGTGAGCTACGCGTAGCTACGCGAGCGTGCGTAGCTGCTTGTCGCGCCCGTTCGCGATGCGTTTTTCTTCTTCGGGAACGCGTTGTGCGTGTTCGGGACGCTGTTTGCATGCTCGGGGGCGCGAACTTACCCATGCGGTCCCCTATGGGCGCAGCCATTTTGTTTTCCACTTGTCCCGCCCGTTCGCGATCCCTTATTTCCTGTTTCGGGTCGCGTATAGCGTTCTCGCGATGCGCATTCCATGTTCAGGAACGCGTTGTACGTGTTCGCGACGTTTTTGGCGTGCTCGGGGAGAAATATCGCGCGAACTTACCCACGCGGACGCGATGGGCGCGGCCATCTTGTTTTTCACTCTATGCTATGGTTCTGGGCCTGCTTTTCTATCCTCCCTCAATCTTTGGAATCCTTAGTTTTTTACACTGTTTTTCAATTTTTCTTTATTTCTTATCTATCTGTCTCTCTGCCTAAGTCTATATTTTGCATCTTTTTCTACTTTTTACTGTGTTTTTTTTACTTTTCGACTGTTTTATATAACTTTCTTCTTTAAGCTCCTACTTCTTTCCCTAACTTTATTTTTCCCTTCTAACTTTTCTTTTCCGCCTCGTCCTCCCACTCCAGAACCATGGCGAAGGGTAGCAGTAACGGCTCGAAGGGCAAGGCGCGTGCGCCCAATCGCCGCCTGCCTTGCGGCAGACTGCGCCCTGCAGGGGTGCAAGCCCGCCAGCTTTTTACTGAGGCGGAGGTGGCCGCCCTTGTTTTTTTTGTTCAGCGCCACCTCCCCATGACCTTGGCAGCAGGCGGCAGGCCAGGCCCCGGGTACCTGACCCAGGAGCGTCACCGCCGGTGGGCGAAGGTGCGCCGGGCAGTGTTTCGCTGCTCAGGGGTCCGGCGCACCCATAACCAGCTGGCCCACCGGTGGTCAGACATCCTCGACCGGGAGCAGGACCTGTTGGACCTGCTAGGTGTCGAGGTCGTGGGGCTTGGTGAGTAGCTAATATATATAGTAGTATAAGTATTGTGATTTGTGTATAAATGTTTTACAAATAACAAGAATACTGCTGCTTACATTGCAGGTAAATTACGTTTCAAATCAAAATCTTCGGTGATTGTAGGACACAGGTGCTGGGCGCTACTCTTACTTGTTTGCAAATTTGCGCTCGCTTGTCCTTATTATTTAAGAGTTTACTTTAGAGAACTTCAGTTAGGTAATGCTATTGCTAGAGAGACTCTAGTCCTTCCTTTGTCCTCCTGTCAAATAGTGGTGGATGGATTGATAGTTTGATACTAGGTTTAGTTACTATTAGTTGATAATTTTTGAGCGGTCTGCGTGACGCATCCTCTGTCACTGAGTGCTGCTTACCCCAGTCCTTAGTAGAACCTTTTGTAGTTTGTTTAGTTAGTGGTAAGCTTAGCAGTGTCAGTCAGCTGCAGAACATCAGACTTAACCAACCAACAATTTGGTGTATGCATTATGCACCAATTTATGCATGTGTCCTCCTTCTCATCTATGCATTTTTGAGGGCTAAAAAAATGGAAATGCAGACTTAATGAACAATTGGCCCGCCTGGAATAGGTGGGCTAGGTCAGGTGGTACTTAGGCTTAGTTAGTGTTCTGGATTTTATTTGAATCAATCAGAATGGAACACTGAATTAGTGTTCCCAAATAAGTAGACTGTCCGTGAATCCCGCAAGCCAGTAGTTGATCGGATTACATAGGTCAATTGTATTGCAATTTTTGTTTCCTAAAACATTTTTTTGAGCGTTTTTTACATAATTTATTTGTTTCACAGCAATCATTAATGTTTGTGTCTTTCTTTATTATCTCTTACATGATCACTGATCTGCAGCACCCAGGGGCAAGAATACGGGGTCCGATTCGGCGGGACAACCACCAGAGGACCGCTCCTCTACCGAGGGCCCTGCTGCTGGTCCCAGTAAGTCCTCCAGTGGTTAATATTAACATTTATATTGCCCTAACTTTTACTGCACCTTATTTTTTCAGAACTATTAATTATGGTTCCACTCCCTAATTCTATTTTTTACAAAAGATTCTTTGATCTTGACTTGACTATCTGTTTCTAAATTCTGCTTATCCCTGCCTGTAAGTTCTAACTGCCTCTGCTATGAATGTCTGTACTACTACTATTAGTCTGTCGCTAAGCTTGCCCAGTTTGCATTGCCACTCTTTATTGTACGGTTTTGAATAAAACTCAGATTGACCAATAGCTGAGTCCAATCCTTTCGGTTGTCCTCTTCTAGGCTTCTTAATCTGGAGGCTTTGACAATTACCACAAACCAAATGCCCAACCAGATATTTGACTATTTTTGATAGGATATAGTACATACTACTACTGATGTGGGGAATGGGATTCTGCACAGCCCCATGCAGAACTATGCACAAGAAAATAGTATGTTGGTGATGGGAGTTTGGAACTTGGACCTTCCTCACACCTCAGTCAGAAGTGAACCCACAATCCCCTGAACGACTAGCTATAGTGTCTCATTAGGTCCCCAAACCCCCAGCCGAAGATACCCAATGATTACACAACCCAGAACAGATAACACCCTTTCGCTCACTCACTCGTGTAAGTCCACCACCACCACCACACCAAATACCACAGAGTCTATGTGTAAGTTAAAAATGTTTATTTTCAACTAACAAGCTCTGTATGTTGTTCTATAAAATTCAGTGTACTCCATCCAGCTCCAACAGCAAAATGCATAAGATTAAAACAATAAACATTGTTACAACAAGTGCATGATGATATAAGACAAAAGATCTGTGCAAATTCTGGGAGACTCCTCACCGTAGAACGTAGAATTGCTGGTTACATGCATCATTCATAAGCTCTGCAAATCTCTGGTTCGTAGAAGGGAATCCTCTGCCTGAGAAAAATGGTGCGTGTTATATAGTATAATGCAAGCATTTCTCAGTCCTGCCAAAAAAGTGTAACATGTTACCTATGGCTAAGAAATACGGACTAACCGAACTCCATAACAAAGTGGCTTGTTTTTCGACCTCTTGTACGCAACGCTCATACAGTAGCTGTATGTGCTCATGTGGGCTCAAAAAGGCATCTTACTGTTACTGCACAACAAGCTGCGAGGTAACATGCGCAAAAGACATGAAGCGAAAAATGGTTGCATGGCTCAGGCTAACTTTGCAAAGAGTAGAGTATAGTATAATAATGACCCTAGGGACCATAACACTACTAGTGTCTACTGACTGTACTCTAGTACCCGATTTGGACTATTGAATGTGATTTATAATAATATGTATGTATTAACTTTTTTTTCAATCTTGCTAGTGAAAAAGAATAAATAGGGGGAGGTGTACAGGCATCTAAAAATGTGTCATGTTTTTATCTAGGCGTACTAGCGACCACCAGTGGCGGCGGGGCCACCGGCGATTCTAGCATTCCGGAGGGGGCAGGAGAAGATGCGGCACCTGCAGGAGCTACAGGGGGGGAGCCAGCAGCAGTGGCGGGCGGTGGTAAGTTATTATTCATGACTTATTGACATTGCACTAGCTGGAAGGGTGTGTGGACTTCACTCACTGTACTGTTGTTGAGACTTATTAGGTATGAAGTTGTAGTGAACATTATACAACGGTTAAAGAAGATACTCTTTACTTAGCATGAGCAATGCAGTAGCAATAGCATTACCAGCGTGACTTGATTAACCAATGGCCTCTTATATCTGACTCCAACTCAGCTGTGAAAGTTTTATGGATGAGACTAAAAGTCAGATCAGATGACCTTGGTGGATGTGTTGAACAAAAAGGGAAAAAAGGGTGGAAGGAGGAAGGGCGGGCGAGATTTAATATGATGACTGGCAGAGAAGGATACGTTGGAAGCATGGATAGGTGGCTGATAGGATTCAGATGCATGTGTTGTTGAAGGATGGGTGGAAGGTGAAAGAAGAATGGATGCCTGCCTGGGTGGGCGACACAGTATGGGTGGATACTGTGGATAGCAAGAATCATCAGCGGTGTTTGGGTGAAACTCAAAGCCAAGGCAAGCAACGGAGTGAGTGGACGCATGCGTTGTTGTTGGTGAAACAAAGTAAGGTTTGTGGAGAGATTAAGAAGAATGATTGACATTTACTTAGAATAGATGGATGCCTGTATGTATTCATCATAGACAGCATAGGTGGAGACTGTCACGGGATGCACAGTTTTAGTTTTAAGGGAATGTAAAAGAAACCGCGCCAGAGTAGCAAAGCCGATATGGGGAGGGGCAGGGTGGGGGTAGTAGTAAACAATGTATTACGCGGCCAAATACAGGTAACTTTACTGTAAACATACAAATAAATAAAGCGAATTTCATTGTGCGCACTGCACCGCCAAATGCGATGCAGTGCGCGCAACAAAATTAGTTGTATTTATTTATATGTTTACTTACCTGTAATTGGCCATAATCCATAGTTTACTACCCCCACCCTGCCCCTCCCCACGTCACCGCCCGGCAGAACTCCCCGAGTCCCACCACCGACCGCTACTGACCTTATGTCGTTGTCCCATATAAAAGCAATGATCATTGGATCAGATATATAATCTGCCTTTTTGTAGTAGCCAGGGCACTGTGAAATTGAGCAATTGCCCTCCATGTAACAGAGAGAGTATGGCCAGTGCCACCCGTAATAGAAAAATACGAGCTTCCCCACCTGCAGACAGTAGTAAATCAAACTAACGTGAGTCTGCGTCATGACTCGTATGTTTGTCTTGGGTGCAAGCATAGATGACCGAGCTGGCAATGCCGGCTACAACCAGGTTATGTCATTTCGCTAAACTAGAGATAAGAAGAAGACTGGTGTACTGTGTACTGTTTGGAGTCCATAGTGCTAGTATAATGCCTGAAACTCCCACAAATGTTATAGGCCGAGGAAGTGGGAGGATAGATAGATTATTACCACAAATGTTATATACTGTGCTTCTTGCTAGTGCTACTGTGCCATTATGTGTTGAATTAATTTTGAGTTACTGTTTTGCTAAGAGTACTGGTTACAACAATATTTTTTTTCTTTCTTGATATAGATAGTACTCCTTCCCAAGACAAACCATCCCGGAAGGAGTTGGCAGCCAGGGCCCGGCGCCAGAAACTGGAGGCCATATGTCAGGAGTACCGGCGGCTGGTGGCTCAGGCGGAGGAGGAGGAGGAGGCAGCAGCAGCTGCAGCCTCGTCCGATGCCCCGGGCCCCAGCCAGGCCCCAACTCGAGTGGTACGGCGCCACGGTCTGGTAGCCGGCGCCGCCCGCCGCCGCAATTCGCTAGCAGCCAGCACTGCTGTCCCCCATCCTGGATGCCACTGCAGGGCATTTCGCAGAAAGATTCTCCTCCGGATGTCACGGCTAGAGGAGCAACTGGAGGAGCGGGTAAAAATACTGGTGGACAAACACCTCAAAGCCCGACGAATATAACATCTAGGACCCTGTTACATTGCCCCTTTTATTCCTTTTTGGGTGGGTGGGAATTGGGCGTTGGGGTTTCGGGACATTCTTTGGACTTTTTCGTTTTGGACATTGGTTGGGGTTAGGGAGAGGGGTGGGTCAGGTGTGGGATAGTTTATTTTTGTTAGGGTAATAAATTATATTTATACTTAAACATACAATGTTAATGTTTTGTGGGGGTTACTGTTTTACGAATTAACGTCACATTGGTTTCCTTGCTGCTGCAGGGCCGCAGCCAGTGTTTGATTTAAATAATCTGCCGATGATGTAACACAAACAGATAGATGCGGTACCCCTCACTGAGTTATTTGTCCTACTAGTACTGTCAGTCTCTCCTCCTAGTCCATTATACCTCCCACCAAACTTATCTTACCTGTGATTGATGATGATTACGTTCGGCACAGCGATGGCTGCATGGTTTCCAGAGAGAATGTAGAAGATGCCATGGTTGTGGTGGTAGTAGTAGAGTAGACACTGGCAGTAGCATTTGCTAAAAAATTAAAAAGAGACAGTCACTTGCCTGAGAGCGACTGTGGGAGGAGTAGTAGAACGAAGTAAAATACAGTACAGAAGAAGACTGCCAATTGCCAAACAAACAATATTGCAGTTGCAACTGCTAAAGTCAAATTAAACATAATGGTGGCGGGGACAGCCTAGTACAAGAAGTTACAAACTGTAGTTGTGTCGAGTGAGTCACTTAACTTAACACAATCGTAATTCGTAACCTTTACTGCTGTGTGGTAGGAGTTTGATGATTAATCCAATCAATGCCGGCAATTAATTATGATGTACTACTATTAGCCGGTGACGGCTTGCACATAGACTGAGCATGGGTGGGCAAGCAGAAGAAGCTCCTCGCCCTGCCTTGCAATTGAATTAGTGTTGCTTTCACCACATCTGCCCCAGCAAGCGTGTGATCAATTGGTGTACATTTTATGTAGTCACATCACACCTCAATATAAATCACAGCCCGGGGAAGAGGGTTAGGGTTTGATGAATGGATGGGAAGGGGGTTTGGGGAAAGGTTTGAGAATGAAAAACAGTACGCATGGACAACAAAAGCAAAGCGCAATCTTGGCAGACGACCATGATCTTATCCAAAAAATCTATAAAGGGAGAAAAGGGAAATGCATGCATGATGATGAAGATAACTTGATGGTTAATGAGTAGTACTTAATAACTCCTACTAGACAATTAGACAGTACAGGGCAGCAGTATATTCTATGCAATTTGCCTTGCCTGTAATATGCCCTCAGAGACCCAAATTCCATGTTGTACTGGGCTTACTTGTAAAGATAGCAAAGACAATTAAAAAACAGTTGTAGGGATCAATTAGCAAACAAACAACAACACACAACACACAGTCCTAATGATTGAAGAGAAAAAAGGATTCAAATTAATTAAAAGATGAATGATGAATGATACTAAAGTTACTGTATTAGCATGGTCAAATTGTGGAGTTGAATCTCGTCCTTTCTCTTGGTCCTATCTTCCATGGACGCTCCGCACATCAATCTTGGTGGCCTTCCTGATGCCGATTGGTAAGGTAAATGTGAGTTGTGTCTCCCAGTATAGCAATTAGCACAGGGTAAAGGCCGGCCTGTAACGTCTAGATGGAAAAACAAAAGGGGTATTGAAAAATCAATGAATAAAAAAAAACATCAATTACGGTGGAGTCCAAGAAGAGAAGAGAGAACACTTTCAGACTGAGGCGGCTTGGATATATCATGTAGATTCTGTTTACAGCATTAAGCTACAACAACAACAGGACAGAACAGGCCCACCACAGCACCAGCCCGTGACCCAACCTCCATTTACCTTAATTTTTGACACAGCCAGACAAAAGGCATACACAGCAACTTAGCATTTTCCTAATTAAGTGACAAAATCAATGCGCCGCTGTCAGTCATCATGACTACACTCGACTACACTACTACAAGGACATGTAGGTCTGCTGTGTTTACTTTCTTGTTGAATTGTTGTGTTTATGTTTACCTTATGCCACTTCATGAAATGCAGTTATTCCTTGAATCATCTCCGATCCAAGTGACTGACTGCATGCAAAGATAGTATGGTCATCATCATGGTGTGGTACGTGTTGTCCAACTACAACTCAGTCTGTAGTGACGCCGATTAAGTCCATATTCCATATTAAAAAATTGCAACAGATATTGGCCTGCACCTGCAGTAGTAGGAGTACAATTTGGTTATTAAACAACAAGAAGGGAAACATTGACTGTCACTGACTTGAGTCACTTTGTAGATTAACTAGTAGAGTAGAGTTCGACTTCATGCACAACATCAACAACAAACAACAGCAATCGCTCAGAGTCTGCAAGCATCCAATGCATTCCATCATTACCTGTCTTGCTCTTCTCTTTGGCTGTCAGATCATCAGATGCCTAGTTCTGACAGGTGTGTTTTTATTTTTTTACGGGGCAGTGGCCTCATCATTACTCCAGTCCACATTCATTTTGAGTGTTAGTCGCTGTTTCGGTTTTCGTCTTATTCATCTGTGGCACTTTGTCACAGTTTAAGTTGCTTCACATGGTCAGCACTGTGATGATGGGCCGCGGCCTGGGTAGCGCTCATTGCTGGTCATTTGAGTTTCCAGTCACAAATGTCAGCAAGTTTCTTCGAAGAGTCTGTTGTCTTTCTCTGCCAAGTACCTTCTGTCCTGACAGGGAGGACCTTTGGATGCCTGCTGAGGCTGTAGCCTTCGGACAGTGATGAGTTCACTTTTGGATGCCTGCCCAAGTTCTGACAGTGAAGAGTTGTGGACGCCTGCAGAGGGGGCAGCCTTCGGACACTGATGAGTTTCGGCTCGAAAACAAAACGGAGGATAGCTATAGTCACGTTTCACTTCTTATGGAGGGACTGGTAAAGGCAACATTTCTTGTACTAATGTCTGGCTTGATGGAAATGTACTAGGGCGAGACAGGAAGATGAAGCAGGACTCTGAAGAGTGGACAGTTAAATGCACAGACGTGCAACTCCAATAGGGAAATAAAAAGAGAAGACGGTGGTGATGGATTTGTTGTGATTTGATTTGAACCAGAAAGACAGATACACAGACACATAAAGGAAGGAAGAAAGTAACAATTTGAAAGCCTAGTTGTCAGGGAAGAGGAGCTCGTCCTCAAACTCTGGTGGTTCGGACAGAAGTAGGTCCTGTAACGCACTATTTACGTCATCCAAGTCACTCTCCTCTTCCTGCTGTGATTCACGTATTTTGTAATCCGGTGGTATAAAGTGCTGATTCATTTTGATCATCACCTCTCCACGCTTTTGGCCGAGAGACTAGTCCTTTTCGAAGTTACAATGGCACCAGCACCACTGAAAACACGCTCAGAAGAGACACTTGCGACAGGGGAAGCCAGATACTTTATCGCCAGCCTGCTGAGCACTGTCCATTGGCTTCTTTTCCCATACCAATACACCAATGGGTTTCGATCCATGAAGACCTCTGTTGGGTCATCCAGATAGGCCTGGACCGTCCGCTCAATGTTCAGGGGTGCTCCGATGTGCTCGGCCTCTTTTGCCTTTGCATCAGCACTGGACTTACCATACCCCTGCCGTAGAAACCAATCAGTTGCACATTGTGCTGTGGATGATCCTGTTCTTGCTGTTGTTGATGTTGTTGTTGGTGTAGGTGACTGCTGGGAGGCAAACGCACTGCCCTCAGGCTCCGAAGTAGAACTTGACTCTGGATGCCCTGTAGTACTGGTTATGGCCTGGGGTGGGGGGCCTGTAATTAACAGCTGTTCGTTTTCGAAAATAGTGGCTTCCTTAGCTATCAAAGTTTTGTAGTTGGCAACATCCACTTCCGAAAAAGGAATTACTGCCTTGCTGTTCAGAAATACTTTGTACCGTGGATCCAAAATTGTGGCACTAATGTAATGTGGTTGTGACAAAATTTTATTTTTAATCCTTGTATTTTCCGATAAGCGAGCGGCTAAGGTCTCCGCCAAATGATATGCGTCTTGTTTGTCATCCACACCTGCGTACGTTTCAGACACCTCCTTCAGCTGTTGCTCTAGCATGTGCAACAATGGGATAGCTTGGCCCATAGTACAGTCCTCCCTGCTGACTTCAAGTGTGAAGATCTCAAAAGGAAGTAGCATCTCAGTCAGGCATTTAATGAGGTCCCATTGACCCATCTCAACGGTCATGCCTCTCACAGTAGGTTCCCCTAATCTTTGCATGACATAAGCATTGAGTGGTATGTACAGTTCAAACAGACGATCAAGCATGTAATAAGTTGAGTTCCAACGTGTTGGCACCTCCTGGATGAGCGCTTTGACTGGCATTTTATGCTCACATTGAATGACCCTCAGCTGCTTCCGGGCTTTAAAAGAATGGCTGAAATGTGTGCATATTCTTCTGCAGGTGACCAGTAAGTTGCTGACTTTGGATTCATTTTTCAAAAAGTCTTGAACAACAATGTTAATGCAGTATGCCAAACACGGGACCCTGAAATAGCCACCATTGCGCATGGCCAAAACTACATTACTGCCGTTGTCCGTGGCAACAAAACCAATCGTAAGCCCTCTTGGGCGCAGCCACTCAAAGACCTTGGTGTTAAACTCTTCCAAAATGTTTGCAGCAGTATGAGATTTCTCCATGGCAAACATGGCTACAGTTGCATGTTTGCGAGTGGCATGAAAAATCTCTGCAGTATCAACACCAGCAGATATCTGTTCTCTAACCCCCGCAAAACAGATCCAGTGTGCAGTGATGCACATGTAATCTGTGGCTTGGCAACTGGTCCACATGTCTGTTGTCAGGTGTGTAGGAGAGTAGGATCTGCTTCACATGGGTACCCCCACTTTTTGCTGATGCTTCACTGTTTTTCGACATTAGTCTGGCTGGGGCCCTGCTAATCAGAACCCCAGCCTAGCTGCTTCCTCTCTAAAATGGTTTCCATGTGCCTTAGGCACATCTCTGATTGGAATCTGGAGTGCCCTTATAAGTCCCTAGTATATGGTATACTATGTACCAAGGGCATAGGTACCTCAGAGGCCTGCCAGGGGCTGCAGCATGTATTATGCCACCCCTGGAAGGCCATCCAAACTGACACCACAGGTCTGCTACTGCAGCCTGGGTAAGGTGGTGCATGCACTCCTTACTGTGATATAGGTTACCTATATCACGAAATACATACACACATATAAACCTATAAGTCACTCCTAAGGCAGGCCTTATCAATCCTAAAGGCAGGGTGCATGGTTCCTATGTGAGAGGGTGCCCCTGCATGAGCAGGGCCCCTCTGCAGCGTTCGGAGACCATCTCTGATGCTGTTTGTAGTGCAGCCTGACCATATACTCTTAAGCGCATTATATCCTCGCGGTAAAATGCTAACTTTGGAATGGCTGCACCTAAACATGTCGTGTTTGGTGTCAAACATCTTGGAATACTACCCCCCGCCAATCCTGGCGGCAGGGGTAGCATTCCACCCTTCTAGAGGGAAAGACATGTTAACTCTGACGAGTCCGGTAACTTCTTTCCAGAGCCCTGGCATCACAAAATGGATGCTGCTGCCACAGACACGAGTCTGGCCTCCTGCTGCTGGACGAAACTCCGGCAGGGGAGGCCTGGACACAGGTTTCCTGTCCCAGGGAGGTGTGACCACCTCCCCAGACAGGATAATGTGTATTGGGGCTGGGCGGGAGCACTTTCGGGTGCTTTGAAGTCCTGCACTGGGGGCACATTTGGTGTCCCTGTGCATACCCCAGTTCAAACCGGATCAGGGGCTTGCAGCCCCTGCTTTGGCGCGAACTGGACAAAGGGAAAGGGGTGTAGCCACCCCTCTGCCCTGACCCACCCATAGGTGGGGCCACAGAGTAGTCCAACCCCTATTTTTAGAATAAAGGTAGGAACCCAGTCCTTAGGACTTTAGATTATACCTGGACGAAACTCTGACACTGAATCCTGGACCTTCGACGCTCTACGACAAGATTAGAGGACTGAAGAATCTCCCTTGGGGTCAAGGAGTGACTCCCCTGCTTGGCAGGCACCAAAGAAGCATCTGTCCGGTTCGCATTACTGAAGCTCCCGTCGGACGCCGAAGTCATCGCATCACCAGAGGTGGATTTTCAGACTTCCCCGAGGCTACCCTGAGTCCCCAGCAAAGCTGAGGCCCGTTGCTATCGTGGGTGACTTGAGACCGTGACCCCTGGACATCAAGCACATTTGCAAGTGCACCATCTTCTGAGTCTCCCAAGAAGTCATGCTTTGGGCTCCAAGTAGCCCTAGCCTCCAGCACCACCTGCACCGAAGATCACTGGCCCCCACTCCACGAGTGTCCTGCAAGCCAGCTCCACGTGCGGCGTCACGAGGCTCCTTTGCGGTCGATAGCCCGTTGGCTAGTAGCCCTTAACGAAGGCCAATCTTTTCCTTACTTGGCATCCTGGTTGCTCCAGGCCTGCCCTCACTTACCCTTGCTGGGTGAGTTCCATAGACCTTGCTGGTCTGCACCATCGACGATCTACATCTTACTCGAGACTTGCCGTTGCCAAGGTTTGTTGGATCCAATCCGGTCGCCGACACCTCAGCACTCGACAGACATCGAGCACCAGCCCGAATCCTGCTCCTGGTCGCTGACAACGCCTCCCGGACCTCGTGGCTGAAGAGTCAAGACGACCGTCAACGCACCTGAAGCACTCGACATCGGTGGGCATCTGTCCATCGCCTTCCTGGTCACTGGCTAGTGACCCAGACTCTGTCCCCTCTGCTTTCAGGTTCACCAGAACTCCGATCCACTCTTGGATCCACCCGGACACTTTTCTCTTGGCCGCCAGCAGCACTTTGCAGCAGATCGCCATTCGAATCGACGACGAAACCCGACCCCGAAAGGCACCTATGCACCCGGCTTCCCTGGGTGAGGTAACACGAGTACTCCGGTGCTCCCGTGGGTAGAGACTCTTCAAAGTCCTAGATCTCAAAGGGTTTTGTCCTAGTCCTCTTCTAAGTGTCCCTTTCCTCTATTTTCCCGATCCCGACTTTCTCCATAGAAGTTAACGGCGTATCGCGGTTGTGTATTTACACTGCACGCGTCTCCCGTGGGTCCCCTGAGTCACTACCTTGGGTGGTTCCTTGTGGTCCAAGCACTTCTAGAGGCTCTAGGCCTAGTGTCTAGTTCAGTCGTGGTTCGCATACCACTTTATTGGTATATGGTTTGGTACGCCCCTAGGGCCCAAACGTGTATTTGTGCTATTATTGTGATTTAAGATCTTATAACTTATGTATTTCGAACTCTAGCCTCATAAAGAGACTAGAGGGGTGTGTTTAGTAATAAATACATATATTTTGAATATATACCTGGTGTGGTGCTCTTTCATTTGGTCACTCAAGAGATTATAGACTGGTAAAACAAGCTGCTTTACATTCCTTCAAGACTTAGCCTGAAGGCTGCTCTCCATAGCTACCACTAGGATAGCTTTCAATAAGGTTGTCTTTAACCTACCTACCATAAGAGTCGATTTGGACTGGTGCAAGGTGCCCACTATAATTAGTGGACAGCATATGCCAGGCCAACTTCTCACATTGGTGTGCAGCGTGTGGGATTCCAGCTTGCTATTGTTTTACCAGATAATCTCAATTGAATTGATCAACTGAAAACCACTAAAGGTACCTAAGGTACATATAATTTAAGCTTAGAATAACAGTAAGTTCTACTGAACTTAGAGTTGTGTGTTAAGGGATAGCACAACCCTTTCTACAACTCAAGAGAGTTTAGTAGGCCACACTAGAGTAGGTAGTGCATACACCACACCACACTAGTAATGTCTTTAAGGGCAGGATCCAAAGAATCCTTGCAGGAAGCCATTGAGCTTCCACCCTCCAAGTATGATACACTCCCATTCTTGGAATTGAGAGCTTTATGCAACTTGAGAAAAATAAGGACAGGCCAAAGCCCCACCACCCAACACCTCAAGGAGTTGTTGGTGGCTTATGACCTTAGTAAGCCTGTAGGGACTGAAGGGGTAGGAGCTGAGGGTGGGGCAGAAGAAGAGGAGGAGGCCAGGGGTACCAATACCCCCAGCCCCCCTCTGAAACTGGCCAGGAGGGTGACAATGACCCTGACCTGGAAAACCCAATCCCTCCTGTGGATGATGATGAGGATGATCAAAATGATGCCCTCTTTGTCCCCCCAGGAAGGATTAAGAGTGTGCCCAGGAAGGTCTAGGTCTCCTTCTCAGGAGTCTAACCACTCTGGCACCTCTATAGGGAGCTCTGTCTCATCTCATAGGAGAGAATCCTCTCATGAGAGAAGAAAGAGGCTAGTCCAGTATGAGGAAACTCAGCTGGAACTCAGAAAAAAGCAATTAGCTTTAGATAGAGAATCCCTAGATCTCCTTAGAGAGAGAAGAAAGTTGGGACTAGAGTCCCATGGTGGCAGCCATGTCCCTAGAGATAGGGAAAGGTCCTATGACCATAGGAACCTGAGCAAGATTGTCCCTCCCTACCAGAGTGGGGATGATATCCACAAATGGATAACTGCTTTAGAAAGGGCCTGTAAAGTACAGAAGGTCCCTCAGGAGCAGTGGGCAGCAATCTTGTGGCTCTCCTTTGCTGACAAAGGTAGAGATAAGCTCCTCACTGTTAGAGAGGAGGATGCTGATAATTACAAGGTCTTGAAGAGTGCTCTTATTGATGGGTTTGGCCTAACCACTGAACAGTACAGGTTGAAGTTCAGAGACACCCAAAAAGCACAGACTCAAGACTGGGTAGACTATGTGGATTGTTCTGCCAAGGCTCTGGAAGGCTGGTTGATGGGCAGTAAGGTGTGTGACTTCTCAGGATTGTATAATCTGATAATGAGGGAGCAGATTCTTAATAACTGTCAAAATCAGCTGTTGCATCAATACCTGGTAGACTCTGATCTGACCTCTCCCCAAGAATTGGGAAAGAAGGCAGACAAATGGGTCAGGACCAGGGTGAAGCAGAAGGTACAGAACCAAGGTGGGGAAACCAAGAAGCAAGATGCTAAGAACTCTGACAAGGGTGGGGAGAAGGGTAAAGATCAAAAGTCTTCATCAGGCCCCCAAAAATCTTCTTCTGGTGGGGATTCCCAGTCTACCAAAGGTAAAGGCCAAAGAAAACCATGGTGCAAGGTCTGTAAGCAAAAGACCCACTGGACCAGTGATTGCACCAAGTCCAAAGACTCCAGTCCAGCACCCACCAATGCCCCTAAGGCACCTGTTCCCCCTAGTACAGTTGGTGGAAGTGCTCCAGCAAAGGGTTTAGTAGGGTTCACCCTGGGAACTGAGTTGGGCTCTGACTTAGTCAGGGAACTGACTCAGGCTGTGTTAGTCTGTGATGGAGGCATGGATGTGACCTCCACTGTGAGTCCCAGTAATCTGGGCAAGTACAGACAACAGCCTTTAATTAATGGACGTGAGGCTTTGGCATTTAGGGACACAGGGGCAAGTGTCACAATGGTGACACAAGACCTTGTGCTTCCTGGGCAAGTTATGCTTGGTGAGATGTACCAAGTGACCAATGCTAGCAATGTCAGAACAGACCATACTCTGGCAGTTGTTAACTTCTCCTGGGGAGGGGTAACTGGCCTTAAGAAGGTTGTGGTAAGTGCAAACCTACCAGTCGAATGCTTGCTTGGCAATGACTTAGAGACTTCTGCTTGGGCAGAAGTGGAGCTCAGGACCCATGCAGAAATGCTGGGGATCCCTGCAGATGTGTTTGCTGTGACCAGGTCACAAGCCAAAATGTCTAGCACTGAACAGGCCTTGGATTCTGGAAGAATGGACCAAGTGCCTTCCAAGAGGAGGAGTAGTAGGGTTAAGGCAGTGCCTTCCCCCTTGGCTCAGGAGGAAGATCAGTCCCTTGAGGGGGATGATCTCAGCCCTGAAGAAGGAACTGTCCCAGAGGAACTGGAACCTGACCAGGTTGAGTTCTTGGGGACAGGGGGACCTTCTAGGGCAGATCTGAGCCAGGAGCAGCAGAGCTGCCCCTCCCTTGAACCCCTCAGACAGCAAGCTGCTGCTGAGGCTGCTGGGAAAGCTAGTGGTCCCCATACAGTGTATTGGGATGATGGACTCCTGTACTCAGAGAGTAGAGACCCCAAACCTGGTGCTACCAGGAGGTTGGTAATACCTTTGAAGTTCAGGGGCTTCCTATTGACCCTAGCCCATGATATTCCCTTAGCAGGACACCTGGGCCAGAACAAGACTTGGGACAGAATTGTCCCTCACTTTCACTGGCCCCACATGTCTGAAGACAGTAAGGAGTTTTGTCGCTCCTGTGTAACCTGCCAAGCCAGTGGCAAAGCAGGTGGCACTACAAAGGCCCCCTGATACCACTACCTGTGGTGGGGGTGCCCTTTGAGAGGGTAGGGATTGACATTGTTGGTCCCATGGATCCCCAAACAGCCTCTGGGCACAGGTTTATCCTGGTGGTAGTGGATCATGCCACCAGGTACCCAGAAGCTATTCCCCTCAGGACCACTACAGCACCTGTGGTGGCAAGGGCCCTCCTGGGAATCTTCTCAAGAGTGGGCTTTCCTAAGGAGGTAGTATCAGACAGGGGTGCTAACTTCATGTCTGGGTACTTAAAAGCAATGTGGAAGGAGTGTGGAGTGACTTATAAGTTCACCACACCCTATCACCCACAATGCAATGGTTTAGTTGAGAGATTCAACAAAACCTTGAAGGGCATGATTAAAGGGCTCCCAGAAAAGCTTAGGCGTAGATGGGACATACTCTTGCCCTGCCTTTTATTCGCATATAGGGAGGTGCCTCAGAAGGGGGTTGGTTACAGCCCTTTTGAACTTCTGTTTGGCCACCCTGTGAGGGGTCCACTGTGCTTGGTGAAGGAAGGATGGGAGTTACCTCTCAAGCCCCCAAAGCAAGATATAGTGGACTATGTACTTGGTCTCCGCTCCAGGATGGCTGAGTACATGAAAAAGGCAACCAAAAACCTTGAGGCTAGCCAGGAACTTCAGAAGGCCTGGCATGACCAAAAGGCTGTTCTGACTGTTTACCAGCCAGGACAGAAGGTGTGGGTGTTGGAGCCAGTGGCCCCAGCAGCTCTCCAAGACAAATGGAGTGGACCCCACACTATTGTTGAGCAGAAGGGTGAGGTCACTTATTTAGTAGACCTAGGAACACCCAGGAGTCCCCACAGGGTTCTCCATGTCAACAGGTTAAAACCATATGTGGACAGGGCAGACATGGGCTTGCTCATGGCTACTGATGAAGGGCAGGAGGAAGAGAGTGACCCACTCCCTGACCTGCTCTCACAGAACCCTGACGATGGGTCAGTTGATGGTGTAGCCTTGGCAGGCAGCCTCACTACCCAGCAACAAACTGATTGCAGGCAAGTCCTCAATCAGTTTCGACATATGTTTTCACTGACACCCAGTCAGACCACCTGGTGCACTCATGAAGTGGACACTGGGGACAGTCTGCCTATTAAAAACAAGATTTATAGGCAACCTGACCATGTCAGGGACTGTATCAGGACTGAAGTCCAGAAAATGTTGGAATTGGGAGTAATTGAGCCCTCAGATAGCCCTTGGGCTAGTCCAGTAGTCCTAGTACCGAAACCTCACACCAGTGGTGGAAAAAGAGAGATGAGGTTTTGTGTAGACTACAGGGGTCTCAATGCAGTCACTAGGACTGATGCCCATCCAATACCCAGGGCAGATGAGCTCATAGATACTTTGGCCTCTGCCAAATATCTCAGCACATTTGACCTAACAGCTGGCTACTGGCAGATCAGACTAGCTGATACTGCAAAGCCCAAGACAGCATTCTCAACCCCTAGTGGGCATTATCAATTTGTGGTAATGCCCTTTGGTCTGAAGAATGCACCTGCCACTTTCCAGAGGTTGGTGAACACAGTTCTCACAGGACTGGAAGCCTATAGTGCAGCTTATCTAGATGATATTGCTGTCTTTAGCTCCACCTGGGAGGATCACCTGGTCCACCTCAGGAATGTTTTACAGGCCCTGCAAAAGGCAGGCCTGACTATCAAGGCCACTAAGTGCCAGATAGGGCAGAGTCAGGTTGTGTACCTGGGCCACCTTGTGGGTGGAGGCCAGGTTCAACCTTTGCAGAGCAAGATCCAGACCATCATGGACTGGACTGCTCCCACTACCCAGACTCAGGTGAGAGCCTTCTTAGGCCTGACTGGGTACTATAGGAGATTTGTCAAGGGGTATGGATCAATAGTGACACCCTTGAATGACTTAACTTCTAAGAAAATGCCCAAAAAGGTTCAGTGGACAGTTAGCTGTCAAAAGGCATTTGATGACCTCAAGCAGGCCATGTGCACTGCTCCAATTCTGCAGAGTCCTGATTACTCCAAGAAGTTCATTGTTCAAACAGATGCATCTGAATTGGGGGTAGGGGCTGTACTGTCACAATTGAATGAAGAAGGTCAGGATCAGCCAGTAGCTTTTATTAGCAGAAGGCTGACCCCTAGAGAGAAACGTTGGTCAGCCATAGAGAGGGAGGCCTTTGCTGTGGTCTGGGCTCTGAAGAAGTTGAGGCCATACTTGTTTGGTACACACTTCCTGGTTCAGACAGACCATAAGCCCCTCTTATGGCTAAAACAAATGAAGGGTGAAAACCCCAAACTGCTTAGGTGGTCCATTTCCCTACAGGGGATGGACTTTACAGTGGAACATAGGCCTGGGAGTAACCATGCGAATGCAGATGGACTCTCTAGGTATTTCCACTTAGAACATGAAGACTTAACTGGGCAAGGTTAGTTTAATGTCCCTACGTTTGGGGGGGTTGTGTAGGAGAGTAGGATCTGCTTCACATGGGTACCCCCACTTTTTGCTGATGCTTCACTGTTTTTCGACATTAGTCTGGCTGGGGCCCTGCTAATCAGAACCCCAGCCTAGCTGCTTCCTCTCTAAAATGGTTTCCATGTGCCTTAGGCACATCTCTGATTGGGATCTGGAGTGCCCTTATAAGTCCCTAGTATATGGTATACTATGTACCAAGGGCATAGGTACCTCAGAGGCCTGCCAGGGGCTGCAGCATGTATTATGCCACCCCTGGAAGGCCATCCAAACTGACACCACAGGTCTGCTACTGCAGCCTGGGTAAGGTGGTGCATGCACCCCTTACTGTGATATAGGTTACCTATATCACGAAATACATACACACATATAAACCTATAAGTCACTCCTAAGGCAGGCCTTATCAATCCTAAAGGCAGAGTGCATGGTTCCTATGTGAGAGGGTGCCCCTGCATGAGCAGGGCCCCTCTGCAGCGTTCGGAGACCATCTCTGATGCTGTTTGTAGTGCAGCCTGACCATATACTCTTAAGCGCATTATATCCTCGCGGTAAAATGCTAACTTTGGAATGGCTGCACCTAAACATGTCGTGTTTGGTGTCAAACATCTTGGAATACTACCCCCCGCCAATCCTGGCGGCGGGGGTAGCATTCCACCCTTCTAGAGGGAAAGACATGTTAACTCTGACGAGTCCGGTAACTTCTTTCCAGAGCCCTGGCATCACAAAATGGATGCTGCTGCCACAGACACGAGTCTGGCCTCCTGCTGCTGGACGAAACTCCGGCAGGGGAGGCCTGGACAATAGGTTTCCTGTCCCAGGGAGGTGTGACCACCTCCCCAGACAGGATAATGTGTATTGGGGCTGGGCGGGAGCACTTTCGGGTGCTTTGAAGTCCTGCACTGGGGGCACATTTGGTGTCCCTGTGCATACCCCAGTTCAAACCGGATCAGGGGCTTGCAGCCCCTGCTTTGGCGCGAACTGGACAAAGGGAAAGGGGTGTAGCCACCCCTCTGCCCTGACCCACCCATAGGTGGGGCCACAGAGTAGTCCAACCCCTATTTTTAGAATAAAGGTAGGAACCCAGTCCTTAGGACTTTAGATTATACCTGGACGAAACTCTGACACTGAATCCTGGACCTTCGACGCTCTACGACAAGATTAGAGGACTGAAGAATCTCCCTTGGGGTCAAGGAGTGACTCCCCTGCTTGGCAGGCACCAAAGAAGCATCTGTCCGGTTCGCATTACTGAAGCTCCCGTCGGACGCCGAAGTCATCGCATCACCAGAGGTGGATTCTCAGACTTCCCCGAGGCTACCCTGAGTCCCCAGCAAAGCTGAGGCCCGTGGCTATCGTGGGTGACTTGAGACCGTGACCCCTGGACACCGAGCACATTTGCAAGTGCACCATCTTCTGGGTCTCCCAAGAAGTCGTGCTTTGGGCTCCGAGTAGCCCTAGCCTCCAGCACCACCTGCACCGAAGATCACTGGCCCCCACTCCACGAGTGTCCTGCAAGCCAGCTCCACGTGCGGCGTCACGAGGCTCCTTCGCGGTCGCTAGCCCGTTGGCTAGTAGCCCTTAACGAAGGCCAATCTTTTCCTTACTTGGCATCCTGGTTGCTCCAGGCCTGCCCTCACTTACCCTCGCTGGGTGAGTTCCACAGACCTTGCTGGTCTGCACCATCGACGATCTACATCTTACTCGAGACTTGCCGTTGCCAAGGCTTGTTGGGTCCAATCCGGTCGCCGACACCTCAGCACTCGACAGACATCGAGCACCAGCCCGAATCCTGCTCCTGGTCGCCGACAACGCCTCCCGGACCTCGTGGCTGAAGAGTCAAGACGACCGTCAACGCACCTGAAGCACTCGACATCGGTGGGCATCTGTCCATCGCCTTCCTGGTCACTGGCTAGTGACCCAGACTCTGTCCCCTCTGCTTTCAGGTTCACCAGAACTCCGATCCACTCTTGGATCCACCCGGACACTTTTCTCTTGGCCGCCAGCAGCACTTTGCAGCAGATCGCCATTCGAATCGACGACGAAACCCGACCCCGAAAGGCACCTATGCACCCGGCTTCCCTGGGTGAGGTAACACGAGTACTCCGGTGCTCCCGTGGGTAGAGACTCTTCAAAGTCCTAGATCTCAAAGGGTTTTGTCCTAGTCCTCTTCTAAGTGTCCCTTTCCTCTATTTTCCCGATCCCGACTTTCTCCATAGAAGTTAACGGCGTATCGCGGTTGTGTATTTACACTGCACGCGTCTCCCGTGGGTCCCCTGTGTCACTACCTTGGGTGGTTCCTTGTGGTCCAAGCACTTCTAGAGGCTCTAGGCCTAGTGTCTAGTTCAGTCGTGGTTCGCATACCACTTTATTGGTATATGGTTTGGTACGCCCCTAGGGCCCAAACGTGTATTTGTGCTATTATTGTGATTTAAGATCTTATAACTTATGTACTTCGAACTCTAGCCTCATAAAGAGACTAGAGGGGTGTGTTTAGTAATAAATACATATATTTTGAATATATACCTGGTGTGGTGCTCTTTCATTTGGTCACTCAAGAGATTATAGACTGGTAAAACAAGCTGCTTTACATTCCTTCAAGACTTAGCCTGAAGGCTGCTCTCCATAGCTACCACTAGGATAGCTTTCAATAAGGTTGTCTTTAACCTACCTACCATAAGAGTCGATTTGGACTGGTGCAAGGTGCCCACTATAATTAGTGGACAGCATATGCCAGGCCAACTTCTCACATTGGTGTGCAGCGTGTGGGATTCCAGCTTGCTATTGTTTTACCAGATAATCTCAATTGAATTGATCAACTGAAAACCACTAAAGGTACCTAAGGTACATATAATTTAAGCTTAGAATAACAGTAAGTTCTACTGAACTTAGAGTTGTGTGTTAAGGGATAGCACAACCCTTTCTACAACTCAAGAGAGTTTAGTAGGCCACACTAGAGTAGGTAGTGCATACACCACACCACACTAGTAATGTCTTTAAGGGCAGGATCCAAAGAATCCTTGCAGGAAGCCATTGAGCTTCCACCCTCCAAGTATGATACACTCCCATTCTTGGAATTGAGAGCTTTATGCAACTTGAGAAAAATAAGGACAGGCCAAAGCCCCACCACCCAACACCTCAAGGAGTTGTTGGTGGCTTATGACCTTAGTAAGCCTGTAGGGACTGAAGGGGTAGGAGCTGAGGGTGGGGCAGAAGAAGAGGAGGAGGCCAGGGGTACCAATACCCCCAGCCCCCCTCTGAAACTGGCCAGGAGGGTGACAATGACCCTGACCTGGAAAACCCAATCCCTCCTGTGGATGATGATGAGGATGATCAAAATGATGCCCTCTTTGTCCCCCCAGGAAGGATTAAGAGTGTGCCCAGAAGGTCTAGGTCTCCTTCTCAGGAGTCTAACCACTCTGGCACCTCTATAGGGAGCTCTGTCTCATCTCATAGGAGAGAATCCTCTCATGAGAGAAGAAAGAGGCTAGTCCAGTATGAGGAAACTCAGCTGGAACTCAGAAAAAAGCAATTAGCTTTAGATAGAGAATCCCTAGATCTCCTTAGAGAGAGAAGAAAGTTGGGACTAGAGTCCCATGGTGGCAGCCATGTCCCTAGAGATAGGGAAAGGTCCTATGACCATAGGAACCTGAGCAAGATTGTCCCTCCCTACCAGAGTGGGGATGATATCCACAAATGGATAACTGCTTTAGAAAGGGCCTGTAAAGTACAGAAGGTCCCTCAGGAGCAGTGGGCAGCAATCTTGTGGCTCTCCTTTGCTGACAAAGGTAGAGATAAGCTCCTCACTGTTAGAGAGGAGGATGCTGATAATTACAAGGTCTTGAAGAGTGCTCTTATTGATGGGTTTGGCCTAACCACTGAACAGTACAGGTTGAAGTTCAGAGACACCCAAAAAGCACAGACTCAAGACTGGGTAGACTATGTGGATTGTTCTGCCAAGGCTCTGGAAGGCTGGTTGATGGGCAGTAAGGTGTGTGACTTCTCAGGATTGTATAATCTGATAATGAGGGAGCAGATTCTTAATAACTGTCAAAATCAGCTGTTGCATCAATACCTGGTAGACTCTGATCTGACCTCTCCCCAAGAATTGGGAAAGAAGGCAGACAAATGGGTCAGGACCAGGGTGAAGCAGAAGGTACAGAACCAAGGTGGGGAAACCAAGAAGCAAGATGCTAAGAACTCTGACAAGGGTGGGGAGAAGGGTAAAGATCAAAAGTCTTCATCAGGCCCCCAAAAATCTTCTTCTGGTGGGGATTCCCAGTCTACCAAGGGTAAAGGCCAAAGAAAACCATGGTGCAAGGTCTGTAAGCAAAAGACCCACTGGACCAGTGATTGCACCAAGTCCAAAGACTCCAGTCCAGCACCCACCAATGCCCCTAAGGCACCTGTTCCCCCTAGTACAGTTGGTGGAAGTGCTCCAGCAAAGGGTTTAGTAGGGTTCACCCTGGGAACTGAGTTGGGCTCTGACTTAGTCAGGGAACTGACTCAGGCTGTGTTAGTCTGTGATGGAGGCATGGATGTGACCTCCACTGTGAGTCCCAGTAATCTGGGCAAGTACAGACAACAGCCTTTAATTAATGGACGTGAGGCTTTGGCATTTAGGGACACAGGGGCAAGTGTCACAATGGTGACACAAGACCTTGTGCTGCCTGGGCAAGTTATGCTTGGTGAGATGTACCAAGTGACCAATGCTAGCAATGTCAGAACAGACCATACTCTGGCAGTTGTTAACTTCTCCTGGGGAGGGGTAACTGGCCTTAAGAAGGTTGTGGTAAGTGCAAACCTACCAGTCGAATGCTTGCTTGGCAATGACTTAGAGACTTCTGCTTGGGCAGAAGTGGAGCTCAGGACCCATGCAGAAATGCTGGGGATCCCTGCAGATGTGTTTGCTGTGACCAGGTCACAAGCCAAAATGTCTAGCACTGAACAGGCCTTGGATTCTGGAAGAATGGACCAAGTGCCTTCCAAGAGGAGGAGTAGTAGGGTTAAGGCAGTGCCTTCCCCCTTGGCTCAGGAGGAAGATCAGTCCCTTGAGGGGGATGATCTCAGCCCTGAAGAAGGAACTGTCCCAGAGGAACTGGAACCTGACCAGGTTGAGTTCTTGGGGACAGGGGGACCTTCTAGGGCAGATCTGAGCCAGGAGCAGCAGAGCTGCCCCTCCCTTGAACCCCTCAGACAGCAAGCTGCTGCTGAGGCTGCTGGGAAAGCTAGTGGTCCCCATACAGTGTATTGGGATGATGGACTCCTGTACTCAGAGAGTAGAGACCCCAAACCTGGTGCTACCAGGAGGTTGGTAATACCTTTGAAGTTCAGGGGCTTCCTATTGACCCTAGCCCATGATATTCCCTTAGCAGGACACCTGGGCCAGAACAAGACTTGGGACAGAATTGTCCCTCACTTTCACTGGCCCCACATGTCTGAAGACAGTAAGGAGTTTTGTCGCTCCTGTGTAACCTGCCAAGCCAGTGGCAAAGCAGGTGGCACTACAAAGGCCCCCTGATACCACTACCTGTGGTGGGGGTGCCCTTTGAGAGGGTAGGGATTGACATTGTTGGTCCCATGGATCCCCAAACAGCCTCTGGGCACAGGTTTATCCTGGTGGTAGTGGATCATGCCACCAGGTACCCAGAAGCTATTCCCCTCAGGACCACTACAGCACCTGTGGTGGCAAGGGCCCTCCTGGGAATCTTCTCAAGAGTGGGCTTTCCTAAGGAGGTAGTATCAGACAGGGGTGCTAACTTCATGTCTGGGTACTTGAAAGCAATGTGGAAGGAGTGTGGAGTGACTTATAAGTTCACCACACCCTATCACCCACAATGCAATGGTTTAGTTGAGAGATTCAACAAAACCTTGAAGGGCATGATTAAAGGGCTCCCAGAAAAGCTTAGGCGTAGATGGGACATACTCTTGCCCTGCCTTTTATTCGCATATAGGGAGGTGCCTCAGAAGGGGTTGGTTACAGCCCTTTTGAACTTCTGTTTGGCCACCCTGTGAGGGGTCCACTGTGCTTGGTGAAGGAAGGATGGGAGTTACCTCTCAAGCCCCCAAAGCAAGATATAGTGGACTATGTACTTGGTCTCCGCTCCAGGATGGCTGAGTACATGAAAAAGGCAACCAAAAACCTTGAGGCTAGCCAGGAACTTCAGAAGGCCTGGCATGACCAAAAGGCTGTTCTGACTGTTTACCAGCCAGGACAGAAGGTGTGGGTGTTGGAGCCAGTGGCCCCAGCAGCTCTCCAAGACAAATGGAGTGGACCCCACACTATTGTTGAGCAGAAGGGTGAGGTCACTTATTTAGTAGACCTAGGAACACCCAGGAGTCCCCACAGGGTTCTCCATGTCAACAGGTTAAAACCATATGTGGACAGGGCAGACATGGGCTTGCTCATGGCTACTGATGAAGGGCAGGAGGAAGAGAGTGACCCACTCCCTGACCTGCTCTCACAGAACCCTGACGATGGGTCAGTTGATGGTGTAGCCTTGGCAGGCAGCCTCACTACCCAGCAACAAACTGATTGCAGGCAAGTCCTCAATCAGTTTCGACATATGTTTTCACTGACACCCAGTCAGACCACCTGGTGCACTCATGAAGTGGACACTGGGGACAGTCTGCCTATTAAAAACAAGATTTATAGGCAACCTGACCATGTCAGGGACTGTATCAGGACTGAAGTCCAGAAAATGTTGGAATTGGGAGTAATTGAGCCCTCAGATAGCCCTTGGGCTAGTCCAGTAGTCCTAGTACCGAAACCTCACACCAGTGGTGGAAAAAGAGAGATGAGGTTTTGTGTAGACTACAGGGGTCTCAATGCAGTCACTAGGACTGATGCCCATCCAATACCCAGGGCAGATGAGCTCATAGATACTTTGGCCTCTGCCAAATATCTCAGCACATTTGACCTAACAGCTGGCTACTGGCAGATCAGACTAGCTGATACTGCAAAGCCCAAGACAGCATTCTCAACCCCTAGTGGGCATTATCAATTTGTGGTAATGCCCTTTGGTCTGAAGAATGCACCTGCCACTTTCCAGAGGTTGGTGAACACAGTTCTCACAGGACTGGAAGCCTATAGTGCAGCTTATCTAGATGATATTGCTGTCTTTAGCTCCACCTGGGAGGATCACCTGGTCCACCTCAGGAATGTTTTACAGGCCCTGCAAAAGGCAGGCCTGACTATCAAGGCCACTAAGTGCCAGATAGGGCAGAGTCAGGTTGTGTACCTGGGCCACCTTGTGGGTGGAGGCCAGGTTCAACCTTTGCAGAGCAAGATCCAGACCATCATGGACTGGACTGCTCCCACTACCCAGACTCAGGTGAGAGCCTTCTTAGGCCTGACTGGGTACTATAGGAGATTTGTCAAGGGGTATGGATCAATAGTGACACCCTTGAATGACTTAACTTCTAAGAAAATGCCCAAAAAGGTTCAGTGGACAGTTAGCTGTCAAAAGGCATTTGATGACCTCAAGCAGGCCATGTGCACTGCTCCAATTCTGCAGAGTCCTGATTACTCCAAGAAGTTCATTGTTCAAACAGATGCATCTGAATTGGGGGTAGGGGCTGTACTGTCACAATTGAATGAAGAAGGTCAGGATCAGCCAGTAGCTTTTATTAGCAGAAGGCTGACCCCTAGAGAGAAACGTTGGTCAGCCATAGAGAGGGAGGCCTTTGCTGTGGTCTGGGCTCTGAAGAAGTTGAGGCCATACTTGTTTGGTACACACTTCCTGGTTCAGACAGACCATAAGCCCCTCTTATGGCTAAAACAAATGAAGGGTGAAAACCCCAAACTGCTTAGGTGGTCCATTTCCCTACAGGGGATGGACTTTACAGTGGAACATAGGCCTGGGAGTAACCATGCGAATGCAGATGGACTCTCTAGGTATTTCCACTTAGAACATGAAGACTTAACTGGGCAAGGTTAGTTTAATGTCCCTACGTTTGGGGGGGTTGTGTAGGAGAGTAGGATCTGCTTCACATGGGTACCCCCACTTTTTGCTGATGCTTCACTGTTTTTCGACATTAGTCTGGCTGGGGCCCTGCTAATCAGAACCCCAGCCTAGCTGCTTCCTCTCTAAAATGGTTTCCATGTGCCTTAGGCACATCTCTGATTGGGATCTGGAGTGCCCTTATAAGTCCCTAGTATATGGTATACTATGTACCAAGGGCATAGGTACCTCAGAGGCCTGCCAGGGGCTGCAGCATGTATTATGCCACCCCTGGAAGGCCATCCAAACTGACACCACAGGTCTGCTACTGCAGCCTGGGTAAGGTGGTGCATGCACCCCTTACTGTGATATAGGTTACCTATATCACGAAATACATACACACATATAAACCTATAAGTCACTCCTAAGGCAGGCCTTATCAATCCTAAAGGCAGAGTGCATGGTTCCTATGTGAGAGGGTGCCCCTGCATGAGCAGGGCCCCTCTGCAGCGTTCGGAGACCATCTCTGATGCTGTTTGTAGTGCAGCCTGACCATATACTCTTAAGCGCATTATATCCTCGCGGTAAAATGCTAACTTTGGAATGGCTGCACCTAAACATGTCGTGTTTGGTGTCAAACATCTTGGAATACTACCCCCCGCCAATCCTGGCGGCGGGGGTAGCATTCCACCCTTCTAGAGGGAAAGACATGTTAACTCTGACGAGTCCGGTAACTTCTTTCCAGAGCCCTGGCATCACAAAATGGATGCTGCTGCCACAGACACGAGTCTGGCCTCCTGCTGCTGGACGAAACTCCGGCAGGGGAGGCCTGGACAATAGGTTTCCTGTCCCAGGGAGGTGTGACCACCTCCCCAGACAGGATAATGTGTATTGGGGCTGGGCGGGAGCACTTTCGGGTGCTTTGAAGTCCTGCACTGGGGGCACATTTGGTGTCCCTGTGCATACCCCAGTTCAAACCGGATCAGGGGCTTGCAGCCCCTGCTTTGGCGCGAACTGGACAAAGGGAAAGGGGTGTAGCCACCCCTCTGCCCTGACCCACCCATAGGTGGGGCCACAGAGTAGTCCAACCCCTATTTTTAGAATAAAGGTAGGAACCCAGTCCTTAGGACTTTAGATTATACCTGGACGAAACTCTGACACTGAATCCTGGACCTTCGACGCTCTACGACAAGATTAGAGGACTGAAGAATCTCCCTTGGGGTCAAGGAGTGACTCCCCTGCTTGGCAGGCACCAAAGAAGCATCTGTCCGGTTCGCATTACTGAAGCTCCCGTCGGACGCCGAAGTCATCGCATCACCAGAGGTGGATTCTCAGACTTCCCCGAGGCTACCCTGAGTCCCCAGCAAAGCTGAGGCCCGTGGCTATCGTGGGTGACTTGAGACCGTGACCCCTGGACACCGAGCACATTTGCAAGTGCACCATCTTCTGGGTCTCCCAAGAAGTCGTGCTTTGGGCTCCGAGTAGCCCTAGCCTCCAGCACCACCTGCACCGAAGATCACTGGCCCCCACTCCACGAGTGTCCTGCAAGCCAGCTCCACGTGCGGCGTCACGAGGCTCCTTCGCGGTCGCTAGCCCGTTGGCTAGTAGCCCTTAACGAAGGCCAATCTTTTCCTTACTTGGCATCCTGGTTGCTCCAGGCCTGCCCTCACTTACCCTCGCTGGGTGAGTTCCACAGACCTTGCTGGTCTGCACCATCGACGATCTACATCTTACTCGAGACTTGCCGTTGCCAAGGCTTGTTGGGTCCAATCCGGTCGCCGACACCTCAGCACTCGACAGACATCGAGCACCAGCCCGAATCCTGCTCCTGGTCGCCGACAACGCCTCCCGGACCTCGTGGCTGAAGAGTCAAGACGACCGTCAACGCACCTGAAGCACTCGACATCGGTGGGCATCTGTCCATCGCCTTCCTGGTCACTGGCTAGTGACCCAGACTCTGTCCCCTCTGCTTTCAGGTTCACCAGAACTCCGATCCACTCTTGGATCCACCCGGACACTTTTCTCTTGGCCGCCAGCAGCACTTTGCAGCAGATCGCCATTCGAATCGACGACGAAACCCGACCCCGAAAGGCACCTATGCACCCGGCTTCCCTGGGTGAGGTAACACGAGTACTCCGGTGCTCCCGTGGGTAGAGACTCTTCAAAGTCCTAGATCTCAAAGGGTTTTGTCCTAGTCCTCTTCTAAGTGTCCCTTTCCTCTATTTTCCCGATCCCGACTTTCTCCATAGAAGTTAACGGCGTATCGCGGTTGTGTATTTACACTGCACGCGTCTCCCGTGGGTCCCCTGTGTCACTACCTTGGGTGGTTCCTTGTGGTCCAAGCACTTCTAGAGGCTCTAGGCCTAGTGTCTAGTTCAGTCGTGGTTCGCATACCACTTTATTGGTATATGGTTTGGTACGCCCCTAGGGCCCAAACGTGTATTTGTGCTATTATTGTGATTTAAGATCTTATAACTTATGTACTTCGAACTCTAGCCTCATAAAGAGACTAGAGGGGTGTGTTTAGTAATAAATACATATATTTTGAATATATACCTGGTGTGGTGCTCTTTCATTTGGTCACTCAAGAGATTATAGACTGGTAAAACAAGCTGCTTTACATTCCTTCAAGACTTAGCCTGAAGGCTGCTCTCCATAGCTACCACTAGGATAGCTTTCAATAAGGTTGTCTTTAACCTACCTACCATAAGAGTCGATTTGGACTGGTGCAAGGTGCCCACTATAATTAGTGGACAGCATATGCCAGGCCAACTTCTCACAAGGTGGATACTGTGAACAGCACTCTGCTTCAAGGCCTTTCCTAGCAATTCCAGCACGTCGTGATGTAGTGCTGGAACTGCAACTCTGGCAAAATAGTAGCGGCTGGGAACATGCCATTTTAGGCAGATGGTTGACACAAATTCCAGAAAACCCACCCCTTCAACAAAAGAAAAAGGGAGAAGGTCCAGTGCTAACATTTTAGCCAGCTTCGCATTGTACAAATGTGCTATTGGGTGGTTGCGTTCGTACTGCCCCTCACCCCCAAACATGCTGATAATGGTAGGCTGCATGGTTTTCCTTTCTCTTAGGCTCAACAACGCACTTTTTGGTAGTGCGGACCTGGTACTTCTTGGTGTCTCCGGCTGACTCTTACTCTTGTGCCACTGAGATGTTGCTGAAGATGTGTGCGACGTTAAGACTGCACTGCTGGGGTCAGGGACACCTTGTGTACCACTACCAGAGAGAATGTCTCCCTGTCCTTCCTCTTCCACCGTGATCGGATCTTCTACTCCTTTATCCCCACCAACACCAATGGTTGCAGTTTTTTTCTGCCGCGAAGGTGGTCCTCCCAGCTGATCAAGTGGTGTTTTTTCAGATGGGTCATTTGGCCTCCGGTACCATAGTTTGTACCAAGCTTACCACGACTAACAGAGCTATTACAAATGGAGCATATAGCAATGTTCTCCTCCTTTTCGCTAACCGTAAAGAAGTCCCAAACTGGGGAGCTTAACTTTGGCCTCCTGCTGGAGGTGCCACTTCCAATGCCGGATGAACTGGAGGGTGTGTGTTGAATTTGACTCTGTGCTGCTGTACCACTACCTACTCCTACTGAGGTGGTGGTTGTGCTGGATGTAGGTCGCTGCCGGGCCTTTGCTAATGCAAATATGGAAGCTGTAGGTCGTGTTGGTGTTACCTGTGGAGGTATGCGTGCTACATCCCTCGCAGCCATTTTGGATATGGTAATAATGTTGGTCTCCATCTCCTCGGGGCCAGGAGTGATGTTCGTGATGACTGGCTCATCATCATCATCCTGCTGTTCTACATCGACCTCCATAAGTGTAAGGCTTTCTGGAACCTTCCTTTTTACTAGCTTGGTCTTGGAACGTGGCTCCCTCTCAGACTCAGTTTGTGGCTTCCAAGTGGCATCTAGATCATCAGAAGGGGGGCTTGGCGAAGAACTTGGACTACCCCTCCTTTTCCTTGATGGAGATTTGGAAGACAATGGATCTTCTGAATGAGTGGCTTCTTCTTCTACCTCTGCATGAGGCTCAATTTCCTGAACTGCCCCTACTTCAGGAGGAACAACAACTACTATTGCGGGCGGTGGTTGCGGCTGTTGTTCTTGACCACTTATCTGCTGTGTTTCCTCCTGCGTTGATTGGGTACTACTTTGAGATAGCGATAAGTTTATCTCTGGCTCAGCATCACTGCTTTCCACCATTAGGCTGGCTACCTCTTCCACACTCATGTGCTTGGCCCTGGGTTGGTGGGTTGGGCCCACTGATGCGGAGGTGCTGCCCCCAGCTTGCCCCCGGACACCGCTGCTGCAGGCGTAATTTTTTTACCAAAAAGGTATTGGCCGGCACACCAGACTTAAGTGTCACTTCCTTCTTCTGTTCCTTCTTCTCAATAGCAACTTTCTTTGTACTGGAGGACCTGATACCTGCTTTCTTTGGGCCCATCTTCTTCAGATGTCAGCAGCACTCAGTTGCAGAGATGTCTGGTCAGGTCACCCATCACGTTGTGTGTACAGCAGCAGGATGTCTGTCTGGCAGTGCAACGGGCAATGATGACACACCTCCTCCTCAGTCTTTGTGCACCTAAAATCAAAAAAGCCAGAACATCAGTCAAACATAGCACAAATCAAACAAATATAATATAGAACTTAGTGTGTGGTGGCCTCAATTATTAAATTTCAGAAACTCTGTGAACAACAACACACAGTGTAGCCATTTATGAGACGTTGACAACAAGGCCAGGGCTTTCCTGGCTACTGTGTAGTGCTAGTGTACACTCTGGAAGAATAAGAATAGTAAAGAACAAAAACTAAAATGTAGTGGAGCATGTTTGGCCTAAATTTGTGCATCACGTGGGATGTATTATATAGCAGCATCAGGGAGCTGCAGCTGGCAATGGGGATGGATTTGGAAGCAGTAAGACAAGAGGAACAATGGAAAGACACGCAGGCCTATGTGGCAAAAACAGCACACTACTAACTACCACAACAAAATGGCCCCCAGCAACATGGTGACTCACAGGCACAAGGCACGGCAAACAATGAACTCAAGCAGGCCTATATATGGGCAGACAAAGGATGCCTTATAAAACACACACAGCTTTAATGCAAAAACTAAAATCCACATGGCTAAAAACACTTTTGAAAGTTAGACAACCACTACAACAACACAATTATAATTACACAGTACACACGCAAAAAAGGCATTTATTTAACACACCCAAAAAGTGAAATAGTCAGACCCTCCAAAAAAAACACATTTCGCAATTCAATTCAATGCCATCCATGGCCTAAATGATGTCAAAATTCCACAGACTACACAGAAACAGTTTTTATGCACCCATGGTGACTACCTCTGGGCCTACTGGCAGACTAGGCCGCAAGCTTGGAGGCCTATGGCAAAAGCACAGTGGCTGGTCCCACAAAATGGCCGCCACCACATGGCCAGGCCACCCAACAACTTCCTTCCTCGTTAAAAAAATTGTAAAACTAAAAAAAGTGACTCCTTGCTCACCAAACTACATCTAAATGACAACCTGAGGAGTTTTTTGTGCAAAATGAACTAAATCATCATTTTCGAGAAGGTTTTATGATGCTCGAGAGATATTCTTCGCCAGATTGTAAATTCTGCGTGTTCGGCATCGCGATCGTCACAAAAAGTCGTTATCGTGCTTGCGAAAACGTATATTGAGCGCGCGAAGAAGATAAACAGTGTAAGTCCGCGTTGTCGCACAGTGCGGAGTTGCCCAAAGTCCGCGAGCTGAATGCCCAGGGTTACCTACTGGCTGAAAAGGCCTATTTATTTAACAAACACCCAAAAATTGAAATACCACCCCAAAACCCACATTTTGCAAATCAATCCAATGCCATCCATGGCCTAAATTATGTTACAATTCAACAGACAACACAGAAACAGTTTTTATGCACCCATGAGGATGACTACCTCCGGGCCTACTGGCAGACTAGGCCGCAAGCTTGGAGGCCTATGGCAAAAGCACAGTGGCTGGTCCCACAAAATGGCCGCCACCACATGGCCAGGCCACCCACAACAACAAGAAAAGGAACACAAGACAGACAATGCAGGCCTATGGCAAAAGCACAATGCCTGGCTTTACAAAATGGCCGCCACCCACATGGCCAGGCCACCCAAAATAACAAAAAAGTGAAGACAAAGGACAGGACCAGGCAGTTGGAGACTCTGGGCAACTTCCTTCCTCTTGAAAAAAATTGTAAAACAAAAAAAAAGTGACTCCTTTCTCACCAAACTACATCTAAATGACAACCTGAGGAGTTTTTTGTGCAAAATGAACTAAATCAACATTTTCGAGAAGGTTTTATGATGCTCGAGAGATATTCTTCGCCAGATTGTAAATTCTGCGTGTTCGGCATCGCGATCGTCACAAAAAGTCGGTATCGCGCGCGAAACGTATATTGAGCGCGCGAAGAAGATAAAAAGTGTAAGTCCGCGTTGTCGCGCAGTGCGGAGTTGCCCAAAGTCCGCGAGCTGAATGCCCAGGGTTACCTACTGGCTGAAAAGGCCTATTTATTTAACAAACACCCAAAAACTGAAATACCACCCCAAAACCCACATTTTGCAAATCAATCCAATGCCATCCATGCATGCCCTACATGATGTTTAAATTCAACAGACACCACAGAAACATGCACCCATGGGTACCTCTGGCTCTAGTCTGGGCCTACTGGCTGAAATTCCAATCAAAGAAAAACAACTAGGCCCCTGCCGAAACTACAGGCCACAACAATAAATTTAAAAAAAGATGGAAATCCCCCAAAAAATGTAGGTACAAACAAGCCCCAATCAAACAAACAAGTACACCAATTCTCCAACTTACTTGTAAAATCTCAAATCCAAGAGTCCTCAAATCCAATCCAATGATATGATGCAGCAGACAGACACAAAAAGTGATCCTTCCAGCTCCAAATCCAAATGAAAGTGAACAGCACATGGACAAAGCACTGGGAGGAGCCTGCTGGACAGGAACAGGAAGTTTGAGAATCAGGGGCACTTCCTTCCTCTTGGAAAAAAAAGTAAAAAAAGAAAAAGGACTCCTTGCACAAAAAACTACAGCCAAATCACAATCTGAGGAGTTTTTGGAGCAAAATCATCATTTTCGAGAATGTTTTATGATGCTCGAGAGATATTCTTCGCCAGATTGTAGTTTCTTCGTGTTCGGGATCGCGATCTTACCAACACTGCCGCCGGAAGTCAGATCGCGCGTCCGAATGACGTGTTCGCGTTCGCACACTCTCGCGGGATCGTGCGGCCGGATTCCAAATCTCGTGGCGCCCGTGAACGGATAGGAAGTCGCGTCGGCGAACGCAGAATCACAGTAGGTCGTTACCGCGCGCGCGAGAATGTATATTCAGCGCGCGAAGAAGAAAAACAGCTACGCTACGCCGCAAATTGCGTAGTGTACGGTAACTTCGCGTTCTACGCGAATCGCGAAGTTACCGAGACTACGCAAGCTCCGCGAGCGTAGCGTAGTTCACCGCCCAGGCTTACTTTGGACTTAAAAATATTCCTTGAAGAAAAATGTTTGAGATGGTAAATTTCAGCGGGGCTAGACTGCAGGAGGTGTCCAAGGAGGGAGAGTCATCGTTGGATGGCCTTAGGTCATTCTGCTGTGAAGATTTCTACGTTCGGACTTAGTCGCCGAATGGAAGTCAAAAAACTCCAGTGGGGCCAAGCTGAGGGCTGTAGCCGAAGACAGTTGCAGAAGTCAGATACTCCTTTGGCGAAGAACCGCTAAAATGGATTTGCTGCTGCAGAGAAGAATGCAGGGGAGAAGCCGCAAAGTAAATCCGAACGGTGATGCACCTTGGGCAGATAGGCTAGCAGGTTGGTCCCGGTATTCTCCTGGTTCTGGGAGCACTTTTTAGCCAGATTTTGTCTTCAGTTTTGGAAATTTGTCTTCTGGGCACCTTTAGCACCACAAGCAAGGGCCCAGGACTGGTCGGACACCTTTTGGGTGATCAGGACTCACTCAGGCTGAGTCCAGGTGCGGGTTCAAGATAGTTGGAGCCTTTTATGACCCTGTGCCTTTGAACATGAGGCTAGTAAACTAGCCCCTGGAGTCACATCTAGTCATCCTTGGTGCAAAGAAGTAGGGCTCAATAGCAGAGTTGGCATCTGAGGGTTCAAGGCAGGCTCCAGGCAGCAACGTCGTCCTTCCAGGTACAGCAGCAGTCTGGCACAGTGCATAGCAGGTCACAGCAGCAGGCAGTCCTCTGAGAGTCCTCCCTCAGGTCCAGTAGTAAACTGAAGAGTGGGCCTGAAGGCCCTATTTTTATACCCTAGTGCCGTTCTTCTGGAAGGCAAGAGAAGCTATTGGAAAGGTTTTTTGAAGTGCATGGAACTATGTGACTCCCCTGCCCTGGCTCCAAGCTGACTTCAGTTACAATACAGGGTCATTAAGTCCTTTTTGTGAAGGCAGAGCACAGGCTATGCATGTGTAAATGGGACTGCACTCAGCTCCTTCCCACCATCCTGCCAGTAGATGGCCCATACAGGTACACCTAAACCCTCTATTTTATGGGCTAATTCACAAAGTCTAACTGTCAGCTACACCTCGTATTGTGACCCAAGACTGGCTGAAGGCACAAAGGGCTAAGGGTAGGAAAATAATGACTTTCTAAAAGTGGCATCTTCAAAATTGTAATGAAAAATACAACTTTACTATTAAAGACAGTTTATCATTACAATTTCATAGGTACCAAACATGACGTATCTACAAGCTCCCAATTAGGAATTATAGCTTATTAAATTTAATAAGGAATCTCCAATGCTATCCTATGGGGGGGAAGCTTCACAGTAGTGAAAAACGAATTTGGGATTTTTTTCACTACCAGGACATGTAAAACGTAAATGTACTTGTCCAACCTTTTAACTACAAAGCACCCTGCCCTATGGGCTACTGTAGGGGTGACTTATATGTAATAAAAGGGGAGTTTAAGACTTGGCAAAGAAGTTTAAATGCCAAGCTGACACGGCGGTGGAATACTGCATACAGTCTGCATTGGCAGGCCTGGGGCCATTTTTAGAGGGCTAAATATTTGGGTGGAACAATAAGTGCTTCAGGCCCGCTGGTAGCATTTAATTTACATCTCCCTTGTATATGGTATGCCAATTTACAAGGGACTTATAAATAAATTAAATATGCCAATTAGGTATATGCCAATGAAACCATGCTTAGGAGAATGAGAACAAGCACATTAGCACCAGTTAGTAGTGGTAAAGTGCACAGAGTCATCATACCAACAAAAACGAATTCAGCAAAATGTGGAGAATAAAGGTTTTGGAGTGATCCTGCAGAGATTGTCAGATCCAACACAGATCTTACAAAATAAATACTAATTGTTCCATAAGGAACAGTTGTAAAACTAATTCTAACAAAACTCACTGATGACTATAGCAATACTGTAAACATGTAAAATTCCTCTATAGAGCTTCTGCAAGTTGTAAAGACTAAGGAATTTCAGAATATTAGTGCATGTGGTGAGTTGCAAGTTGGGACTTTCGATAGCCAAACATTTTATTGAAGGCTGAATCCAGAAAGGTAATAACTAATGAGAAATGAAAATGAGAATGAGAATGTGATGCAAAATTGGAATGCTCTACCCTGCAGTATCAGTATTGTTTTGGTGCACTATTACCAATGTCGTTTCCTCACCTCATGCATAAAGGAAGCCTTATGTCTACCTGCCAAAGTAGTAGTGATACTAGCTATGTGTTTATTGCCATGCTGAACGAGGAACAAGTGGTATTACCATGGATACACAAGTAAGTGATGAATACATTTTAGAAACACTGAACCTGATGAATCAAAGGGTTGTCTCAATTCTATGAGGAAGTGAACTACATTAATACATGAGGGCAACTATTCCTCAAGTTGTTCACATATTTGTGCAGAGTTAGGAAGAGCGAATACCTTGTTGTGATAGTTACCATTTTCAATGCTACAACTTTCCAAATGTGGTCAGACTGCACCAGTCAGAACCATTGAAGCGTGGAGTCGGCAGCGCGCGCGAGGCAAGATGGCCACCGCGCTTTAAGCTCCGTCCTCACCTGCCTTTATCAATGATCTTTTCCCGATGAAAGGGGAATCGTTTTGAATTCACCTTCACCCCAGCTGTTCCTTGTTGCTTGGGGAGGCGACAGGCTGAATTCCAGGAGTTTGGTGCCTTTGTGAACAGCGCGGTAGGCACATTTCATTTCTCCTCAGAAGGGGCTCTTGTCGTCTGCAGTGCTCTATGTGAGCTGTGAGGAGGCGGGCATATCTTCCTTGGCACCTCCTCTCTTCAGAAGCCTTCAATCCCCTTAAAGGGATTTTTCAGCCTCTTGGTTTGCTTTAACTCCTCACTTTCACAAGTTTAAAGGGATTTTTTCCTTTTTATTCATTGAAGCTTTATTGAAACCTCGTTTAAGACTTTCTGGATCTGTTTTTTCTTCATCAATTTTAATATTTTGCCAGGAGAGCCATAGCATACTTCAAAGTCTCTGCTATTTGTTTTGTAATTTATTTACTGTCACTTGCCTGCTCTCTGTTTAACAGTATGGAGTCCAAAACGGTGTCAAATAAGCATAAACAAGCTGTTTCACGTCCTCCTACCAAATCCAAAGCTATTGATTCACAAGATAATTCACTATCAAAAATTTTGGAGGAAATTCAAGCTATTCATATAAATACTGACACAATTTCTTCAGATATTAAAAATATTCAGAGAGATATGGCTTCACTATCTATGAGAGTCGCAGATAATGAGATACAAATTTGTGACAATATTAAAGCTATTACAAATATGACTCCACTTATTCCTCATGTTGCTTCTCTCCAACGCTCATTACTTGACTTGGAAAATAGTAATAGACAATACAACCTACGCATATTTATTGTCCCAGAGGGAGTTGAGGGACAAAGTTGTCATCTTGTCTTGGAAAATCTTCTACCTAAACATTTAAATGTCAAATTTCGAGAACGTTTTGAGATTGATAAAGCTCACAGAATACCCTCTATTCGTAAATCTCACCAAGTCAAACCGAGACAAATCATATTTAAAGTTCTGAGGCTCATCACCTCCTACTCTTACGGAAGGCTGCCCGAGAGATCCCTTCTCTCCTAATTGAAGGAAATAAAGGGGCATATTAGCAAGGGCACTATCGCCGCTTTAGCGGCACTTTTTGCCGCTAAAGCGGCGATATTTTTATCGCCCTATCAGCAAACTGTCTCTAACAGCAGTTAGCGACAGTTTTCGGGCATTAGCGCCCGGTTTTTTACCGCTTTGCATGTCAGCGATATTTATCGCTAATGACATGCAAAGTGGGCGTTCCTCACTAAAAATACACGCAGACAGTCGCAAACACAACTTCACACTATTAGCAAGGCCTGCGAAGCGATAAAAATGTGCGTTAACCCCGATTAGCGCTGGATTTTAACACCTGCTAGAAACCTGACTTAGCCATTATAGTCTATGGGAGGTGGATTCTACGGTTAAGTCCCCACCTGCCTATTAGCGAGTTTTTCCTTAGCGATAGGAATTTATCGCAAGGAATTCTCGTGCTAATGCTGGGAATCGCCGCTATCGCTGGATTTGTTTCGTATTGGAGATAAAACGTTGCTAATAACGCGTTATCTCCGCAAACGAATCCAGCGATAAAAAAAACGACGCTAACTGTGGTTTGCGTTAATTAACGCACGCTGTTGGTAATAGGCCCCTTAGTCTATATTCACCAGGATTTTGCAAAGGAAACAGTTCAAATAAGACGCCAATTTTCAGGTTTGAGGCCTCGTTTACGAGAAGCTGGATACAAGCATGGCCTCTTTGATCCTTCGGTTATGCGCATCTGGAAAAATGATGTATCCAAGACTTTTTCAGCTCCTTCGGATTTAATAAGATTCCTGGACCAGCATGATCCTATTCTCATGGATTCTCAACCATCTGGTTCTACAGGCTAACATGTTCTCCCCTTATTAAAGGATGTTATTCTCTTTCTATAGCAGGTGCACATAAGGTGATTTTCTTGCTTTGTTCCTCCGTCTCCAATGTTCTATTGGTATGAGGTCCTGGAGATTGACCTCTATATATGTTGTATGTCTTGTTTTGTCTTTTTTATGTGGGCACTTTACTTTCTTTTATCCTTTTCTACTACTTATAGGGTAATATGTCCATGCCACAAAAGTTAGTAGTTGCTTCATTAAATGTGAAGGGTTTGAGGCATCCAGTTAAAAGACGAAAAATCTTAGAATATCTGAAAAAATTAATGTAGATATCTGTTTTTTACAAGAAACGCATGTGGACGATAAAATGTTACATACTAAGTCCAAGGGCTGGGTAGGGCCTATAGTTTCATCTCCTGCTGCAAAACGTAAAAATGGGGTAGCCATACTCTTCTCATATAGAGCTCATGTACAAATATTGTCCCATCACCATGACTCAGATAATAGATTTGTTTATGCTCAAGTTAAAATTGACAAACTAATCTTAAATTTGGTCAATATATACGCTCCTATATCTGATGATCCTGCCTTTTGGTCATACGTTTCTGCTGAAATACTCAAAATTGGTAACATGTCCCTTACAGTGGGTGGTGATTTTAATCTCATCAGAGATCCTTTGTTGAACCGTTCTTCTGTATTTACATTTCGGCCTAACAAAGCGTTCTTTGCTTTGAAATCTCTTCTTTCTGTTACTAAATTGGTTGATTTTTGGAGATTGGAACATACTACAGACAAAGAATTTACTTTTTATTCTAATGCACATTCTTCTTTTTCTAGGATTGATTACCTATTGACTTCACATAATCTATGCCACATGATTAGTGAGTCAGTTATACACCCCATTACAGTTTCTGACCATGCTCTAATTTCCCTTTACTTTTGTATTTCTGATCCTCACGCTCCTAATAAACGATGGAGAATGAACTCTGAAGTAGTTCTTAATCCAACTAATTCTAAGCCATTAGTGAATATTTTTTAAATAACAATGCATGTGATACTTCCAAAGTTATCCATTGGGATGCTTTTAAAGCTTATATTCGAGGAGTTACAATTTCTACTATGGCGCATGAGAATAAATCATTTTACTCCCACCTCTCCAAATTAGAGAAGCATATAGCAACTGTGGAAAGACTTTTCATTTCATCTAGAGACCCGCAATATAAGTCCCAACTTCAGAAATATAGATACGAATATAATTGTATGCTTAGTAAAAGAGCAGGTTTACTTATTTCAAAAGAAAAATCAAACTTTCATTTTAATTCTAACAAATCTGGCCGACTATTAGCTAACTATATACACATTAAGCGAGACAGAATTCAAATCCCGGCCATCAAAACAAATAATGGTACCTTATTGACAGATGTTGAGGAAATAATGAAAGAGTTCCTATCCTTCTACTCCTCCCTATACCATGAACCTCTCGCCCCTCATAATAATGTCATCATTTATTTCCTTAATTCTTGTCAACTGCCTCAGATTTCCGACGCTGATAGATTAACTTTAGACAAGCCCATTGACATTCAAGAGATAATTGCAGCTATTAGTGCACTAAATTCCCAAAAAAAAACACCTGGCCCTGACGGTATTCCGGCTGAATTCTATAAATGTTATCAAGACCAATTATCTCCTATCCTACTTTCAATTTTTACAGACTTTCAGCGTACTTCCATGATGGGGGACTCTTTCAATGAAGCCACTATTATTGTCCTCCCCAAGCCTTGAGACCCTTATGGGTGAGTAGTCGCGCTTAACAAACGCCTGATTGATTAATTGAATAAAGATCTTACTTTAGTTTCAAATTATCGTCCCATATCTCTAATAAATCAGGACTGTGAAATATATGCCAAAATTTTAGCAAATAGATTATCTCCCTTGCTTTCCAATATTATTCAACCTGATCAGACTGGCTTCATGAAAGGTAGACTGACAGCCCATAACACTCGATTGCTTTGTCATGCCTTGTCTCTTGCTAAAGACACCAGCTGTCCAATTGGTGTAATGGCCTTGGATGCAGAAAAGGCATTTGATAAGGTTAACCGGCAATTTTTATTTAAAACTCTAGAAGTATTTCGGTTTGGGCCTATTTTTATAAATATGATTAAAGCATTGTATTCAGCTCCCTCAGCCTCCATTTGTGTCAATGGTGCATGTTCTTCTTCATTCCGTTTATGTAGAGGCACCTGCCAAGGGTGTTCACTATCTCCTTTGCTTTTTCTTATTGCTATAGACCCCCTCTTATGTTCTTTCCGCATTAGTGATAAATACACAGGTGTTATTTTGAAAAATACTAACATTAAAATGTCTGCATATGCTGATGATGTATTATTATATGTTAATGATTCCCCTTCCTGTGTACCTATTATTCTCAATATCATTGATAAATATGCTGGTGTTTCTGGTTATTCCCTGAATACTAATAAGACAGAGTTTTTTCCATTACATGTTTTTTGTAATTCTACAATGTTAGCAAATACTGATATTGTGTGGTCTCCAAAAAAACTCAAATATTTAGGTGTAACATTTACTGATTCGGTTAAAAGTACAGTTGATACCAATTGTTCCACAATTTTAGCTAGTACCAAGGAGAAACTGGATAGATGGTCTAATCTTCATTTAAATTGGTGGGGACGTATTGAGGCAATTAAAATGTCTATTACTCCACAAATTCTTTACTTGTTGTCCATGATACCCTTTTCTTTCCCATCTACTTTTTATGTTAAATTATATAAACTATTTACTAAGTTCATCTGGAATAATAAACCTGCACGAATTAGTCTTAAAAACGTGCAATTGCCCAAATGTGATGGTGGGGTTGGTCTTCCAGATTTAAAAAAATATCATTTTGCATTTCTTGTGGCACAAGGTTTGTTATGGTTTCATACTATTTCTCCCTCTAATGCACCCAAATGGCTTATCCTGCAGAAGAATATTGTGGCTCCATATCCATTACCTGCATTCCCTACTATGGCAAATGGTTCATTTGGCAAATGTTACCCCATTATTGCAAACTCTAAACTTGCCCTTTTATCATTTGATGGTAGTTTTTCTATTGCCATTAAATCCACTGAAAAAGTTTCTCTTTGGTTCAATCCCAAACACCAATATCATAAATATATTTCTTTTTGGAATTTATGGATTGCTGCTGGTATTTTTTTTGTTGCTGATATATGTCAATATGATATGTTTTACTCATTTGATGCTATTCAAGCTAAATATAACTTACCTTTATCTGACGTTTCCAAATATACATTACTATGTAACACTGTTCTTAATGCTTATCCGCAACTGCTTTCTATGTCTCAGTCCTCTGGTATGGAGTTTTGTATTAATGTGTTCAGTCATACAGGACATATAGCCTCTAAAGTCTATAAAAAACTTTCTACTCCTAATTACTCCTTCACACATCTTAATCAAAAATGGTCACCATACATAAATCGTCAACCCTCTATTGTATCCTGGAAAGATATTTAGAAGTCCAACACTGCTAGTTATCTCCCGGCTACTCTCATACAAAGGAATATTTATCTGCTTTACCAATGCTTTTGGTCTCCGGACAAATTATTTAAAGCTAAACCTCTAGACACTCCAAACTGTTGGCATTGTAATTTTGCAACTGGTGATTTACAACATCTATTTTACAATTGTTCTATTATTCATCAGTTCTTTTCAGACATATGGAATATTATAACTCGGATCCTTAAGATCCAAACAGCTTTGTCTTTCCATATTCTAATCCTTAAATCCTCTCTCCTTAAGTCTACATTATCCCTTATGGATTGTAAACCTTTAGACTTCCTTATTTCTACTGCAATCAAATCTGTCACTTCTAATTGGAAAAATGCTACATTACTTTCAGTTAATGCATGGTGGGAATGGATTATTTTTCTTAGACGTGGGCAATGCTCATTTCCACGTTCTCCTAACGATTCTTTTCCTTCCAGGTCTAACATGTGGTCCAGCCTTGATTCTTATATTATTGCATGTTCTTCAATTTAAAGCACGTATTTTAGTCTTTACTAAGCCTGGGCGTAGTTCGCGAAGTAGCGCTACGCGAAGCTACGCAAAGTGCAGTTCGCACTACGCGAGCTACGCGTAGCACTACGCGAACTGCGTAGTGCACTGTTCGCAATGATTGCACAGTGCCGGATGCTTGTCCGCACTGTGCAATCATTGAAAACGGCATCTTGCACAGTGCGAGCTGTCTTTTACTGCCGCTCGAGTAGATTTTACTCGAGCGGCAGCTTTCTAACGCGGACTGGTAGTTTCTCATCGCGGCGGTCGCGAGCATACGCGACCACTCGCAATGAGAAACCTGACCTCCCCGCGTTGAGAATCTCGCCGGGAGGTTTATTTTCCACGCTCGCGATCGGCAACTTGATGTTGCTGATCGCGAACGAGAGAAAAAGTCTCGCCGGGATGTCATTTTGCTTGCTCGCGGTCGCCAACTTGACGTTGAGGACCGCGAGCAAGCAAAAAATGACCGCTGCACTACGCTACGCTACGCTACGCGTGTTTGCACTGTGCTACGTGCAATTCGCGTTGTGCGAAGTAGCGCAAACTTCGCAAACTACGCGAGCGTAGCGTAGTGCTTTGCCCAGGGTTAGTCTTTACCAGTCAATATACGTTCAATGTAGCCCCTTTTTTTGTTTATATTATCATTTATATCTCTTATGTATGCAATAGTTTTGTTATAGGTATTATATTTAGATGCAAAAGTATGTTTATATTCCTTGTATTTGCAATGTGTTCTTCTACTTCACAGTTCGGTATTATTTTCTGTATTGTGTTTAATATCTATGAAAAATTCATTTAATAAAACATTTTGCACAGAAAAAAAGAATCATTGAAGCGTAATGAATGTGCAGGAATCCGATTCATACTATGCTCCTTAATCGATATAGAAGAACTGTAGAGTAACTTTCACAGTGAAATAGATAGAATAAAGATCATAAGAGTGTGTTCTAAACAAAGAATCCTTTTAGGTTCCTAATTTTGATGAGAAGGTATCCAGTTTTACATAAGCTTGAATATTACGCGTATGGCAAATGTGAAATTTTGATTCATACAGCAGAGAGGAAAATGGATATAATTAGGAACTGGCAACCAGGAACATTCAAAACTACAACTATAATGGCTAGTCTAATTGCACTAAGACACTGAATCAACTGCACCTTAGCCCTGAGGTCACAGGCCCAACAATGCATTAACACTGGCTGTAAAAGGCATATTCATTGGCATTAACAAACTTCTTCCAGGACCAAATATCAAGTTGCAGCACTCTTGAAGAGGCTCAATGTTCTAATAGTAAAGGTTTATCCACTAGAATCTTATTTGGTGGTCAAAGTGTTATTAGTCTGCAAGATGCCTAAGCAAGTTAACATTCGTCTTTGCCATCCACAGTAATCTGAAGGTCCCACATGTAGACCTCTCAACAAGGCTGATGAAGCCTTTTATCCTTCTGGGTTTGGTAAGTTGAGTAACAGTAACTTCTTTTATTTAAATCACTTATAAGTGATAGAAGCATGGTGTGGTGGTCCAAAAACAAAATAATGTATTATTTTTAATATGGTACCTAAACCAATGCTTCATAGCTGTGTGAAGTCTTGACCTTGATTAATCTATATTGTCAAAAAGGAAAGGTAAACAAAAGTGTTCTCTCAGATGGCCTAAGAAGACTGGGTGGATGCACTGATCATGATTGTAATGACTGTTGTGCCATATACTGTTAATTGTTCAAAATGTTTGTCTTCATAAATGTACTGGACCGTTTTGAAGGCCTGAAGTAGGAGTGTTTAGCTCAGCACATTCTGATTATGGTGAGCACTTCAAGGGTATAAGAAGTAGTGCCAGTATTTAAGACCCGCCCTGCAGAAAGCAGGTCTCTGGCAACATGTTGCAAAGTGGATGAACATCAACTTTTTGAAACGAAATCCAGACAAAACTGAGGTGCTCTTTTGAATTGAATCCCCCACCAATACTGGTTTTTGTTTGCTAGAAATCTGGGAATTCGGTTTGATGTCGATCTCTCCTTTGCAGCCCAAATCCGGCATATTTCTTCATCCTGTTTTGTTAAGTTAAGATCTGTCAGAAAGCTATTTCCTTTTCTCCCAGAGGAGACCTGAAAGATCATTGTGCATGCGTTGGTGACCTAGCATTTGGATTGTACCAGAAGCTTATATCTGGGGCTTCCAGCTTTTTTGGTCCATAGATTATAAATGATACAGAAAGCTGCGGCTAGGCTCATTTATCGGGTCCCCTTTCACCATCAGATCTCCCCCCATTTGAAGCAACTTCATTGGCTTCCGGTTGCCAAGAGGGCCGAGTTTAAAGCCCCGACATTTGCTTTCAGAGCCTTAAGGGGCATAGGGCCAAACTATCTCAGGAATAGATTTAGCCTGTACCATCAGGAGCAAGCGCTGAGATCTAACCACCTGCGACTCCTTTGCATTCTGAGGTTTGCCAAAGTTCTACGAAGTGGCAGGCCATTCTCTGTACGGACGGTTAAGCTTTAGAACTCCCTACTAACCCACATACTCATGGCCGAGACGGAACAGGGAATCAGGAAAGGTTTAAAAACATGGCTCTTCAGTCAAGATTAAATTGTGTTGGCCAGTCTATTGTTCAGTCTTGCTTTGAGTGCCGGGATGCCTCAGTTGAGGTAGCTGTGCGCTGTACAAATGGTATTGTTTGATTTAATTGATTGGTTAGGTGGCCCCATTTTAATTTGAGTTTGCAAACATATTCTTTCCCTCACCTTTGTTGTTTTGCTTCCTCTCCAGTTCTCTCAGTTTAAGTCTTGAAGGTTTTCCCGCCCTTGGTTCTTATGTTTTTTGTCATTTCTTTGTTATTTTAATTGTGCTTCATTCTCAGTGGTTACCTTTGTTTGCTCTCTTGTCCAGGGGCCTTTACCTTGTACCCGGTCTGTCAAAGATTGATCATTGCACTATTGCCAGAGAAATTGGGAGGAATTCCCTTCTCTATACATGACTATATTTGACCTGCGATAATGATTGTAATCCTTTTCTATCTTCTTAACCTCTTTCTTTTAGTTGGTTCTCCTATTCCCCTTGCCACATGAGGAATCCTGAGAAAGAGAGCTTGCCTGCATTACTGAGCTTTTTCTAATCCAAGTAAGTCCAGCTCTGGTTTTCTCCTGCCCTTACTCCTGCTTCCCTTTAGCTGTGTCCTCTGTGAGAAAGTGGATAATTGTTTGGGGTGGAAGGTAGTCCACCTCAAGTAATAAGATGACTGTTCTTGGTGGATCCAGTAAAGGTTTCAGTAATTTATACCTGAGCTCAACCTCTGGTAGCTGTGGCACAGAGCAGACATGTTTAACTTAAGAAACTGTGTAAAGCATTTAGAGGTAACAAAACAGTTAAAAAGTCAAAAATACAACACAATACAAATTCCACACTAATTTATAAAAATATAGCATATTTTAATGAACAAAATGACACTAAAAAACAATAACTGGAACCAAAGATATGAATTTTCTAAAGTTGTAAATAGAAAAAGCACCAAAAAGTGCGAAAGGCCAGGAAAGACCAGCACAAAAAAACAGCAAATAATGGGGATGACCACGTGATAGGGGCAAGACCCCTGACCTCTGGTCAGTGACCTGCTCTCTCCCCCAGTAGCTACACCGTTGTGCCTCCGCTGCCGCTGCTCTAGTAAGGTTCGAGCCTGCCCCTGCGACCTTAAACCTCATTGTGCCCGTTTTTTATTCCTGTGTCACCTGTGTTTAATTTTGCCTATTTTGTGTTTTTCTTGCCCAAATTGTACTGTTGTTCCTGTTTAATTGTTGTGCTATCTCGATATTGTTTTCTGTTTTCGCTGCGACCCCTCCCCCCTGCCGCCCACACTCCCGCCTCCCAGCTCAGCTTTCCCTCCCTCCTCACCTACTTAATGGCGGCCGCGCCGCTGGTGCACCAAAGGCGTGCCTAAGGCAAGCCCATCTGTGCCCGTACCCTGGATCTCTAACCTTCCACCGCTATAACTCAGCTACACTCCACGCACTCAAACCCGGGAGGAACAACACCTGCCAGCTATCCACTCCGAGCACTACCCACGGACAGTTCTCCTGCCTCCACTGCCGCCAGACCTTCAAGACCATCAACACCACCAGCACCCCCACAGCCACCACCCCCACATGGAACGCCGACACCTCCAAAACCTTGAGGTGCAGCCTCCTCAACGTGCGCTCCCTGTACAAACACGCCGTTGAGATTTGGGACCTCCTCGACACCCTCTCACCAGACGTCGCCTTCCTTACAGAAACCTGGACCAACGCTTCCTCCGCACCTGACATTGCCACCGCCATCCCCAATGAATACAAGATCCAGAGGAAAGACCGCCCCAACCGCCCAGGAGGGGGACTCGCAATTGCACACAAGAACTCCCTCCGACTCTCCACCTACACCACGAATGACTCCCTCTCCACCGCTGAACACCTTCCAAATCCAGGCCAGCCTGAGAACCACACTCCGCGGCACCCTTGCTTACAGACCCCCCGGACCTTGCGCCACGCTCACCGCAACAATCACTGACCTCATTGCACCCCACGCCATCACCTCCATGGACTACATACTCATCAGAGACCTAAACTTCCACCTCGACAACCCCAGCGACCCCAACTCCGCCACCCTCCTGGACAACCTCGCCAACATTGGACTGAAATAGCTTGTCACCACCCCTACCCACAAGGCAGGACACACCCTCAACCCCATCTTCGCAGGAGGCAACAACATCCATTTCAGCCTCACCACGCAACCCCCCTGGACGGACCACCACTGCGTACATTTCAACGTCAACAATCGCACCGCCCCCAAACCTGCACCACGCCCTCCCAGTAGGAACTGGAGCAAAATCACTGAGGAGCAGCTCAACTCCACCCTCGTCCGCAACGCCCCACCACCTCGACCGATGCCAACCTTGCAGCCAAAGAACTCCACAGATGGATCTCCAACTGCGCAGACGAACTTGCACCTCTACACGGCTCCGACAGACAGCGCCCCAGAAAGGCTACCTGGTTCACCACCGACCTCCAAGAATCCAGACGTACCTGCAGACACCTTGAGAAAAACTGGAGAAACAGCAAAATGCCAGAAGACCACACCACCTACAAGAACGCCATGACAGAATACCACTAGCGCATGAGATCCACCAAAACGACCTTCATCCAGAACAAGATCCTCGCCCACTCCAACAACTCCAAGGAACTCTTCAGCGTCATCCAGGAATTCACCAAACCCCCTAGCAAATCCACAGACATCACCCCCTTCCAGGACCTATGTGACAAGCTCGGATCCTGCTTCCATCTGAAAATCAAGGGCCTCTATGACAACTTCAACGACCAGACACATGAGTCCAAACCCCCTCCCCCTCGAGCAATGCCAGACACCCCACTGTCTTCTCCTGGACCCCAGTCACCACTGAAGACATCACCTCGACCATGAAAGGCACACACTCAGGGGCCCCCATGGATCCCTGCCCACCACACATCTACCACAGGGCTGCCACCGCAATCGCTTCTGAACTACGACGCACCATCAACACAAGCTTCAAAACCGGCACCTTTCTCAATGACTAGAAATGCGCAGAAGTCAGACCCTTGCTCAAAAAACCCTCAGCAGACCCCACGGACCTCAAGAATTACCGACCCATCTCCCTCCTCCCTTTCGAGGCCAAGTCACAGAGAAGATCGTCAATGCCCAGCTGACAAAATTAATCGAAGAAAATTCCACTCTCGACCCATCCCAATCCGGATTCCGCAGCAACCACAGCACCGAGACCGCCCTACTCGCCGCCACAGATGACATCCGCACCCTCCTCAACCAAGGACAAACCGCAGCCCTGATCCTACTCGACCTCACTGCAGCTTTAAACACCATCTCCCACCGCACACTCACCGCCAGACTCCACGAGGCCGGCATACAGAGAACCGCCCTCGACTGGATCCGCTCCTTCCTCACCGGCAGAACCCAAAGGATCAGCCTACCACCCTACCTCTCCGAACCCACGGACATCAACTGCGGAGTACCCCAAGGATCGTCGCTCAGCCCCTCGCTCTTCAACATCTACATGGCCCCCCTCGCCGCCATCGTCAAACAGCACAGACTCAGCATAGTATCCTACGCCGACGACACCCAGCTCATCCTCTCCCTCACCAAGGACCCAGTCACCACCAGACTCAACTTCCAGGAAGGAATGAAGGATGTTGCATCCTGGATGAGCAACAGCTGCCTGAAGCTCAACTCGGAGAAGACAGAGGTCCTCATCCTCGGACCCTCCCCCTCTGCATGGGACAACACCTGGTGGCCCACTGCCCTCGGCACACCCCCACGGACCATGCCTGAAACCTCTGCATCATTCTCGACTCCTCCCTCTCCATGACTTGACAGGTCAACGCCGTCACCTCCAGCTGCTTCCACACCCCCAGCATCCTCCGAAAGACTTTCAAATGGATCGCCCCCGAATCAAGGAAGACTGTCACCGACGCGCTCATAACCAGCAGACTAGACTACGGAAACGCCCTCTACACCGGGATCAACAAGTCTCTGTTCCACAAGCTCCAGACCATACAGAACACCGCAGCCAGACTCGTACTCGGCATCCCTCGACATGAACACATCACCCAACACCTGCGTAACCTACACTGGCTCCCCGTCGAGAAGAGAGTCACGTTCAAGATGCTCACCCACCCCTACAAATGCCTTCACAACACCGGCCCCCGATACCTCAATGAGAGAATCTCCTTCCACATACCCAAGAGAAACCTCCGATCCGCCAACCTCACCCTCCCCGACACCCTGCGCATCCGCAGGGCCAGAATAGGTCAAAGAGCCTTCTCCTTCAGAACAGCTAAGGTATGCACACTGAATGGCCCTAAACATGCAACTGACAAGACCAACTCTGAAGTCAAGACCAGCGCAGAGGCTGCCCCTAGTGAGCTGGTGTCACTCCAGTCCCTCTGATTCAGAAGTCCAGAAGCTGCTAGATGACACCACTGCGCCAAAGTCCCCACATACCCAACAACGCCAAAGTTATGGCCACGACACCCTAAGGTCATGGCTGAAGCTGAACCTCTGCATGTATCTACCCTGACATGAATCCTGAATCCAGCTGCCAAAAGCAGGTAAGTGCTCATCTTTAGACAATATGTGAATGAGAGACTGATATGTGGGCAAAATACTGCTGCACAAACTATGACTTTTTCCTGGTTAATATCACACAGAAAGAAAAGCTGTTAGTACAAATATACCTTGGGGGTGATTGAGTGACTGCACCTGTGCCCATCAGCACCATGTGCCTAGTTAGATACCAGGGATAAACAAATGCTATGGAACTCCATTACCTATGGTTGGGTACAGAAGGGTGTCCTGCCAAGACACAAGCAGGATTGCTTTTTTTACTCTGATAAAAGTACCTTCTTTTTCGAAAAAGAATAGCAGTGGGCTGGACAATACTTAATAGTGTCTGATGGTTGATTTTTGGTTTCTGAGTTCTTGGTTCCCCACATTACATCCCTGAGAAGTCTGCAACTGCTCACCCTTGCTACCATGAGAGTAATGTGCAGAAAGTGTTGTACTCGGCCCAGGCTGCAGAGCCATAGTAGAAGAGACCACAGGACACCAGTGGCAGACAACCTCAACCACCACAGTTGGGGCCCAGTAACCCAGAGGCCCCTTGAATGGTGTCTGGCAAAATCCATCTTGGCAAGGAGGGTTGTGACACTCGGAAGTGTCAAGTATGTGTCTTCTACTCAGAATTGGTGAGTAGAGTTTGCTACAAATAAGGGTTAGGAACACAATCCTGCCGCAATATATATGGACAACAGTTTATTGCTAGATCACTTTGTTTTCAGACTGTAGACAATGTTGAATATTTTAAAGCACATGGAATCAATATCGACGTACCTGCAAAGAAAAAAATAGAGTTTCAAAAGAACAGAGTCTCAAAGTGTTTATGATTATATTGGCTAGTGGGAGAAAGAATAGAATCTAATAAGCTCAAATACATTGCATGTAACAACAGGCTAAATTGCTCCCTGATGTTTGAATCCAAGACGATTGCAGCCAGTGCATGTATGAATGGCTATCTCCATAGTAACCAAAATAATGAGGATAGCTCTAGGGCCCCAATTTGTTTCAACTTTCTTCACCTATAATGTACACAATACCTGCGGTTAGTATGTGGGACCTTGCCTTGAGCAAAGTTCAAAGTTCGGCAGGAAGAGGAAGTGTTGCCTGCAACAAATAACAACAACCCTACTAGCAAGGTCTCACAATCCCACAATTTTGTGAAAGTGAAGCTGGATTCCCCTGCTACTCAAAGGGCACCAACATTTTTAAAAAAAGAACAAAAAGTGACTTAAGAAACTTAATAAAAGGGAAAAAAGGGTCAGTCGTCACAAAAAAAACTGATGTCGATGTTCTTTAAAACTGACCCACCTCAAGGGTCAGTTGAGCCTGTATCAGCACCTGATCATGCTTGAGCAAAGCAACTGTGGTTGTGATTCAACTGAGATTGATATTGTGTCTTGCAGGTCTAACATTGTCCATTATTATGTCATCAATGGAACTGCTGGAGTACGTTATAGTATATAATATATAAATACATTCACTGAAAAAAAACAAAGTTTAACGAGGCACTGTAGTTAGGTGAAAATGTCACTTAAAACATACCATTTTAAACTTACAAAAACACTGAAATTCTTCAGTTATAGATATCTAAGCTAACTATAATTTGCACCCCGGCCAAGCACGTCTTATGACCACACACATTACATTACTCATCACATGCAATGACGTCATTTATGACATCACTAAAGACACCTCAAATGACAGAATTGATAACATCACTGATGACTTCACTGTTGACATTATCCATCAAACTGCTGTTCAATCTACTGTACAAACCAATACAAACTTTGAAATATGTAAATAAGTACTAAATAGGACAGAATCATGTTAACCAAAAATTGCATAAACATTAACCTTGGGCGTAAAATCCACTCCGCTCGCGGAGTTTGCAGATTTTTGGCAACTACGCGTTCTGCGTAGAATGCGGAGTTACCAAAAAACTCCGCGCTCCGCAACGGAGCGGAGTTTTTTTGTGTTCGCGCGCTCAAATGCGTTTTCACGCGCGGGAGCGACTTACCGGGATGCCTGCGTTCGCCGACGAGATTTCCTATCCGTTCGCGAGCGCCATGAGATTTGGAGCCGGCCGCACGGCCCCCGTGAGTGTGCGATCGCGAACACGTCATTCGGGCTCGCCATCGGACTTCCGGCGGAAGTTTCATGAAGATCGCGATGCCGAACACGCAGAATTTGCAATCTGGAGAAGAATATCTCTCGAGCAGCATCAAAACCTTCTCGAAATGATGATTTGGATAAAAAAACTCCTCAAATTGACATTTGGCTGTACTTTTTTGTGCAAGGAGTTCTTTTTCTTTTTTTACTTTTTTTTTTAAGAGGAAGGAAGTGCCCCAGAGTCTCCAACTTCCTGTTCCTGTCCAGCAGGCTCCTCCCAGTGTTTTGTCCATCTCCTGTTCACTTTTCATTTGGATTTGGAGCTGGAAGGATCACTCTTTGTGTCTGCTGCATCATATATCATTGGATTTGAGGACTTTTGGATTTGAGATTTCACAAGTAAGTTGGAAAATTGGTGTTGTTTGTTTGATTGGGGCATTGCACCTACATTTTTTTGTACTTTTCATCGTTTTTTTTAAATTTATTGTTGTGCCCTGGGTGGCCTGTAGTTTCAGCAGGGGCCTAGTTCGTTGTTTCTTTGTATGTAATTTTGCTACTAGTTTTCTTTTATAAAGGAAATATGTTGCAAAGTTCACTACATTTTCTCCAACTTTTGCAATCAATTTGCAATATTTATTTAATTCACTAGCCCAGTAGTCTCCCAATACGCCTTTCAGCCAGTAGGCCCAGAGCTACTCATGGGTGCATGAAACAACTGTTTCTGTGGTGTCTGTTGAATTTAAACATCATTTAGGGCATGGATGGCATTGGATTGAATTGCAAAATATGTGTTTTGGTGGGGTATTTCACTTTTTTGGTGTGTGTTAAATAAATGCTTTTGTTGGATGTGTGTGGTGTGGTTGTTGTGTAACTTGCAAACCTTTTTTAGCCCTGTGAATTTTCGTTTTTGCATTGTTGCATTAAAGCTGTGTTATTTAGCATGCCTCCTCTGTCTGGCCATATAGGCCTGCTTGAGTTCATTGTTTTACAGGCCTCCTGCTTGTTGTGACTGTGAGTGACCTTGTGGCTGGTGGCCATTTTGTGGTCCTAGTTAGTGTGCTTCTTTTGCCATAGGCCTGCATGTCTTTCCTTTGTTCCTCTTGGCTTACAGCGTCTTGTTGTTGTGGCTTCGCCATGTGGCTGGCGGCCATTTTGTGAAGGCAGCCAGTGTGCTTTTGTTTTGCCATAGGACTGCATTGTCTGTCTTCCCTTTCTTGTTGTTGTGGTGGCCTGGCCATGTGGCTGGCGGCCATTTTGTGAAGGCAGCCAGTGTGCTTTTGCCATAGGCCTGCATTGTCTGTCTTCCCTTTCTTGTTGTGGTGGCCTGGCCATGTGGCTGGCGGCCATTTTGTGAAGGCAGCCAGTGTGCTTCTGCATTAGGCCTGCAAGCCTTCTTTGTGGTGGCCATGCCTGTTGATTTGCATGCAATGTTTTCTTCTTTTACCCAGCAAAAAATGCAGCATGGTTCACTACATTTTCTAATACATTTGCAATATTATTGATTTGAAATGATTCACTATGTGGCCTGATCTGCCAATGGGTTTTCCAACCAGTAGGCCCAGAGCTACTCATGGGTGCATGAAACAACTGTTTCTGTGGTGTCTGTTGAATTCAAACATCCTTTACGGCATGGATGGCATTGGATTGAATTTCAAAATGTGTTTTTTGGGGGGTATTTCAGTTTTTGTGTGTGTGTTAAATAAATGCCTTTGTTGGATGTGTGTGGTGTGGTTGTTGTGTAACTTGCAAACCTTTTTTAGCCCTGTGGTTTTTCGTTTTTGCACTGTTGCATTAAAGCTGTGTTGTTTAGCATGCCTCCTTTGTCTGGCCATATAGGCCTGCTTGAGTTCATGGTTTTACAGGCCTCCTGCTTGTGGTGGCCATTTTTTTGTGGTGGTAGTTAATGTGCTGTTTTTGCCATAGGCCTGCATGTCTTTCCTTTGTTCCTCTTGGCTTACTGCTTCTATCCCCATTGCCAGCTGCAGCTCCATGAAAACTGCATCCCACGTGATGCACAATCCCAAACAGGTTCCATTACATTTTTAGTTTTGTTTTTGTTCTTCTTCTTTCCTATCCTCCTTCCTGAGTGTACACAGTACACCATGAAAGCCCTTGTTATCAAAGTCTCACAAATGGCTACACTGTTGTTATGTTTTTAAATAACTAAACTGAGTTAATACAATTTAATAATATTAATAATAACACTAACAAGTGTGACCACACACTAAGTCATATATTATATTTGTTTGTTTGTACTAGTAGTAATTGAACCACAACAACAAATGCCATGTTTCACTGATGTCACTGAGGCTATTCGAAACTGTTTGGACTCTGGTGGAAGTGCGGCCCTCATAATGCTGGACCTCTCGGCGGCATTCGATACTGTTCCCCATTCGCTGCTTCTGGCCCGGCTGGCAGACATAGGTATCTCTGGGCTGGCTTGGAGGTGGCTGAAATCCTTCCTGGAGGGACACTCGCAACAGGTCTGGCTCCCGCCTTTCTCGTCCCCGCCTCAATCTGTGACCACTGGAGTGCCGCAGGGGTCCTCTCTGAGCCCCCCGCTCTTTAATATCTACGTCACCCCTCTGGTCCAGTTGGCGGAAGAGCAGGGTGCCAAGATCGTTGCTTACGCCGATGATACTCAACTTTTGTTCGCCTGGGGTAAATCGGAGTTCTCTACTGTGAAGGCGAAAGAGTGTTTGACAGCTGCTTTTCAATGGCTTTGTGATGCTCAGCTCAAATGTAATGAGGATAAGTCAGAAATCCTTCTCTACGGAAAGTTCCCCCCCGGTTCAGAGAATTTCTCTGGCCGCCTGACTATCCTATGCCATCATCCTCTGGCCTTCCAGTAAAAAATCTGGGTGTTTGGTTCGATGAGCAGCTGTCCTTCTCGACCCAAATTAAAAAATTGGCCGGGAGCTGCTTTGGGGTACTAAAATCCTTAAGAAATTCCTTCCACTGCTTCCGAGGACAGCGAAGGAAACAGTGACCCGGGCACTGATCCTTTCTCGCGTCGACTATGCCAATGGCTTGTATATGGGCTTTCCTGATTATACTCTTAGAAAACTGCAGGTGGTCCAGAATGCGGCAGCTAGGCTTGTGTTCAACATTCCCATTAGAAAGAGCGTCAAGCAACATCTGCGAATGCTGCACTGGCTACCTGTCGCGAAACGTGTTAAGTTCAAAGCCTTGGTCATAGTGCATCGTGCTCTGCATACTGGTGGGGGTGAATACCTCAGGAAGCGTTTTGCTTTTTACACACCTGCCAGACACTTGAGGTCGGCATCTCAGCTGCTTGCACAGATCCCCCGTGTGCACCTACAAAGAATGGGGGGCAGGTCCCTGGCCGTTAGGGCAGCCACGGCCTGGAATTCTCTGCCCTTTTCTCTGCGTAGCATCCGGGATCTGGGTCAGTTCAAGAAACAGCTCAAAATATTTCTGTTTTAATCACTTCCTCTACCTGCACCTCACAGGCTCGCGCCGGGACACTCCCAGGAGTAGCTGCGCGCATTATAAAACTCAATAACATAACATAACATGATGTTCTTCTGGCTTCTTTGCTTTTAGGTGCACAAAATACTGAGGAGGAGGTGTCATCATCGCCCGTTGTGCTACCAGACAGAAGTCCTGCTGCACATGATGTCACGTGACGTGTGACCACAGACAGACATCTCTTCAACTTGTGCCACTGCGTGCTGCTGACATCTGAAGAAGATGGCCCCAAAGAAAGGTACCAGGTCCTCCAGTACCAAGAAAGTTGCCAGTGAGAAGAAGGAACCGCCACTTACCAAGACTCGTGTGCCGCCCAAGATGTTTTTGGGGAAACAAAAAACTGCGCCTGGAGCAACGGTGTCCGGGGAGCAAGCTGGGAGCAGCACCCCCGCATCAGTGGACCCATCCCTTAAACCTAGGCCCAAGACCAAGTCTGTTGCAGAGGCAGCCAGTCTAATCACGACTATGCCAGCGAGCAGTGATGTTGAAATTGACTTATCGCAAAGTAGTACCCAATCAACGCAGGAAACTCAGATAAGTGGACATCAACAGCCGCAACAACAGCTGCAACCACCGCCCATAATAGTAGTTGTTCCTCCCGAAGTAGGGGCAGTTCAGGAGATCGAGCTTCCTGCAGCGGAACAAGAGCAAGCCACTCTTTCAGAAGATCCATTGTCTTCCAGATCTCCAGCAAGGAAAAGGAGGGTTAGACCATCTTGTTCTACAGCAAGTCCCCCTTCTGATGATCTAGATGCCAATTGGGTGCTACCACCTCAGTATGAGAGTGAGACACGCCACGAGAAAAGGTTAGGGAAAAGGAAGGTTCCAGAAAGCCTTAGAGTTATGGAGGTAGATGTAGAAGAGAAGGATGATGACGAGCCAGTCTTCATGGACATTAGTCCTGCCCCAGTGGAGACTGACATTACCCCATCCCAAATTGCTGTGAGGGATGTGGCACAGATACCACCAACACAGATAACACCAACACCACCTGCAGCTTCCATATTTGCATTTTCAAAGGCCCGGCAGCGACCCACATCCAGCACAACCACCTCAGTAGAAGTAGGTTCTGTGTCTGCAGAGAGTCAAACTCCACCACGCCCACCTTCCAGTTCATCCGGCATTGCAAGTGGCACCTCCAGCAGCACCAGAAAGTTCACCTCCCCAGTTTGGGACTTCTTTTCGGTTAGCAGTAAGGAGGAGAACGGTGCTATATGCTCCATTTGTGGACAAGGTGTTAGTCGGGGTAAACTTGGTACAAACTATGGTACCGGAGGCCAAACATCCCATCTGAAAAAACACCACTTGATCCAGTGGGAGGCGCACCTTAAAGGCCAAAAAACTGCACCCATTGCTGTTGGTGGTGATGAAGAAGTAGAAGATACGATCGCGGTGGAAGATGAATAAGAGGGAGAAATGTTCTCTGGAACACAAAGTAGCCATGTCTCCAGCAGTGCAGTGGTACCGCCCACATCCTCATCAGCCTCAGCAACATCTCAGTGGCACAAGAGTAAGAGTCAGGCTGAGACACTAAGGCAAGAGAGTACCGCAACGAAAAAACGTGCGGCGTTGAGCCTAACAACATCTGGCGCCAAGAAGTCACCTGCATCAGTGGCACCAGAAAAGAAAAAAATCCAGCCTACCATTCTCAGCATGTTTAGGTCGGAGGGGCAGTACGAACGCAACCACCCAATGGCATGTTTGTACAATGCGTAGCTGGCTAAAATGTTAGTGCTGGACCTCCTCCCTTTTTCTTTTGTGGAAGGGGTGGGTTTTCTTGAATTTGTGACAGCCATCTGCTGAAAATGGAAGGTTCCCAGCTGGTCCTATTTTGCCAGAGTTCCTGTTCCAGCACTACATCATGACGTGCTGGAATTGCTTGGAAAAGCTTTGCAGCAGAGTGCTGTTCACACTATCCACCTGACAACAGACATGTGGACCAATTGCCAAGCCACTGATTACATGTGCATCACTGCACACTGGATCTCTTTTGTGGGGATTAGAGAAAAGATATCTGCAGGTGTTGATACTGCTGAGATTTTTAATGCCACTCGGAAACATGCAACTGTAGCCATGTTCGCCATGGAGAAATCTCATACAGCTGCAAACATTTTGGAAGACTTTGACAGCAAGGTCTTTGAATGGCTGCACCCAAGAGGGCTTAACATTGGTTTTGTTGCCATGGACAATGGCAGTAATATAGTTAGGGCCATGTACGATGGTGACTATTTCAGGGTCCTGTGTTTGGCGCACTGCATTAACATTATTGATCAAGACTTTCTGAAAAAATAAGACCAAGTCAGCAACTTACTGACCACCTGCAGAAGAATCTGCACACATTTCAGCCATTCTTTTAAAGCCCGGAAGCAGCTGAGTATCATTCAACGTGAGCATATAGTGTCAGTTAAAGCACTCATCCAGGAGGTGCCAACACGTTGGAACTCAACTTATTACATGCTTGAACGTCTGCTTGAGCAGTACAGACCAATCAATGAATATGTCATGCAAAGAGGGGATGCTACTGTGAAAGGCATGACCGTTGAGATGGACCAATGGGGCCTAGTTAATGCCTGATAGAATTGCTACTTCCTTTCGAGCTCTTCACACGTGAAGTCAGCAAGGAAGACTGTACTATTGGCCAAGCTATCCCATTGTTGCACATGCTACAGGAGGAAGGGGGTGTCTGCAATGTACGCAGGTGTGGAGGAAAAAAGAAGCATATGTGTTGGTGGAGAGCTTAACCCTTCGCTTATCTGAAAATACAAGGGTGCAAAGAGACATTGTGTCATCCAACCATTACATTTCTGCCACAATTCTGGATCCATGGGACAAAGCAGAACTGAACACTAAAACATTGATTCCTTTTTCAGAAGTGGATGTTGCCAAGTACAAAACTTGGATAGCTGTGGAAGCCAGTCGCTTAGAAAAAGAACGACTGACAATTAGAGGCCCGGTACTCCAGGCCACAACATGTACTGCAGGGCAGCGGGCGTCAAGTTCAGCTTCCGAGCCTCAGGTCAGTGCGGTTGGCTCACAGCAGCCAAAACCACCAACAACACCTAGAATAACCTCAACAACAACAAGAAGAGGAGCATCAGCCCCACCAAAATCGGCACAGGAATGGTTTCTACAGCAAGGGCTTGTTAGGTCCAGTGCTGAAGCTAAGGCAAAAGAGGCCGAGCAAAGAGGAGCTCCCTTGAGCATTGAGCGGACAGTCCAGGCCTCTCTGGATGACCCAACAGAGGTCTATATTGATCAAAACCCATTGCTGTATTGGTAGGGAAAAAGGCGCCAATGGCCAGTGCTCAGCATGCTTGCGATAAACTATCTGGCCTGCCCTGTCGCAAGTGTTTTCTGAGTGTGTTTTCAGTGCTGCTGGTGCCGTTGTAACAGTGAAAAGGACCAGTCTCTCACCCCAAAAAGTGGAGAGGTTAACCATGATCAAAATGAATCAGCACTTTATACCACCGGATGACACCATTCCTGAAGTAGCACAGCAGGAAGATGATGACAGCGACCTAGGTCTTGGAAGTAGTGTGTTAGATGACCTACTTCTGGGTGAACCACCAGAGTTTGAGGACAAGCTCTACTTCCCTGACAACTAGGCTTTCAACTTGTTACTTTCTTCCTTATTTACTTTTATTATTTGTATGTGTCTCTGTCTTTATGGTTCGAAGAATCACAACAAATCCATCACCACCGTCTTACTCTTTTTATTGCCTTTTGGAGTTGCAACTATGTGCATTTATGAAAGAACTAAGTCCACTCCTCCGAGTCCTGCTCCATCCTGACTCGCCCTAAATTCATTTCCCTCAAGCCAGACATTGGATGGAGAATAGTACAAGAAATGTGTGCCTGCCTCGTCGAGTCCCTTCAAAGAACATGACTATAGCTATCCTCCTTTCCGAGCCGAGAGGGACTGCCCCTTAAGAATAACAGGTAATGATGGATGGCATGCATTGGACGCTGACTCTGAGTGATTAGTGTTTGTGTTGTTGTGCATGAAGTGTACTAGATTAGATTAGATTAGATTAGAATACTTGTAAAGCACATGGCTGCCTCGGCAATGAGGCGTCCCAGCGCTGAAGCAAGACTGAGTGGGGAGCAAGCAAGAAATTAAAGTTGAGAGAAAAGCCAGGTCTTCACAAGCCGTCTGAAGGCCTGGTGATCAGAATTGCTGCGGATATGAAGAGGGAGAGAATTCCATAAGGCAGGAGCCAGTCGCCTAAAAGTCGCCTAAAAGTCGACACTAAAAGTGACTCAAGTCAATGTTTCCCTTCTTGTTGTTTAATAACAAAATTGTACTTCTACTGCAGGCTGATCCATTGCATTTTTTAATATGGAATCTATTCTGGACTCACTCGGTACACTACAGAGTTGGATACCATGATGATGATGACCATCTATACTCATCGCTGTCAGTCAGTAGGATCGGAGATGATTGATGGAGTAACTCAGGGCGTTTCATGAAGTAGCCTAAAAGGTAAACAAGTCAACAACAACCACAGCAGACCTACATGTCTGTGTAATGGTGGAGGCGAGTGTAGTGGTATGACTGACAGCGGTGCATTGATTTAGTTACTTAGGGCCCGATTCACAAAAGTAATCTGAGACAAAGTCCTAAACTTACTACTTTTGGTATTCCCAGAAGGCATTTAGTAGTAGTAAAGTTAGGAATCCTAACTTTACTACTACTAAATCCCTTTTGTGAATACTGAAGGTCGTAAAGTTAGGATTTTGTCTCAGTTTAGTAGTAGTAAAGTTAGGAATCCTAACTTTACTACTACTAAATGCCTTCTGTGAATACCAAAAGTAGTAAGTTTAGGATTTTGTCTCAGATTAGTTCTGTAAATAGGCCCCTTAATTTGGAAAGTGCTATGTTGCTGTATATGTGTGCTCTGTCTGGCTCAAAATCTCAGATAAGTGGAGGTTGGGTGGGTGCCGTGGGCGTGCTCTGTCCTGTTGTTGTTGAAGGTTAATGCTGGAAACAGAGTAGTAGACACGATTTAGCCATGCCGCCTCTGAAAGTGTTCTTGTTGCACTCCTCCATAATTTATGCTTTTTTTTCTCCTTGATTTTTCAATATCCCCTTTGTTTTTCCATCTACACTTACAGGCCAGCCTTTACCCTGTGCTATACTGGGAAAAACAACTCACACTTACCTTACCAATCCGCATCCACCAGGCAGGCAGTGGCACCCAAGTTTGACGGAAGGAGCGTCCATGGAAGGGAGGAACAAGAGGAATGCCGGGATGCAACTCCCCAATTTGACCATATCATACATAGTAACTTAGTATCATTCATCATCTTTTAATTAATTTGATTCATTTTTTCTCTTCAATAATTACGACTGTGTGCGTTGTTGTTTATTATGTTTGCTCTTTGCTTACAATTGACCCCTTCAGCTGTTTTTAAATTTTCTTTGCTAGCTTTAAAAGGAAGCCCGGTACAACAGAACATAAAATGTATGTAATTTGGGTCTCTCTGAGGGCAGACAGGCAAGGCAATTGCATAATAATAATAATAAACTGCTGCCCTGTACTACTAGTCTAGTACTTCTTATCATTAACCATCAAGTCATCATCATGCATGCATTTCCTTTTTCTCCCTTAACAGATTTATGATAGTCGTCTGCCAAGATTGTGTGTTGTCCATGTGTAATGTTTGTCTTTGTCAAATCTTTCCCTCAAATACCCCGTCCTAACATTCATCAAACCCTAACCCTCTTCCCCTGGGCTGTGTGATTTGTATTGAGGTGTGACTAAATTAAATGTACACTAATATTTGATTACACACTTGCTGGGACGGATGAGGTGAAAGCAAGGCAGGGCGAGGATCTTCTTCTTCTACTCTAAGTATATATATATATATATATATCGGCCACACTGGCAACAGATTAGATTGCCTAGTGCCGGCTCATGCATTGGTCAGTAGTATTCGCTATTCTCTTTTTTTCCAGAGGAACATAATTATTAACCCATTATTAATGAATTGCCGGCATCGATTTATCATCCTTCCAGCACTAAAGGTTACGCTTGTCCACTTCAAGGTCGAGTCAACTACTTCAGTTTGTTGTAACTTGTACTAGGCTGTCTCTGCCACCATTATGTTTTATTTTACTTTAGCATTGCTTATCAATATCATCCATCATCACTTTCTTCTTGTTTGGCAGTCTTCTTTTTGTGTACTTACTACTTACTGTACTTCTACTACTCGTTCCCTAGACTCCCTCAGGTGACTGACTGTCTCATTTTCTTTTTTTGCAAATGCAACTGTCTACTACTGCTACCACCACCCACCATGGCACCTTAGGAAACCAAACCATCACCATGCAGCCATTGCTTCGCCTAAACATCAATCACAGGTAAGAGAAGAAGTGTGGGGAGTCAATAATGTATATGCTATGGAAATTAATTAATTCACACACCCACATCCTTCCGAGTACATTACATACTACAAAGGGGTTTTAGTTGCAGAATGCATAGACTAGGAGGAGAGACTGACAGTAGTAGAGACAAGTGAGGGTACTGTACTGCATCTATCTGTCGGTGTATTACACTATTGGCAGATTTCAAAAACTGGCTGCGGCCCTGCAGCAAAAGGTGGAAACAAACAAGGTGACGTAAAAGAGTAACCCCCCGCCAGAAAAGATTTGCATCATAAGTATTGGAGTATTGGAAAACTATAAATTTATTACCCTAACAAATATAAACTAGAAGAAAAACCCACAACACCTCACCCACCCCTCTCCCTAACCCCAACCAATGTCCAGTAATAAATAAATGTCCGTCGAAGTTGAAGAAAAAGTAAACCCCAAGGTTCCCCAACTAGTCCCAACGTCCCACCCACCAAAAAAAAAGATTAAAAAAGGGGCAAGAGTTGAAGACTAAGTGGTGACGTCTAGCGGGGGGGGTGCCGGCTAGTTCGCTCCCGGAGGACCTCCTCCAGCTTGGCCTCCAGGCGCGCCATCCTGAGGAGCACGCAGCTCCGAAAGTTCCTGCAGGAACAACAGAGGTGGACAGCAGTAGATGATGATGTTGATGGGCGGTGGGCAGTTGCCAGAACACGGCGCCGTACCACTGGAGGCATGGGGGCCTGGCTAGGCCCCCGGGCATTGGAGGAAGAAGCCTCAGTTGCCGCCTCCTCCTCCTCTTCCGCCAGGGCAACCAGTCAGCGATATACATTTCGGATGGCCTCCAGCTTCCTTTGCCGGGCCCTGGCCGCCAACTCCTGCCTAGTGGGTTGGGAAGGAGTAGCTATATCAAGAGAGGAAAAAAAAGACAATTGGAACCAATACTCTTAGCAAAACAGTAACACAAAATTAAATTACACACATAAAAATGATAGTGGCACAGTAGGAGCACTAGCAGTTGTGGTATCCTCTCCTCCTCACTTCACTTCCTCTGCCCCTAAGATTTGGCGGGATGATTATAATTTCAGGCACTATGGAGTAGAGTAGAAGTATTATTTTTCTCTCTCTTGTTTAGCACATTTAATCTTGTAGGCATGCCAGCTCAGTCAGCTTGTGCCCTAGACAGACATACTCGTGTCGATTCGCAGACTCATGTTACTTTACTACTGTCTGCATGTGGGGCAGCTGTACTACACAATTATATATTTCCATTACGGCCATACTCTGTTAAATCTCAATGGCAAATGCTCAGACAATTTCACTTTCACCCTAACTACTGCAATAAGGCATATGATGATGGTTAATGATGACATGCTTATGAATGATGATATACGGCGGCACGACATCATGTCACTCACGTGATGATGATGATGATGATGACATACCGAGTCATTTTTAAGTACTAGTTACCATGCAGCATATAGGCCACCCATGGCTGACACAGTCAAAAATGACATGGGTAGGTACTGGAGCGGAAGTGGGCCTCGGAGTCGGAGGGTGGCGATTAATGATGGGTGGGTAGGGTAAATACTAGTCATGCACAATAAATATGTTGTGCTTGCAAACTACTGTCAGTCAAGGGAGTATTCCATTCTGAAATACAAGTACAACCTCAAACCTTTGAATCAAAAACCTTGCAAAAAAACAGTCCTTGTTCTTTCCAGGGCTTTTTTCATTTATCAGTGCATTGCTCTTCTAGCATTATTATTATTTTATTCTTAATCTTCATCATTGGCTTTGGTACTCTGGCACGGTTTAATTTTCTTTTACATTCTCTTCATCCAGTCTGACTCTGTTTTCAGCTACTGTCTATGATACCATCCAGGCATCCATCCATCCAAACATGGCTATCATAAACCGGCTTTCACTGACAACATACATTTGTCATAGATATAACCAACAACCACCCATGCCATGCGTCCTTGCTTGCCTTAGAGTTTGACCCCTCAAACCCCCCAGAGGATTCCTTTCACCCATACAGTTTCACCCACCCAGACAGACATCCTTTCTGCTTTCTCTTTCACCTTGCACCCATCCTTCAACTACCCATGCATCCTATTATCTTCATCCGCCACCTATATGCATCCCGGGGCCCCTTCCTTCACCCCGAATCCTTCTCTGCCAGTCATACATGTCGTCTGACTGTTTGTCTTCATCATAAAACAGTCTTTGCTGAGTTGAAGATAGAATAGAATAGGTCATTAGTTACTCAACCCCTGCCGCTAATGCTAATGTTATGTAAAGGGTGTCTTCTTCAACTGTTCAGTGTTCACAACAACTTAGTCTCAGCAGAAGTACAGTGTACTAGACTAGTACTGAGTGTACACCCTTGCAGCAAGTGTATTCATCATTCTCAATAAGTAAGGAATATGATATGACTTACCACTGCCCGCCACTGCTGCTGGCTCACCCCCTGTGGCTGCCGCATCTGCTCCCTTCGGAGTGGCATGGCCCTCACCGCTGGCCCAGGCACTGGTGGTTGGTACGCCTGGAAAAAACATTTCACATTTTTTTAGATGCCATATACACCTCCCCTATTTATTTTTTTCATTAGCAAGATTGAAAATACATAATTGATAATGTCATATACACCACACACATCACTACTATCTACAATTCGGATACTAGAGTAGAGAAGACAGTATGTCCTATCAAAAATAACAAAATAATATACAGTTGGGCATTTTGTTGGTGGTAATTTTTGGAAAGCCTCTAAAGATGAGGACAACCCAAAGAACTGGACTCAGTGACTAGAGCTATTGGTGCATCTCATTTTTTGAAAAGAAGAAAAAGTGGCCAACTGGGCGGACATGAGGTCTCTCTTAGTTGGAAAGTAATGGTGCCGTCCTCCTACTCCTCATACTTCCTTCCAGCCATGGTGCAGGGTAACAGTTGTTCAGTGTTCACCATTAATTGCTGCTACTACAACAAGTAGTAGGCCTGGATTAGAAAAAGTAAAATCCACCAATTTGGGGTGTCCTGTTTCTGTCCAACGTGAGTGACCACCATTACTGATTGAGCATGATGAGACAGTAAAAGAAACTAAAGCCTTCTCATCTCACAAACCTGCGGATAATACCTTACTGGGGCATGCAATCTGCACATCAGATTAGTGCTACTAGTACTAGTAATAGTAAGGAGTCCTTACTAGTACTAGTAGTAGCCTAGGACCAATGGGTTCTCTGAGTCTTACAGTACCACTACTAGGCAATCCACATATAACTAAGGGGAGAGGGAAAGGTGAGTGAAACCCAGAAGAAAGCAAGCTACAGACAGATTAATACAGAGTCAGAGCAGAGGTTAGTCAGATGCAGTTTGATTTGATGTAAAAAAAAAAGCAGACACTAGAAACAATGTTAGCAGTAGTACTAGTATTTAGTAGTAGGTAATGGAGCAAAAACAAGAATTTAGAAACAGATAGATTGAAGAGGATTTTGGAAAAATTAAAATTAGGAAATGGAAATAATAGAGCGGTAAAAGATAGGGAAATATTAATATATAACAACACCATAAGGACTAACTGGGGCCAGCAGCAGAGCCATCTGCACCTGAGGCTGCTTCCTGCTGCTCCTGGGAGGCCCCTCCAGCTCCCGCACCCGGGGCACTGCCAGCTGACCCAGTCTTCTTCTTGCCTCTGGATGCTGATCATGTAAGACATAATTAAAGAGACAAAAAATGATTTGTGTTTAATAAATAAATATAATTGCTCTAAAAATATTTTTAGACAGGAAACGTCAATTGCAATAACATTGACCTATCCTAAATCAATCAGATCGACTTATTCGACTAGTAGTAGTCGACTAGTATGTATCGCAGTCGAGTACCATCTGATCATTATTATTCCACAGTTCAATTCCGATTCCTGAATCCTAAACATACCTAGCCCGCCTATTCCAGACTTTGGAATGAATTGCAAAAAAGTTATATTTGCTTATAAGTTCTGATCTCATTCCCAATCATCTCTCAGTCTTAACTCCAACAACCCCCTTTGACGGGCCAATAATTACTAAGTCTGCATTTATTCTTCTTAATGCATAGATGGACGCATGCATATTGCATACACCAAATTGGTTGGTTGCTATTCACTCACTATAAGAACTACAAAAGGTTCTACTAGGACTGAAGTCATATGAGAGGATGCGTCATGCAGGCCGCTAAATTACCAAATAATACTAACTAACTTACCACTACCACTATCTTAGTGACAGGAGACAGGACAGCCTGACAGGACAAAGGAAAGGACTGGAGTCTTTCCTATCTGTATTACCTACCTAACTTAAACTCTCTAACCTCTCTTACATAACCAGCCCAAGTGAGCGCAAAGTTGCAAACAAGTACGATTAGTTAGTAGCGCCGAGCACCTGTCTGGAAGTAACAATCACATAATATAAGATTTTTAAACATAAGTTACCTGCATGTGAGCAGCAGCAGCATGTTAGCTATTTGCGAAAGAAATAATATTCGCAATAACACAGAACAGTAGAACACAATAGTAATATAAATAACTACTCACCAAGCCCCGGGTCCTCAACACCTAGCAGGTCCAGCAGGTCCTGCTCCCGGTCCAGGATATTGGACCACTGGTGCGTCAATTGGTTATGGGTGCCTCGGACCCCAGAGCAGCAAAACACTGCCCGGCGCACCCTCGCCCACCGCCGGTGATGCTCCCGGAGCCCGTACCTGGACCCAGGCCTGCCGCCTGCTGCCAGGGTTAAGGGGAGGTGGCGCTGGATAAAAAAAAACAGTGCGGCTACCTCCGCCTCTGTGAATAAGGCCCGTGGCTGCACCCCTTGTGGGCGCCGCCTTCCTCAAGGAAGGCGGTCGTGGCTCAAACTTCTCTTCCCCTGGCCCTTGCTCTTTGCGATGGTTCTGGGTAGGCGGGGGCGGAAAAGAAAAGATAGGAAGTAAGAAAGTAAGGAAAAATGAAATGAAAAAAGCAAGTTAGAAAAAGAGTGAAAAACGCACTAAATCCACACAAAAAGTAGGAAAAAATGCACAATATACAATCAGGGATAGAGAGGGATGGATAATAAATAAAAAAGATCAAAAAAAAGTTTCTAGAAACAAAGGAATGAAAAGATATAGGGAGGATAGAAAAACAGGCCCAGAACCGTAGCAAAAAGTGAAAAACAAGATGGCCGCGCCCATTGGTGACCACATGGTGAAGTTGGTGCGATATTTCCCCCCGAGCACGCAAACACGTCCCCGAACATGCAATATGCATTCCAGAACAGGAAAAACGCATCGCAAACGGGCACAACAAGCAACTGCGCATGCTACCGGAATCCCGCAAAGCTCGCACAGTTTTTTTGCGACTTCGCGGAATTCCGGGTAGCGCGGCTACGCAAACTCCGCTCAGGGTTAGTATATCCTCTTATATAAAGTAAGTGTGGCAGTTCTTCCATCTTCCACCCAGAAAGAAGGCGGTGTCCTCTAAGAACATCATTTACAATATTTGCAACAAAACATTTTTAAGGGGTGCTTAATAAAAGTACTTCCATTGTAGCACAGGGTTGAGGCGCATTTCGAGGCAATACACCCAAGACATCTGGCTAGGGCTAAACAGCAAAGAGACCCAGAATATACCTCACCATTTGCCTCTGCAGATTTTCTTGCGGCAGGACAACCACTCCATCTCAAGTACTCCAACAAGAATAAGACCTGAAGGCAGAGTATAAGGAAAAGGTAATGTGCTGCTGTTGCTGTAGTCAGATTGTCTTTGCTGAGTAATAGAGTACTCGAGTGAGAGATGAACTCGTGATGGACCACAAATGCCTCAAGAAGACTTTGATTTTTTTCTTTCCCTTTTGTTTTGTCTCCGAGTTCATCCTTCTTATTTTTTCCCAAGTTCACCACAAACAATTGTAAAAAATCCCCAAAAAGTATTCCAAGCTTAACAAAAAGGCTCTTTTTAGGTTCCACTTTTTCTGAAAAACAGAAAAACATGTATGTCATATGGGTATGTGTGTTATATTCTGCTATATATATATATATGTGTGTCTGTGTATGTATGTGTGTGTGTTTATGAATGACTATGTATACATGTGTATGATACAGTGTGTGTAAGTCTGTTGACGTATGTATGTCAAACTTTCTTTTGATATTTTTCTGTGTAAGACTCTGTGTATATATAAGAGTGCCTGAATGTGTGAGTGTCAATGTGTACAACTGTGTTTCTGTATCCGTGTGTAATTATGAAAGTGTATGACAATGTGGATGTCTATTTTTTAGTTGTATGTCAATGTGTGTGTTTGTATGGGTTGACTGTATGTGTGCGTGTTTCCTTAAGTGTGAAAATGTGTGCTTCTGTTTTTATGTGTGTGAGAGTGTGTTTGCGTGTGCGAACCTATATGTTTGTGAGTGTGTCTCTGTGTGTCTATGTGTGTTTGTGTATGTGTGTGAGAGTGTGTGAGAAAGGGTGTCTGTGTATGTGATTCTGTACGTGTGTGCATGTCAGAGTGCAACTATGTGTATGTGTGTCTGTGTGTCAGTGAAAGATTGAGTTTATGTGTGAAAAAGTGTGTGTATATTGTGTAACCGACTGTGTATGTCTATATGTGTGCATGTCTATCAAATAGAGTGTGTATTTCTGTGTGTGCATGAGTCTATGTGTGATAGTGAGTGTGTGTGCATGTCTATATGGAACAGTGTATGACTAAGTATGTATGTTCCTATCAGTTTCTGTGTTTGTATGTGGGAGTGTATATATCTGTGTGACTGTGTGAGTGTGTGTGTCAGATTATATTTACATTTATGAGTGTGTGTGTGCCTATATGTGTGTGGCTGGGCCAGATATTTTCTGTGTGTGCATGTGTGTGTGTTTGTGTGTGTATTATAGAGTGATTGTATGTATATATGTGTGTTAGATTTAGTGTAGATGTCTATTTCACAGCGTGAATGTGTATATGTATGTGTGAGCATGCGTAATTATGTATGTGGGTGTGACTGTGTGTGCATGAGTCGGTGTATCTGTGTATGAGTAAAAAGACCTGTTGAGGGGGAAGTTTATGCGTGGTAGGGTTTAGTAAGGGACTGGCCTCTGTGCAAAGAGGGCTCTACAGAGCAAAGGCTGTGTGAAACAGGGTTTGATGAGAGACTGGCCTCGGGGCGAACACCTCTGTAGAGGATGAAGGCTGTGAGTAGTAGGTTTGCTGAGGGACTGGCCTCTGCACAAAACCATGTGTAGAAGGAGAAGGCTGTGAGTAGCAGGGTTAGATTAGGGGTTGGCCTTTGTGCAAAGACCTTTACAGACTATGAAGGCTGTACCTAGTAGGATTTTGTCGGAGACAAAGACCTCTCTCCATTGTAGACACTGTACATAGTAGGGTTTGGTCAGGGGCTGACCTCTGTTGAGGGTGAAGGCTGGGATAGTAAAGTTTGGTGAAGGACTGGACTCTAGATGAGCACCTCTGTTGAGGACAAAGGCTGTGCGTAATAGGGTTTAGTCAAGGACTCGCCTCTGCTCTGTACCTGTACAACACTCTTGAACATTTGTCTGCTTGAGGGCTTGCTTTAAAAACATTTCCCTGCAGATACTTGTCCCTGTAAGGGGCTTCTCACATGGACCTGTTTCAGTTTTGTTTCCATACTTTTCCTGATTTATATTAAGAAAGAAAATCTAACTGCAGCTCATAGTGCTTGTAAAGACCAAATTCAAAAAAATGTTATTTAACTTGATCACAATACATTAGCTTCTGCCTCATTTCCCCTCCAGAAAATAAACAGATCATCAATATATCTAAGCTATAATATTACATGGCGCTTGTGCTATTTGAAATTCTAACTGCCAAGCAGCTACTTCACCCACTAGCTCATTTTTAAATATGCATAACATACCGCAAAGCAGTTGACTATTGCCAGACACTATGTTTGGCAAAACAATACATAATTAAATAAAAAAATACTTTTATTAAGCATGACATAAGTATCAGCATTTGCATGTCTTTATATAGTCTTAGTGGTCTTGATCTCAAAAGGTGTTTGCATGCATTCAGACCATTCTGATGCCTGATGCTTCTACTCAAAGATAAAAAACCTAAAATGATCAATCATTTTTTTCCATCTTATATCAAGGATTTGTTCTCAAATATCAGTAGTGTTGCATATATATGATGGGAGTGTTAAAATTAATAGGAATTGAAAATGATCAAATAAATTGATTGGAGTATTTTCAATGAGAATACCTTGGGCAGAGATATGAGGTCTGCCTGGAGGAATAAGTCTATATCTATGGAATTTAGGTAACAAATAAAGGACTGTGAGCAAAGAGTGATATATCCTCAGAAATAGGTATTCATATTTTTCCAATAATCCCCATTGAAACCAATCAATAAGCTCTGAGGCATATCTTTTTTCACCAGTAAATAGTCTGATATAAGGATACCCACATAACACTCTTGAGCCTTCATCTGCCTGAGGGCTTCCTTTAGTAACATTATCCCGAGGTCAGAGAACACTATTGCCCCTTTATCGGAATTTGTTTTGTAATTGTATCTTCATCTTTTTGCAATTCTCTACAACTTTCTTATATTCATGTTGAAATTGTTGCTTTTTTTTATTTCGTACTCAAATTGAAATATAGCCCTTTTAAATCTGCTACCACAAGGCATAATACACAGAGCACATGGGGCCGGTGCTTAACTGCCTAGTTTGAACCTTCAGCTGACATAAAAATTCAGAGTTCCCAATTACAAACAACGGAGTAGAAATATGAAAAGTACATTGATTTCTGGATACATTAGTAGTTGCTGCGTGTCAGGGTATCACCGTCTATTTGTTATTTAATTTATGAAATGGGCAATTGAACGTGGCAGCCCTTTAACTACGTAGCTGAATGAAACAGATTTGGGTTTGAATGGAAAACTATTATATACTTCTGAGGTATGCAATCCAAGTACTCATATGATCAGTGAGGGCTGCATCTGCAGTCAATACATATGGTCCTATTTATCAACATTCGGGTCCTCCAAGTAGTAGGCTAGTGACCTTTGAAGGTCTTAGGCCAGAAAATGTTTATTAATTGGGAGAGGATGAGACATTATTTGACAGGAGCCATCAGGTGTCAGGGCCCAGCAGAGATCAAATGATCAGAATGTCCAAATACATATGATTTAGTGATATTATTGAGGCAGATGGGATGTCATACAGCTGGACAAAGATGTCTCCCTATCTCCGACCGCACCTCAAAGTGTGAGGGAATACAATGGAGGGTTCGTGTCACTTGCAGCAGAATGCTTTAAAGGAATTTCATTGAGGGAAGCATGGGTTTTTTAAAGACCAGATAAACAATCTCTTGTCTGCTCTTTAGTAAAGAAATGTGATTTTCTCATCAGTGGCTAAATTTATGTGGTATTAAACTGGCCAGGTAATTGGACAATGTAATTATGATTCTGTTTAATGATTTTAATTTAGAAACAGATTTCTAATTTTCTAAAATGAAGTCCCTACTACGTACAATGTAAAACATAAGCAGGCTGACTGGCTAAGTATAGCGAACACCATACAACAATGCACAGAAATAATGCCGATCTTTACAAGTGCTCTTGAACTACATAGGCCTCACCACTGTAAGTTAGCAGGTTTTAAACAAACAATGACATAGGTTCATATTTCTGACCCTCCCATTTCATCAAATTGAGGTATAGCTAAAATTCTGATGGATCTTGGTAGTCGGGAAATTATCAGTGCTACAAAATGTCAATTTACATTGCTACAAACCTGCAAATCTATGATGCCCTAAAACCTAAAAAATCTATATTTAATAACATTCAAGAAATTTATTACATTATGCTCTGTTGTTTTGAGGGTTGGATTTATGTCAATGAAATCAATGCTATTTAGGGACTTTTGAAGACTCCCTGCCTCAATGTCTTCCATTCTGACATCTAATTTTTACACAGTTACACCTCCTATAAAAACCCATGTATTTGCCACTTGCATTCATAATATTTCTCTTTGTTCACATATGTTTGCAAAAGTCACAAAAAGTACTCCACATGATCTTAAAGAGGAAGCAATACATTACAATCAACTAGTAAATTCCAAGTCACTCAAACAGCCATAAAATACTTCAGAAGATGCAATAATAACTGCATAATTACAGAAACACATCACAATTAAGAAACTTAATTCCATAATTAGTGCATCTAAATGTAGGAAATTACAAATTAATCAAGCAATCTACAGTGAATCTAAGTAATGATAAATTGCAATTAAATTATATTTTCCCTAAGCAATACAATGTAGTCTATGTTATATTACAAAGATCTATATATATAATTATTGATATTACCTAATGACTTATACACTGTCTCAGAGAACTACTGCCAGTGAAATATCCTCCCATAGCATGTTCGTACACAGCACAAAAACAGCACCAGAGGTTGTATCCCATTTGCAATGACACAGAACAACTTCAAGTAAAACCTACAGACAACAAAGGAAAACTTGAAATAGAATCTTCCTCACAGGGCGACAATAATATTGTGGATCAAAATAACTCTGGAAAAAAAAAAATTCCCTTGTGATAGCGTCCACTCAGACCGAAGAAATCCACTTTACTGAGGCAGATAGAGTCTCCGAGCTAGTCTTCAAACTAAACAACATATTTATATTACAGGAAATAACCAAGAGCACGACCAAATTAGTCAAGTAAACGAACTATTCAACTGGCAATTGTAAGGCACTTAGTGATGCAGGCCAGAAACAAAAATTCAGACCAATTGGTGGATCATGCACAAATTCAGATTCAAACACAGAGAGCTCCTTTAAGTCAAGTGGAGCAACCACACAATCAAAAATCTAACCAAGAGGAAATGTTTTTCAGGATCAGAAACTCAGTACATGTGTATCTGCAGCCTCCTATTGCAGATCCAAGTCATTGGAATCAAGTCAACTAAATTATTGTCTGGCATACCATCAGAATGTAAGGACAACATTCGTAATAGGCAAAATATGTTAAAACTAATGTCTTCCTTCAAAAACCTGGACCATATAACAAGCAGACATCTGATAAGCATAGGGTTCAAACTAGATCCACAACCACTGACAACATGCTTCGAACTCACAACATGCTGCTCTGTGGACCTCCTAGACAGTCTTTGGTCCTAGAAAAGCACCCTAGCTGAATGCGGTCTGGGGCATAATCCTTAAATAGGTAGCAACGAAAAATTTCCACTCCCGCTTAGGGATAATAAAACTTGTAATATCGTACAACCCATAAGAATACAAGGAGCAAGTCCACAAAATGAACTAGACATTGTTACATCCAACGAGGTTGATAACTTGACAATAACTTTACATCAAGATGACAAGATCCCAAGAAAAATAAATCTTCCTTTCTGCTGTCAGATGGGAAATAATGCAGAACAGCATGAAAACAATACAACTGGGATTCATTTTCCTGATAAATCTTTTATTGAAACTTCAGACATAAACACCTTTACGCACAACTCTTTGATTCTCAATTCTTGAAATATAGAAGTTATTGACAGACACTTAAAACAAAGCAGTATGAATCTGCAAAGATACCTCAGGCAGCATCATAAAATATGCTTGCATGAAATATGGAAGGAAACTTTTAATTCCACTCAAATGTTACTGTAATTAACAATCTGCTACAAAAACAACATTGTAAGATCAAGTGGAGGCTTAGCCATTTTACTCAGGAATAATCTTGAATTGACTATCATTAAATCTATAAATAAAATTATGACATTGACTCTGCACTCTAGAAATGGTACTAAGCTGACTTTGATCAACATTTACATTTTACCTCAAATCACAAAACAAAAAACAAACTCAAATACTTTCTCTCAGAATTAATATACACAATAGATTCTCATACAGACAGCAAAATTATTTTAACAGGAGAATTCAACTCTAATTTATTATGAAAAAATGAAAGTGCTGCATATACCTTGTACTCAACATAAATACTCTGGGCCTCATTTATGAAAAGTGTTGCATCGCTGGTTGAAAAAGGTGATGCAACACTTTTCATTGTGCCCTCCTTGCGACAGCTTGGGTGCGCCATATTTACAGTACTGTTATATTAATTGGGCAACCCGATATACCCTTGTGGGCTTGGGTAACAAAATACTTTGTCTGCTAAAAGGTACCTACAAGGGATTTTATTTTAATATATGAAAGCATTACTTTATGTTGTAATTTGTGAGTGCCCAGACTAATGCCCTCAAATACATCAATGTAATAAATAAATTTGTATAATCAAGCAATGAACAAATACAAAAACAAAAACAAAAAAAACAAAGCAAGGGTGCATTCTTTTTGTAGAAATATTTCAAAGATTATATCAATTTCAAGGGTACAGAATTATATTCACATTTACACAAGTGACAGCGATTGGTAATCTTTAAATACAGAGATCTTCTTGTCACTATTGTAAACAACCCATTTCTAACATCTATTTACAAAAGGACATTTTTCTATACATTAAGTAAAAACTCCTAAACAGCAACAGTTTTTTATCAATGAAAATGGGTCTGCTGGTCCACGTTTCGGTCTTGTTGTGTTAATCATCTAAAAGACCATCTTCAGGACAATGACATTCTTGTGTAGTAAAAGGACCCTTTAGCAGATAAGTTTAATTGAACCTTTTGGGTCTCAAAATTTGTGCCACCAGAGTGGCGTCAGTTACTGACATAACTTGCAAAACGAAGCGCAGAGACTGCATCTCTGCGAGATCGCTGTATGGATCAAAATGTATTTAGTGATAGCATTTTTGTTGATTGAAAGCGCCGTCTTAGTTCAGGCTCCCAGCATGGTGGCTCTTTTAGATGTATAACGCAATAAGACCGAAACGTATACCAGCAGACCCATTTTCATTGTTAAAAAAAACTCATCGTATAGGAGTTTTTACTTAGGGGCCGATTCTGATGCGGGTTGGAAAAGCTTCCCGACCTAATCGGTTGGGAAATGGTGTCCGACCCACTCGGATCGGGAAAGTCCGACCGGCGGAGTAGGATGCATCCGGATGCTTCCAGATACGATTTGGTTGAACTCCCATTGACTTCAATGGGAACATTTGTTCCTAACCGCATCAGAATTGGGCCCTCGGTCGGGAAGACACGTTCCCGATCCAATTTGGAAGGAGTAAATGCCGTTAGGAGGCCTTCCTAACCGCATCAGAATCAGGCCCTCGGTCGGGAAGCTTTTCCAACCCGCATCAGAATCGGGCCCTTAATGTAAAGAAAAATTTCCTTTTGTAAATAGAGCTTAGAAATGGGTTGTTTACATAAGTGACTAGAAGATCTCTGTATTTAAAGATTACCAATCACTGTCACTTGTTTATATGTGGATATTGTTCTGTATTTACAGCACGGCACTCTACGTCGCAAGGATTGACCAGATACGTCAGGAATCCTGACGTTTCTGGTGGCGCAGTAATGACACATAGCTGGAGGGTGTTGCAAAACAGATGCAACTCCAGCAATGGGCCATTGCACATGGGTGAGTCCCATGTAAAAGGGCCTGCATCAAGCAGGCGTAAGGATATGACGCAGTGACTCCCTAGAAGTGTTGCAGCGAAATCTCATAGATTTTACTGCATCACTTCTATGTGGCTTTCTTTCATTATAACGCCCACCCTGCATACATTATACCTGACATAGGTATAATATAGCGCAGGGGTTTACAAAGTGACGCATCTGCCTAGATGCATCACTTTGTAAATATGGTGCAGTGTGGTGCATTTTTTACGCAGCGTCACAAAAAGTGACGCAACAGCGGAGTAAGCCCTTCATAAATAAGGGCCTCTAAGTCTACTTGTGATGGCTGCACCGCTTATACTTCCTTATGGAACATAGGCCATAGGCAACTTATCAGAAGAATACCAACTTACCAACCAGCATATTATACCTTTTAGGCTGCAGCTTCTAAATCAATAATTGACTACACACTTCTCGCAGATTTTTATCGGTGCTCTGACTATAAAATAATCACAAGACCAGACACAACCCTCAATTCATACTGGTAAACTGGGAAGCTAATACTTATAACACTTCGAATTTCATAGAACCTTGCTCCTTGACAGTCAACACAAGACTCATCTGGAATTAAGGATTAAACTTTCACCTGGCAAGGATGTGGTTTCATATGCAAACTCTGTTACAACAAAACACATTAAACTTGCTCATTAAAAAAATATCTAGGAATTAAAATTAAGAAGAAAGTAGGAGGCATGACATGAATTACAACCGATGATTATCCATCAGGTTGCCCGCAATTTTTGGTCTATTGTACGTCATTAATTAAAAGAACAGAAACAGACCCCAGAGCACCATTATCTGCTAACCAAAATGGGGCTCTTTTATTACTAATTCATAAAGGACAAGTGCTAGCACCTTCTCAGGTGCTACACGTACAAATATACAGGTAGCTGGAACTCCAGGGCACCCGGACCAAATGGTATTCCAAATTGTATGCCAATAAGTGTATTTGAAATCTCCTACAGAAATTGGTCCACCATTCTTTCCTCACTATTTAACATATATTCATGCATATCAACATTTTACCATCATGGAAGGGAGCCATTATACAACCAATTCATAAAACAGGTACCAAAACATATCCTAACAACTACTGGATGATTGCAATTTTACACACTGATGATAAAGTCATTGCCAAACACTTGCTTTCTGTGGAGTGATGAATTAGAGGCAAGAAGGCAGCAAGCAGTTTATCCAAAGAGCCAGATGTATTGATGAAAAGGAGCCCACTTCCTGCAGAACTTGCTCCCATGAATTCCAAACGACAACTAACTCAGTTGTATTTGGAAACCATGGAGAAGGAATGCAGAACAGAGATCTATAACAAATGTAAACATGGTGCGAGGCAAAGCATGTACAAATGTGAACATGGTGCGAGGCACATCATGTAACAATATACAATATAAAGATAGGACAAAAAACAATCACATAAGAAACTCCTAACACAGCATCATCTTCCCCTTAACAAACCAAGTGACTAGTTGAAAACATACCAGAAAAATATAAAGTAATTAGCTGTATTAAAACAACGTGTTAGTACATATAAAAATCTCTGAACCTTGATGGCAAGGATACATTGTGAGAAACTCTTTCTGTCATTTCACACCCACCAGGAATAAGGATGATTTGCAAATCCTAGTTATCTGAAGAATTTAACTCGGTCAAATCACCCTCCATCCTGGATTCTGGTATGTCTCATACAACAGGACTTTGTTGACCTTCACCCGTAGCATTATGATCATTATTATTCATGGGAGACCACCAAACATTTTCATTATCTTCCTCAGTCAAGTTGCCTTTGTGCTTGTTTATTTTATTGGCTTGATATGATAATAAGTTTCCTGTAGTGAGGCGTTTTTGCAGAGTCCAGCCTCTCCTTACTCCCTACTATATACTACTGCCATTCTGTGGAAAGATGGGACTGGAGTGATCACTTTTTCCTAAAATCCAAGGAGAGGGAAGTAAAAGTTGCAAGCACTGTAATGAAGGAGAGTGTACATTATGTGACTTAAAAAAAGTTATGATCTCGAGTGAGTCTCGTGAGATTGAAAAGTACTGTCTCGCGAGAAGCTCGCAAACGTGAATGACTGACTCTCACTAGAGGCTTGCGATGCTATGTATGGGAGCCTCATTGCTCATGAGTGCCTTGCAAGAATAATCAAGAAGGAAATAACAAGGGGTGCACATAGTAAAACCACTGGTAGTCCATGCAGGGGATTGTGTTTTCAACACCTGCGATCTTCTCACGAGACCCATAAGTTTGTTAATGAAATCATTATTCCAATATGCATACTGTACTGACTTTATTATTAAACATTAACATTCAGTTATAACTGACCAGGTGAAAAAGAACTCTGTATAACAGATGAGAACAAAATGTATAACTCTGCAATCTTCCAAGCCTCCTGTGAGAGTGATCACACACCTTAAAAATGGATGTACATAATGAAAGCACAAGGGGCCCGATTACGCCCACCCGACACTGTAGCAGCCTGGAACCGCCCAACCTTAGGTTGGCGGTTCCGATCTCGGTATTACAAAGGTCACAAACATGCATTTTACAATGGAAGCTTGTGAGTCAGGCAGAAAAGTCCATGTTTGGAAACATCCCTGCACCGTGTGTCAGGCACCTCACAGTGCCTGCCACAAGGTGCAGGGATGTTTACCCATAGTGGAGGGCCAGGGGAGAAAGGGGTCCCGGCTTAGGGCCCCTAAAAACACTTTCCGACAGCCTTTCCATGTCGGAAAGGCAGACATGAAAGGGTTGTCAGAAACTGTCATCATAATCCCAACGGCAGAGCCGAGCCTGGCTCTGCCATCATTAGGGGATTATGGTGTTTCCCGACATATTGAGGGGCTCCTTGAGCCCATCGGAAGTGCCACGGACAGTCCCTCTGCCCAATCCCTCCGACCACCACATCATAATGCAGCAGGTGGACCACAATGTCAGATGTCGGGCAGACCGCAACCGACAGTTAGTCAGTTGCGGTCCACCCGAAAACTTAATCGGGCCCATAGTTTACAGCATAGGAAAAACTGAAATATAAATATGAGGCTTAGGTAAAGATACATAAAAAAAGACTATGAAAACTAGGCTGGGAATATTTCTGTATATGTGAGTTACAAAAACTAAGAAATTGAACATTCTCAACGCAAACATTGCTGGACTAGTTAGTGTCTTTGTATTTTTAAATATATATATATATTTTTTAAAACCTAGAAATTCACTGAAAAAACCAAAGGTTACTGTAAAGTCATAGTTAGGTCTAATAATAATATGATTTTTGATTAAAAAAACCTCAGATATTCACTAAAAAACAAAGGTCAAAGCAACGTTATATTTAGGTGAATTTATCAGTGACAACATTAACATTTTGAACGAAAGAAAACACAGAAATTCAGCAGATATAGTTAGTAGCACTAACTATAACATGCACCCCCGCCATGCACTGCTTATGACCTTACATATGACATCACTCATGACATGTTCTATAACATCAGTTATGACATCACTAATGACATCACTGATATCATCACTAATGACATCACCGATGATATCCTCCAATGAGTGTGCTAGTTTGTTTTACAGTTTACATAGAGGCTGGTAGATGTCATATTACTTTTCTACCAAATTATATACAGCTTGGAGTCAGCTAATGCATGTAAGTATTCACCAAAAGTTACAGGGACGTTATAGTTAGGAAATAGAATTAAAAAAACCTTAGAAAGTCACTGAAAAAAGGAGCAAGATGGTGTCTGTGTGATTTTTCGCCACGCAGCCGCCCACGCCGTGTAGGAGAATATCGGCCGTCGGCTATGCTGCCCGGCCCCGGGACGCAGCTTCAGAAGGCACGGGGATTGCAATTGGAAGCCCGACTCCGCAGCCAGATTGCTTTGGACGTTTTGGATGCCAGAAACGGCTGCTGTTGGTTTACTCCGGGAAAAAAGTCTTGGGATGTTCTCGTTTGTTGGTCGGCTGTCGTTTTCTTTGTCATGGTCCGCGTCGAGGCTCAATCCCGTTCTAAGTGGAGGCGGAGGCGGAGCATGTCGACTTGAGGAGCAAGAGGACCCAAAACCAAAGCTGCTCCTGTCAGCGCCGGCCAGGGAGATGTTGAGGGGCTGTATATCACTTTGAAAGGTAAACGGGAGACCAGGGGCTCCAAAAAGACAGCGGGGAGACCTGGGGGAGGCGGAGCTCCAAAAGATGGTATATGTCTTCAGCCTTCTATTGCCAAACACTTTCCTACTGTAAAACTGCCGGCCCCTACTGATGAAACTGTACCACTCCCAGAGGGTGAACTCGGCGGCTCACTGTTTGTAAAACAAGGGAATCTTAACTTACTACAATCGGGTGCATCCACAAGAGAAAATCACGCCCCTGCTCAGACCGAGGGGATCGCAGCACCCAGGGATCAATCACCTGGCGCAGGGGGCCCTATCGGCTTTATTGATATTACTAAACCGGCAGCCCCTCTTTTGGCTTCCATCAACGGGAATACCAACTTAACGATCCCGTCTGCCCCCGGTGCCTCAGCTTCTGTTTCTGCCTCTAGCTCCAATAAGCTGGAATCTAAACTCAAAACAACTGGAGCTACAAACTCTGTCTAAAGTTTGGAAAACAACCCAGGGTTCCAGGCTCCCCAGACTCTTGAATATACCGGCGAACATTTTTATTCAGTGTCGGACGGTTCTGACTCTGCAACAGAAGATTGTTTGTCTAGCTCAAGCGATGAAAATCTCTTTAATAACAATGATAGAAATCCCTCCAAAGATACAGGAACTGTTCAGCGTCAGAAAAAGGTGCGCAACAAGACAAAAAGACGCAGTCAGCTTACGTGGGATTATTCAGACTCTCAGCTTTCTTTTCCCCATGACGAGGAAGCTTCAAAAGCCTCACATTGGGAGAATACAAGAGCCACACCGGAATCCATGGAAGAACCCTCTCTAACTTCCATATTGGCCTCTATAAAGCAGTTTCAGGAAGAGGTTCAGTCTGATAGTCGCCTCGCCAAAGGGGCCGCTAAAAAATTACAAGGGGGCATGAGGAAGCTAAACAAAATCTGCACTGATATCGGTGATCGGGTTACCATGGTTGAAGGTCGCACGGAAAGTTTGGAAACCGAAGTAACCACCTTAAAAGATCAAGGTTCTTCCCAAGCTGCTTGTCTGACAGATTTGATGGGGAAGATGGAAGAGCAGGAGAACGGACAGCGCGGGAATAACCTCCTCCTACTAGGGATTCCTGAAGGGGTGGAGGGGGACAATCCATGGCTCTTCATTGTGAAACTCCTGTGAGATGCCTTTCCCGAACACTCAAACTGGAACTGGGATCATGAGGTCCAGCAAGCACACCGTTTCCCTTTCAACAGCACAATGGCAGCAGTTGCAGCGGGGAAAAACCCAGGGCCTTTCTGGTGTTTTTTGGGAATTTTTTGCTTAGACAGCTGGTCTACGATCAGGCCCGTCCCAATTCCCAGAAGGGCTCTGATGGGGTGTTGTTCTTCGCTAAGCCTGATTTTTGCCATGCTACAGTGGAGCGGAGGTGGCACCTTCGCCAGTTAATTGTTCCCTTCCAGCAGCAGGGCGCCCAGGTGTTCCTAATGAATCCGGCCAGACTAAAGGTTATTTTGAACAGGTCTACTCGTACCTTTTTGTCAGAAATTAAAGCAGAAGAATTTCTTGGGGAAATTAAGGCAAGAAAGGGGCACAGTTAATCAGTATTCTATCTGATAAAGATTAACACTCTAATTTCTGCCGTTCCTTTATTCTTTTCTCTTCCTCTCTTTCTTTTCTATTATCTGTCTCTTGGAGGGATTAGTTTGGGGGCTCTGATAGGTCTTTATCAGGGGTCTCTCTCGTTCATTTGCCGGTAATACCTTGAAATCTTTGGTAGATAAATATGGCGTGGATGGGTGGCGGGGACTTACATTAGACGACCATCACTCAGGTTTATCCTGATTGCTCTAATTTTGGGTGGGGGTGTCGGTCACGAAGAATAGTGGCAGAGGGACACTGGGTGTTTATTATTATGTTTTTTTTTAGTTATTTTAAGGTTGAACCTAGGGGAAAAAGTGCAAAAGGCAGAAAAAATGCTTGAGAAGGGAAATAGAGTTCTTTATGTGTCATTGTATACAGAATAATTATATTTTTAGGACCTGGAAGGGTGTGGTAGCTCTGGTTAGATCTCATATCTGCTCTGATTGTATTTCTTATGTAACCTGTATGATGTTTAATTTCTGGAAACCTTATCAAGTTTAAATATGAATAAGATAACTAATCTTAGACTTGTATCAGCAAATATCTGCGGATTGAATGATGCTCAAAAGAGACAGAAGGTGGCACAAGGTTTGCACTTGCTGGGGGCTGACATCGTTAGCCTCCAGGAAACACATATCGAGGGATCGCAGATGCATCTTTTAAATTCTTTGGGGTATAGAGTAATTGGGGGGACATCTCAGGGTGTGCGTGTGAGAGGCGTTGGGATCATGGTCCAACGGAATCATCCACTTAAATCTGTTCGTGTGAAGATGGGTTATAGCAGAATGTCGGCTGTCGGCCGACCTCTCTTTTACTTTATGTTCCATATATGGAAGCAATACTGATGATCCTGAGGTAATTAATTGGATCTCAGGAGAATTAGCCCACTGGCCTCTTCCAGTCATCATTTGTGGCGATCTTAATATTAACTTACCTAGTAATTGGAGAGTGAACAACCAGTGGAATTATGTAGGGAGGAAGCCAAAAGTATAACAGGCCTTAAAAAATGTAATGCACACTAATGGGCTTAGTGATGTGTGGGCTAATTTAAAACCGAATCAACCAGGTTTCACATATTACTCAGCCCCGCACCTTTCCTTAGCAAGGTTGGATTATTTTTTGGCTTCATCATCTTTGATCCGGGATTGTGTTATCGACACCGCCCGCGATTTTTGTCGGACCACAATCCACTTATCCTAAATATAAAGGGGTTGGGCTCCTGTGGGGAAATTTCGTCCTGGAGCTTTTAAAGAGCGCTTTTGTATGATGTCAGATACCAGACGTATATGAGAAGCTGGATCCAGGAGTTCCTTGAGATAAACATTGGGTCTGCCCCAGCCACGGTGGTATGGGACGCACTGAACGCGTGTATCCGTGGGGATGCTTACGGTACTCCATAAGGAAAAATAAACAAGAAAAGACGCAGATTTTGAAGCTACAGGACAAGATGGCAAAGGCAGAAGAGAAACTAACTGGGGCAGTTCAGATGGGGGTTGAAATCGAAGCGGCACAACTCGAAGTGGCAGCCATTAAAGCCGAAATTGGGTTGATACTAGCAGAGAAGGTTGCCGCAAAATGGGCCTCTGCTCGTGAAAACATTTACGAGTCTAGCGAGCTTATTGGCCATCAGTTGGCCATTAGAAATAGGCAGCAGGTTACCTCTAATGAAATACTTTCAATACAGGTCTCTACAGGGGAGATTACTAGTGACCCGATTAAAATTCAAGGGGCATTTCGAGAGTTTTACAAGGGCTTATATATAGAAGAGGGCACCGGCTCACCGGATTATAGAGGGGCAGAGACCATTAATTATCTTGACGCAGTCTCGCTGACTCAACTTAGCGCAGAAGACCATGACCAACTAGAAGACCCTCCATCATGGGAAGAAATTGCTATAGCTCTAGCAAATCTACCAGGTGGTAAAGCGGCTGGTTCCGACTGCATCCCGGTGGAATTTTCTAAAAAAAAATCTCCTAAAATAAAAGACCTTTTTACAACATTGGTAGTTTCCATCTTTAACCGTGCCCCCCACCCGCTTCATGGTCATCAGCCAAGATCGTAATCTTTCCAAAGAAAGATAAGTCACCGCTAGAAATGGGCTCTTATCGGCCAATCACGCTCATCAACTGTGATTCTAAAGTTTACTCAAAAATCTTCGCATCCAGATTATCCTCCAAAATTGAGTACCTTGTGTCTAAGTGGCAGCAAGGGTTCATTCCTAAAAAAGGCACTACAGACCATATTCGGCGGACCATCACCTTGTTTGACGATGCACAGATTACAGGAGACCCGATTGCGATAATTCTACTTGATGCTGAAAAAGCATTTGATTGGGTCTCCTGGCAATTCCTCTGGTGCGTCATGAGGAAGATGTATTTTGGGCCTAAGGCGATTCAAGCTGTTCAAGCCTTATATCAAAATCCCACAGCCAGGATTTCAATAAATGGGAAATTAATGGAGCAGATCGAAATCTCACGAGGGACTCGGCAGGGGTGTCACTGTTCTCCGCTGCTCTTTGCCATATATATAGACCCTTTCATCTAGAAAATTGAAAATAATCAAGTAATCCTGGCTGTAAGTAGATTTGGTCTAGATACTAAAATCATGGCCTACGCAGATGATCTTGCCTTGGTGACTCCGGACCCTGAGACAGCTATTTTAGCCATAGAACAAGAGGCTCAAGGGTTTGGGAAGATTTCTGGATACGCACTCAACAAAGGAAAGACGCAGATCATCCTAAATAAGGAAATCAAATGGACAGATAGCAGGGTTGTCCATAAGGCTAAATATTTAAGGGTAAACATCGTGGCCGACACTGACTTAATTGTTAGTGAGAATCTGATCCCGCTGGCGGCAGAAACCAAGAGAGCGCTTAATCGGATCAACAACCTACATTTGACCATAGTGGGTCGATCTAACGTCCTCAAGATGATTTTCTTCCCCAAACTTCTTTATTTTTTAGAGCTATCCCCCTTGAATTTAGCAAGGTAATACTTCAGAGATTTGAACAGCTTTTTTCCCAATTTGTCTGGGCATACTCTCAGCCAAGGAGATCTTTTAAGCTTTTATCCCTTCCTCAAGAAAGAGGGGGTTGGGCGCTCCCCAATCTAAGGCTTTACTATTGGGCCACGGTCCTGCAGAATTTTACTATATTGCTGTATGAACAACCATCTACTTCAATATCAGGGCTCCCGTCTCCCTTTGAACTACTACTCGGGGCTGAGGCCTGGGGTTGCCTGTGGCAACAACTCAAATACCGGTACTACAAGCGGGTTAGATTTAAGACCCTGCTGGGTGCTTTTAGGGTCTTCTCCAATTTGAGTAAACTTTTAGGTTTGGGTAGATTGAACTTTTATACGCCTATTAATAATAATGCTAACCTGCCCGATATTTTTGGGAGGTCGTATCTCCAAAACTGGTACAACGCGGGCATATTAAAATTGGGAGCCTTGTTCTCTGCCGAAGGAATCCGGCCTTTCAATGACCTTAGAACTCAATTCAACCTGAGCCATAATGAGGCTTTTAAATATCTTGCCATTATGGACTTCTTGCCACGCAAGTCCAGTGGGCCCATGGGGTTTGTGCAAAATGATCTTATTGATAAGCTAAATGATACTACCTCGGGTATATATATTCTGCACTGAATAGCCACATGCCTGATGATGTGGCTAAAATTGCAAGTAAATGGCAACAAAAATTGGATATTCCCAACAACCTTTTTTATCTTGCCCTGCGATCTGCCCAGAGCGACCTGCTATCCACCAAATTGCAGGCACAGTTTTACAAAACCGGTTTCTTCCTGTACATTACACCCAGTAGAATTGCAAAATGGGGGACAGGCAAAGGAACGTTCTGCCCTAGATGTGCGGAATTTAGCACAGATTCTGTCCAAATGTTTGCCACCTGCATAGAACTTGAGCCACTACTTAATAAGATACAGAACTTTCTAAGAGTAGTTCTATCACGCGATATCCAGCTAACCCCCACGACCATCTTGCTGGGTATACAAGATAAGATCGATAGGAAGAGCAGTGGGGCGCTAATCTTTGTGGCTATGACTATTCTTAGGATTTGTATAACTTCTGCTTGGATAGACCCAAATCCCCCTTTATTTTCCCAGTGGTTGGCCCGATTGGTAGCAACATGCAACCTTGAGAAGGCTATCTACGCAAAAAAAGGTATTTGGGCCAAAAAGAAGGGATTAGTCATCTGGGAACCCCTATCTAGGTGGTTCAATCAGATGAACTCCTAGCGTTTCCTTTTTTCATTAACTTATTGTATGCTTGCACTATAAATTGTTAAATTGTTCTATTTTTACAGACAATGGTCATACATTAACCCTATATGTTGAAGTATGTTTGTGATTTTTTGCACAGAGGCACGATTCACTTTATCATTAATGGATTTCTTGTTGTGGCACTATTACGCCTTATGGTCCCAAAACCTATGCACAGGCACTTTAAGTATTAAGTGATTTCTGTTTAAACAACTAGTATTATGTTTGAAAAAATTAATTTGCTTTTTCTTTCCTGTTTGAGGTTTTAAAAAGGCGATTACTGTTCAAATGTAATTTGTTCTCCCGGCTGTGGCAAAAATGTAATGCTCTAGTTTGGAGGGGGGGGCGTGGGAGGGATGCTGTACTGAATTATTTCACTCTCTGTTTTTGTATTGCATATTTATATAAAATAAAATAAATTTAAAAAAAGAAAGTCACTGAAAAAAACAAAGGTTAAAGGGACATGCTAATTAGGCTCAGATTTCACTTGAACAAAACCAGTAAAATTCGGCAGTTATAGTTACCTGAGCTAACTATAACTTACACCCCGAAATGCACTGCTTATGGCCTCAGATATTACACCACTCATGACATGGTCAGTGACATCACTGATGACATCTCAAATGACATCCCTGATGACATCATAAAGTGAGCGCATTTTTTAGAGTTTGTGGGTGTTAAACATATGTACTACCCTACTATAAAACTGAAATTAGTATACTAGATGCAATACTACTGAGAGGTACTACCTCTAGCACATATTATGTGAGTGGCTGTGTGGATGTATGTATTCTTGTGTATATGGGTGTGTGAGTGGTGGTATGGGTGTATAAGTGAGTGTGTGAGTAGCTGTGTGGGTGAGTGAGATGCTATGTGAGTGGCTGTATTGGTGTGTGAGTCGGTGTGTCAGTGGCTGTATGGGTGAGTGAGCAGCAGTGTGAATGGCTCTATGTGTGGGTAAGAGGGAGTGTAGTGACTCTATGGGTAAGTGAGTGGGTGTCTGAATGGCTGTATGAGTGAGTGAGTAGGTGTGTAAGTTGCTGTATGGTTGAGTGAGTGGCTGCATGAGTGGGTGTTTGGTTAAGTGAATTGGTGTATGAGTGGCTGTATGGGTGAGTGAGTGGATCTGTGAGTGTTTGTATGGATGTGTGAATGGGTATGTAAGTGGTTGTGTGGGTGTGTGGGTGTTGGAGTGCTTGCATGGGTAAGTGAGTGACTATGTTCAGAGGTAGAATGGGTGAGTGAGTGGGTGTGTGAGTGACTGTGTAGGTAAGTAAGTATGTGTGTGAGAAGCTGTATGCACTGCAACCTTTGATTTTTTGAGTGAATTTATACGTTTTTTAAAATTCTATTTCCTAACTATAATGTCCCTGCAACCTTTGGTTTTTTTAAGTGAATTTCTATGTTTTTTTTAACTAGTAGTCATGTTTGCAGAGTGGTGGAGAAAGGAGGCATGCCTCTGACCAGCTCTCAGGAATCCCTTTGTGTCAGACTTACTGGAGGTAACAGGAGGTCTTCTGAGCCCCGAAAAACCCATAGCATTCAAGAGGACTTCATCTCCCAACCAGTAGTGTACCAGGAAGTGCATTTAAGAGTGGTGGAGAAAGGGGGCAGGCCTCCAACCAGCTCTCAGCAATCGCACTCTGTGGGACTTACTGCAAGTAGCAGGAGGGCTTGTTGGCCCAAAACGACCCTCAGCATCCAAGGAGACTACATCCCCCAACCAGCAGTGCACCAGGAGGTATGTTTGCAGTGTGGTGGAGAATGGGGGCATGGTCTCCAAAGTGTGTGGGACTTACTGGAGGTAACAGGAGAGCTTGTTGGCCCCCAAGGACCCTCTGGATCCAAGGGGACTTTATCCCCCAACTAGTGGTGTACCAGGAGGCACGTTAGAAGAGTTGTGAAGAAAGGAGGCGGACCTCTAATCACCTCTCAGCAATCCCTGTGTGTGGGACTTACTAGATGTAACAGGAGGGGTTGTTGGCCCCCAAGGACCCTCTGAAGCCAAGGGGAATTCATCGCCCAACCAGTTGTGCACCGGGAGGCATGTCTGCAGAGTGCTGCTGAAAGGGGGCGGGGACTCCGGCGACTTGCCGGTGAGGCTTTTTTAAAATGTATTTTTATTTATTTGGGGAGGTGGAGCACATGGCCTCCCTTCCCTGGGCGGATTTTGGCCACAGGGACCCCATCCACTGGGGCCAGGTCTTTTTTGGATAGGTGAGGGGGGGCCGCACAGCCCCCTTCCAGCCAATTTAGGGCCCGGGGCCCAGCCTCTAATGTGGGTGCCCTGTCCCACCCAAGGGACCCACTTACATATTTTGGGGACTGTGGGGGGAGCCTCAAGGTTAAACATGCATATCACTCTCTGTGAAAGCAATTCTGCTCCGCTTTCAGCAAGCAAGAGCATTCTTAATGCTCTCGCTTATTGGAAGTGGAGCACAGCTTGCTACGGCTTGGCAGGAGTGGTAAAGCTCCTGCCAAGCCACAGCAAACAGCTATGTCCCGGGGGTGGGTACCCCGGGACATGGCAGAGGCCGGCCCTGGTGGGGCTGGTGGTCCATAGGACCATCTATGCTCCAGGAGGAGGGCCGTACAACCCAGCTCCTCTGTTTGATTTTGGACCGGGGAGGTGGTGGTCCCTGGTGCTGGGGGGCATGCCGCCACCCGCATTCAATTTTATAAAAGCCCCAAAGAGGTGGTGGTCCCTGGGGCTGCAGGGGGTCCATGTGCCCCCCCACATGAATCAACATTAAAGCCCCAGGGAGTTGGCAGTCCCTGGGGCTGCGGCAGGGGTCTATGTGGCCCCCATGCATTGTTTTCTAGTAAAGTCCCAGGGAGGTGGCAGTCCCCGGGGCTGGGGTGCTCAAAGAGGCCCCCCCCAGTAAAAAATATAGAAGCTCCGAGGAGGTGGTGGTCCCCGGGACAGAAGTAGGACCCAAGAGGGGGGACCTGTGTGCCCCCTCCCTTATTAAAAGAATGCCACTGGGACCTTGCCCACCTGCGGGGCAATAAGTATTAAAGCATGGGAGCTCGTGCTTTGGTTTTTGTAATTTTCAGCAGGATCCGCGGACCCCACCGAAAATAAAAAAAGAAAGTTTTTTTGGCCCTGCGGAGTCTTTGTTGGGGAGTCTAGGGGATATTTTTACTCTGCTGCCTTTTCTTTTTTTAAAAGCTTTTTCTGGGGCTCAAGCCGAGTCCCAAGATGGCTGCCAACGCTTCTTAGTCTGAATTGTTGACAGCCAATCAGATCTAAGTACAAGATCAGGAGGGTCACGGATCCTCTGAGTTCCTATATATACAAATTTGGATTTTCCTTAATATTTCAAAGACTACTGAACAGATTCTCACCAATTCACAAAAAAAGTTGCTTTCTGGACCAACAGCTACCTTTCTGCTAAAGGCTGTTCAGCAGTTCGGGCTGTAGCCTTGTCTAAAGTTTCCTATGTAAATTAACATGGGGAAAACCAGTTTTGGAACCTCCCCTATTTCTTGACCCCTGCTTGATGGATCACCCCAAATTTTTCAAGACAGCAGCTTAAGTGAGTGGCACACTAGTTTTGCAAATTTCGGAGGATTCATCAAACAACGCCAAAGTTATTGGCAAATGAAAAAACATTCCTCCTACGGAAACTACATCCTAAGTATAACTACCTACTGGTGACTGCAGTGGGTTATATATATCTGTATCTATAAATATATTCACTGAAAAACATAGGTTTCAGGGACGTTATAGTTAGTTGGAGATTTCACTCGTACAAAACCAGTGAAATTCTGCGTTATAGTTAGTTCAGCTAACTATAACTCGCGCCCCCGCAATGCACTGCTGATGACGTCACATATTATATCATTCATGACATGGTCAGTGGCATCACTGATAACATCACTGATGACATCTCAAATGACATCACTGATGACATCATCCAGTGACTCTGTGTTTCTATAAAGTTTAAATATGTTTTATAAATTTTTATGCCAAGGTATATTGAAGAATGAGTGAGTGTATAAGTGTCTGAATGGAGGATTTAGTAGGTGTGTGACTGACTGTATAAGTGAGTAATTAAACGTGTCTTACTGAATGCATGGGTTAGTGACTAAACAGTGTGAAGGTATGTATCAGTCTGTCAGTTGGTGTGTAAGCGGCTGCATGGGTTGGTGAGTAGCTACATAAGTGTCTAAATGGGTTATTGATTGGTTGTCTGAGTATCTGTATGGGTGCCTGAGTGTCTGTGTGAGTGGGTGGGGGGTGTGTGACTCTGTGCATAGATGTGTGAGTGGGTGATTCACTGGGTGTATGGGTTCAAGACTGCATCTGTGAAGGGCTGTATGGGTGGGTGAGTGTGTGTATGGGTATGTTGGTGAGTGAATGGATGTCTCAGTGGTTCATTTGTGAGTAACTACATATGTGAAAGGCAGTATATGTGAGTGTTGGAGTATATAAATGACTGTATGTGAGAGTGAGTGATTGTGAGAGTGGCTGTATGGATGAGTATGTGCTTGTATCAGTGATTGTATAAGAGAGTAAGTATGTGTTAGTATCTGTATGAATAAGTGAGGTGGTGTGTGTATAACTGTATAGTTGAGTAAATGGGAGTGTGATTGATTCTTTGCATGACTGACTAGGTGTGTGAGTAACTCTATGGATGAGTGGCGGTGTGTGAGTGTCTGTATAGGTGTATGAGTGCATATGATAGTGCTGTATTGATGAGCGACTGCATGTGTGAGTGACTGTATGGGTGAATCAGTGGATGTGTGTGTAGACCTTGGAATCAGTGAGTGGGTATGTAGTAACTGGTATTGGTGTGTCTATGGTTTCGAAAATGGTAGTCTGTATATTAGAGTGGGTGTATCAAAGGTTATATTAGGGTATGAGGAGGTGCATCAGATTATCACATGGATGATGTCATCAGTGATGCCATCAGTGATGTCAGTTGAGATGTCATCAGTGATGTCATCAGTGATGTCACTTACCATGTCATGAATGATGTAATATGTGACGTCATCAGCAGTGCATTGCGGGGGCACTAGTTATAGTTAGCTGAACTAACTATAATGGCCGAATTTCACTGGTTTTGTACGAGTGAAATGTCCAACTAACTATAACGTCCCTGAAACCTATGGTTTTTTCAGTGAATTTCAAAGGTTTTTTAAATGCTCATTTCTAACTATAACGACCCTAAAACCTATGGTTTTTTCAATGAATTTCAAAGGTTTTTTAAATGCTAATTTCTAACTATGCCTACATAGGTAGGACATATGCAGAAAGAGGAAGAAAGGCACAGAAAGAAGCAAGAGAAATGCAGAATGAGGCAACAGAAGTCCAGAAAGACAAAGAAGAGCTGTGCAGAAAGAACCAACAGAGGTGCAGAAAGAGGCCTTTTTGCAAAGTCATCCTGTGCCCCAACTTTTTGCTGACGGGTACTGGTGGTAACTGACTCTGACTAACCAGGCCAAGAGCCAGTGCTATGCTAAAAGACACTTAGAATACAGTGAAAACACCTACATACACTAGGGTACACTATGGGTTGGGGTACCCCTGTGATTGGCATGACCTCCCCTGTAAGGCCCTAGTACATAACAGGGCAGGGGGATTAAAACTACCTCTAAGTCAGAGGTGCAGAAAGATGCTTCTTTAACTAGTAGTCGCGTTTGCAGAGTGGTAGAGAAAGGGTGCTGGGCCTCCAACCAGCGCTCTGGAATTCCGCTGCGTAGGACTTACAGGAGGTACCAGGAGGGCTTCTTGACCCCCAAAGTCCCTCAGGAGTAAAGTGGACTTTATCCCCATCCCGTAGTCTGCTAGGAGATGCGTTTGCAGAGTGGTGGAGAAAGGGAGGCGTGGCCTCCGAAGACGTCTTGGCAATCCTACTGTGTGGGACTTACTGGAGGTAACAAGAGGGGTAGTTGGCCCCCAAGGACATCCTTGGGGGCCAACTACCCCTCCTATTACCTCCAGTAAGAACCACTCAGCAGGATTGCTAAGTTCTCATAACAGGCCACGCCCCCTTTGCCCACCACTCTGCAAACACGCTCCATGGTGTCCTCTTGGATGGGGATTGAAGTCCCCTTCACAGCTGGGGGTCCTTAGGGGCCATCTAGCCTACCTCTTACCTCCAGTAAGCCCCACACAGTGGGATTGCAGAGAGGTAGACACAGGCCATGCCCCCTTTCTCCACCACTCTGCAAACATTCCTCCTGGCGCGCTCTTGGTTGGGGGATGAAGTCCCTTTTCCTCATGAGGGTCCCTGGGGGCCAACTAGCCCACCAGGTACCAGGAGGTGCATTTGCAGAGTGGTGTAAAAAGGGGGTGTGGCCTCTGACCACTCTCAGCAATCCAGCAGTGTGGGGATTACTGGAGGTACCTTGTGGGCTAGTTGGCCCCCAGGGACCCTCAGGAATGAAGTGGACTTAATCCCCCAACTTAGAATGCGCCATGGGGGGTGTTTGCAGAGTGGTGGTGGGAGGGGGCGGGGCCCCGGCGATATGTCAGCTTTTTTTTTATTTTGGGCTGTGTGGCCCTCCTTCCCTTTATTATTTTTGGGCCTTGGGGACCCCATCCGCCAGAGCCTGAGCATTTTTTTTTTTTAAATGGGAGGGGGCCGCGGGGACCCCCTCCCATGGCCGATTTCAGCCCCGGGGACCCCATCCCCCGGGGCATGCCCACTTATGTTTTTATTGCTGGAAATATTTTTAAGGAGGGGGACCGCGTAGCCCCCTCCTGAGGCCAGTTTTGGCATCAGGGACCCCATCCCCTGGGGACCGGCATTATTTATTTATTTATTTTTTAAAATAATAAAGGGAGGGGGGCCACGTGGCCCCCTTCCCTGGGCCGATTTTGGCCCCGGGGACCCCATCCTCCAGGGCCTGACCTCTTTGATGGGGACCGTGGGGGGAGCCCCAATGCCCTCATGGTCCCTGCCAGCTCCTCACCTCCTGCGGGAGCCGGTATTGCTTTTGGGCAAGGGGAGCTGCTAACATGCAGCTCCCCTTGTCCAAAAGCAATTCTGCTTTGCTTCTTGGAAATGAGAGCAGGTTTCCTGCTCTCGCTTCCAAGAAGCAAAGCAGTGTTTGCTATGGCAGGGCGGGAGCCGTGCTTCCACCCTGCCATAGCAAACTGCAATGTCCCGGGGGTAGGCACCCCGGGACATTGCAGGAGCCGGCCCTGGGGGGTGGTGGTCCCCAGGGCCCGGGGGTCCGCAGCGGACTCCCGCCCTTTATTTAAAATTGCCCCGGGGAGGTGGTGGTCCCCAGGGCAGTGTGGGGGGGCAGGAGCCCCCCACACACTCCTTTAATCATTTTGGAGCCCCGGGGAGGTGGCGGTCCCCGGGGCTTGGGGGGCCGTTCAGCAGTTCGGGCTGTAGCCTGTTCCAAAATTCCTATGGAAATTAACATGGAGAAAATGCGTTTTGGGACCCCCCTTTTTTCTCGGCTCCCGCTTGACGAATCACCCTGAAACTTTCAGACAGGAGTTGACCAGAGAGATTTTTTTGTGAAAATTTTGCGAAAATTCGTCAAACGGCGCTAAAGATATTGGCAAAGAAAAAACGCTTTTTGAATAGAAACAAGGTCCTAACTATATCTACCTACTGGCGAGCGCCAGTAGGTAATATATATATATATATATATATATATATATATATATATATATATTCACTGAAAAAACCATAGGTTTCAGGGACGTTATAGTTAGAAATTAACATTTAAAAAACCTTAGAAATTCACTGAAAAAACCACAGGTTTCAGGGATGTTATAGTTAGTCTGACATTTCACTTGTACAAAACCATTATAGTTAGTTGAGCTAACTATAACTCGTGCCCCCGCAATGCACTACTGATGACGTCACATATTACAACACTCATGACATGGTCAGTGACACCACTGATGACATCACTGATGACATCTCAAATGACATCACTGATGATATCACTGATTACATCATCCACTTAATATCTGATGCACCTCCTCATGCCCTAATATAACCTTTCATACACCCACTCTAAAATACAGACTACCATTCTCAAAACCATAGAGACACCAATACCAGTTAGTACATACCCACTCACTGATTCATAGATGAACACACATCCACTCACTAACCCATAGTCACTCATACACAAAGTCACTCATCAATACAGCCACTGATATATGCACTCATACACCCATACAGACACACACCGCCACTCACCCATAGAGTTACTCACACACCTAGTCAGTCACCCAAAGACTCAATCACAGTGCCATTTACTCACCAATACAGTTATACACACACCACCTCACTTATTCATACAGATACTAACACATACTTACTCTCTTATACAATCACTGACACAAGCACACACTCATCCATACAGCCATTCTCACAATCACTCACTCTCACATATAGTCAGTTATATACTCCAACACTGACATATACTGCCTTTCACATATGTAGTTACTCACACATATACAACTGAAACATCCATTCACTGACCAACACAGCCATACGCACACACACTCACCCATACAGCCCCTCGCAGACGCACTCATGAACCCATACACCCAGTGAATCACCCACTCACACATCCATGCAGGGAGTTACACCCCCCACCCACCCACACAGACTGGGATGTGAAGTCCGAAATAAATCCTCAAATGGATGCGCTTTTAAAATAGTTGCTGATTCAGGCTCTCCATGAGCCCCGGAAAATGTAAATGCCATTAATCCTAAACTGCATCCCACGTGTGGAGCTCCTCATTCCAGGAACCCCGTGGCCCCCTTGATCTGAGGTGGTGCAGGCTCAGCGGCAGGACAGACGCTAAATATCACGCTCGGTGGGGTTTGTCCAACATTCAAGCCGCACTCGGAGACAGTTGGGTGCTCCCTTGTATCTGGACAAAGTTAAACATCTCTGAAGAGCTATAATGCTACCAAATCTCGTGTCAGGGATTGCTTCTATTCATTTCAGGTTGGCTTGGATGGCATTTTACCAATTCAAAGCTGTAATACTGTGCCGGGGGGGGTAAAAGGCTTTTTCTCATTTTAGAGCTCGGCATGGATGTCACTGAGCTAATCCTATGCTTAAAAACTTTGCTGTAGAAATAGCAAAGACTTTGACCCTTTTTATCTTGGCATGGATGCCACTGTGCTAATCATATGCTAAAAGATTTTGATAGGAAAGCAGACATTTGAGGTGAGCAAATTTAGAGTTTTGCTGGTGTTGAGGGTGCTCTATAGAGGAGCTTTCCCCCTTTAAACTTGGGAACTACCGGGAGTGCTCTGCTTCTTTTTTGCATCTATCTATCTATGTGATCAAGCCTCGTGGAAGGCGAAACGCGTAATGGCGACAGAGGAATAAAGATACCTTGAAGCACAATTTCCTGGGTCCGTGTCCGTTTCTGGAGATATCCATAGGAAAGCAGCGGAGTGCATGGGATATATATATATATATATATATATATATATATATATATATATATATATATATATATATATATATATATATATATATATATATAATATATTTATGTTAAGTACACACACATACTTATAACATATATATATATTATCTACTGGCGGTCGCCAGTAGATAGTTATAGTTACAACCTATTATCCATAGGAAATCCGCGACATTCTATTTGAAATAACTCTCTTGCCGGTTGACGTATCTTCGCAAAATTTTCAAACTTTATGGCCCGCTCCGGTCCGCTCCTACCCTGAAAGTCTCGGGGGATTCGTCAAGCGGGGGCCGAGAAAAAAGGGGGTCCCAAAACGCGTTTTCCCCATGCAATTTTCCATAGGAAACTTTAGACACGGCTACAGCCCGAACTGCTGAACGGAATTACACCAAATTTGGCAAAGAGGTAGTTCTTGGTTCAGAAAGAACCCTTTTGTTAAATGGTGTAAATCCGTTCAGTAGTTGCTGAGAAAATGAAAAGTAAAAAAGATAGTGATATCTAGGGCCGCGGATCCTCCCGAGCACGAGCTTTATGTTAATTGGCTGTCAACACTCCAAACCAGGAAGTGTTGGCAGCCATTTTGTCCCTCGGTAGAACCGAGGGACAGAAACAAGTGCGCAAAGCGCACAAAGGGGGCAGGGTAGAAACACCCTGACCCCCTAGGTCTGCTCAGGGGGTCCCACAAGGACCCCCTGGGCAAAAAAATTTTTTTTTTTTTTTTTAAAAATCGTCAGGATGCGCTCAGGGAGCGCGAACCCTGCCGAAAAAAAAAAATCGAAGCGCGGTCTCCCGCGCTTCGATGTTAATTGGCCCCCGGGTGGGCCAAGTCCCAGGGGCATGCTGGGGGGTTAATTTTATGTGTGGGGGCCTCTAAGGGCCCCCAAGCCCCGGGGACCACCACCCCCGGGGCTTTATGTATAATGGTGCGGGAGGGCTCTGAGCCCTCCCGCAGCCCCGAGGACCGCCACCTCCCGGGGCTTCTTTTTTATTTAAAAAACCTGTGTGGGGGGCTCCAGCCCCCACACGCCCGAGGACCACCACCTCCCCGAGGCACTAAGAAAAATTAAAATGGGGGTCCGTTTTGGACCCCAGAGCCCGGGGACCACCACCTCCCGGGGCTTTCAAAATGAAGGGAGGGGGCCGCGCGGCCCCCTCCTGGAGCCCTTGATGGCCCTGGGGACCACCACCCCCCAGGGCCGGCTCCTGCAGTGTCCCGGGGTGCCTACCCCGGGACACTGCTGTTTGCAATGACAGGACGGGAGCCTCGCGGCTCCCGTCCTGTCATTGCAAACTGCTTTGGATATTGGAAGAGAGAGCAGGAAACCTGCTCTCTCTTCCAATATCCAAAGCCGACAGCTTTCCACATGGGGAGCAGCATGTTAGCTGCTCCCCATGTGTAAAGCAATGCCGGCTCCCGTAGGACACGGGGAGCCGGCGGGACTGTGGGGGCTTGGGGACCCCCCACTGTCCCCAACGAGAGGCCAGGCCCCGGGGGATGGGGTCCCCGGGGCCATAAGTGGCCCGGGAGGGGGGCCACGCAGCCCCCCTCCCCAAAGGAAAAAAAAATTAAAAAAAGTGCAAGGCCGGCCCCGGGAGATGGGGTCCCCGGGGCCTTAAATAGCCGGAGGAGGGGGCCACGCAGCCCCCTCCAAATAAAAAAAAAGAGGCCATGCCCCGGGGGATGGGGTCCCCGGGGCCAATACAGGCCCAGGGAAGGGGGCCACGCGGCCCCCTTCCCGTTTTTTTAAATTTTAATTTAAAAAAAGGGGAAAGGCCCTGGGGGATGGGGTCCCCAGGGCCTAAAAATAGGAAAAAGGAAGGGGGCCACACAGCCCCCCTTCAGGGGAAAAAAAAACAAACAAAAAAAAACGATCGGGCCCGTAGGCCCCGCCCCTTCCTTCACCACTCTGCAAACGCGCCCCTGGCGCGTTTGCAGAAGAGGAACAATTCCCCTTGAATACTGGGGGTCCCTGGGGGCCAACTAGCCCACCAGGAACCTCCAGTATGCGCCAGGGGCTGCCTTGCAGAGAGGTGTACAGAGGCCACACCCCTTTACACCTCTCTGCAACGCAGCTCTATGGCGCTTTTGGAGGTATATGGTGGGCTAGTTGCACCCCAGGGACACTCAGGATTCAAGGGGAGTTAATCCCCCGACTTAAAACGCGCCACGGGGCGCGTTTGCACAGTGGTGAAGGGAGGGGCGGGGCTTCAGGTGACATGTGTGCAAACAGGCCCCGTGGCGCGTTTTAAGATGGGGAATTAAATCCTCTTCAATCCTGAGGGTCCCTGGGGGCCAACTAGCCCAACAGGTACGTCCAGAAAGCGCCACAGAGCTGCGTTGCAGAGAGGTGTAAAAAGGGGTGTGGCCTCTGTAAATGTCTCTGCAACGCAGCCCCCTGGCGCATACTGGAGGTTCCTGGTGGGCTAGTTGGCCCGTAGGGACCCTCATGATTCAAGGGGACTTAATCCCCCAACTTAAAACGCGCCACGGGGCGCGTTTGCACAGATGTCACCTCAGGCCCCGCCCCCTCCCTTCACCATTGTGCAAATATTCCTCTAAAATCAGCCGAAATACGAATTCTGATTTACTCACCTGTTATCAGGAGAGACCTCAGTGCTGCATCTTTCAGCCCAGTACTAATCCTGAAAAGTAATTTTAACCGTACTTACCAGTAACTTGAATTTCCTTCCATAGGCTAACATTGACTGGTTTCACTTGGAAATTCTTCTAAGTGTGGAGTTTTGGAACTTTAAAATATTCCTCTAAAATCAGCCGAAATACGAATTCCGATTTACTCACCTGTTATCAGGAGAGACCTCAGTGCTGCATCTTTCAGCCCAGTACTGATCCTCAAAAGTAATTTTAACCGTACTTACCAGTAACTTGAATTTCCTTCCATAGGATATCATTGCCTGCTTTTTGCTGAAAAAGTTTCTAAGTGTTGATTTTTGAAACATACAAATATTCCTCTAAAATCAGCCGAAATCCGAATTCTGATTTACTCACCTGTTATCAGGAGAGACCTCAGTGCTGCATCTTTCAGCCCAGTACTGGTCCAGAAAAGTAATTTTAACCGTACTTACCAGTAACTTTAATTTCCTTCCATAGGCTAACATTGACTGGTTTCACTTGGAAATTCTTCTAAGTGTGGAGTTTTGGAACTTTAAAATATTCCTCTAAAATCAGCCGAAATACGAATTCCGATTTACTCACCTGTTATCAGGAGAGACCTCAGTGCTGCATCTTTCAGCCCAGTACTGGTCCTGAAAAGTAATTTTAACCGTACTTACCGGTAACTTGAATTTCCTTCATAGGCTAACATTGGCTGGTTTCACTTGGAAATTCTTCTAAGTGTGGAGTTTTGGAACTTTAAAATATTCCTCTAAAATCAGACGAAATACGAATTCTGATTTACTCACCTGTTATCAGGAGAGACCTCAGTGCTGCATCTTTCAGCCCAGTACTGGTCCTGAAAAGTAATTTTAACCGTACTTACCAGTAACTTGAATTTCCTTCCATAGGAATCCATTGTCTGGTTTTCAGCAGAAAAGTTTAAAAGTGTCGATTTTCACAAACTACAAATATTCCTAAAAAATCGCCTGTATGACTTAAACGCATTCTTTCAACTGTTTACAGGAGATGCACCAGTGCTGGATCCAGGATCCAACACTGAGTAAGAAAAAGTAACGATAACAGTTTTTAACTTCTAAGTGAATTTCCTTCCATAGGATAACATTGGTGATTCTATGAGAAAAAGTTTCTAAGTGTGAACTTTTAAAGTACAATAATATTCCTTAAAAATCACGACTGTAACCAAAACGCTTTTACTCAACTGTTTACAGGAGATGTCCCAGGACTGAATCTAGGATCCAGTAATGTGGTTAGAAAAGTAATCCATAAAGTAACTAATTGCATTTAACTAGAAATTCACATTGAGCTGAATGTTGCATTGTGTTTGAAAATGTGTTGCCCATTGCAACAACTGTAACTACTGTACTTAAAAGTCTATTGCCTATGTGCAAAGTAATTAAACTAAAGTAATTCATTCTGAGAAAGTATTTTTTGTAATGTAATGTATAATGTAATTACAATGTAATTTAAAAAATAAAATATGTAAAAAAAATTGTTTCTAAAAAATTTGGAAATCAGTATGAAAAAAATGTATATAACAATTAATACATTTAAAAATTGTCATTTACAAAACCTTTGAAATTCACTGAAAAAACTGTAGGTTTCAGACATGTTATAGTTACAAATTAGCATTTAAAAAACCTTTGAAATTCACTGAAAAAACCATAGGTTTCAGGGACGTTATAGTTACAAATTAGCATTTAAAAAACCTTTGAAATTCACTGAAAAAACCATAGGTTTTAGGGACAGTTATAGTTAGTTGGACATTGCACTCGTACAAAACCCGTGAAATTCCCCGTTATAGTTAGTCCAGCTAACTATAACTCGCGCCCCGCAATGCACTGCTGATGACGTCACATATTACATCACTCATGACATGGTCAGTGACATCACTGATGACATCACTGATGACATCTCAAATGACATCACTGATGACATCATCCACGTGATAATCTGATGCACCTCCTCCCACCCTAATATAACCTTTGATACACCCACTCTAAATTACAGACTGCCATTCGCAAAACCATAGACACTCCAACACCAATAACTACACACCCACTCACTGATTCTTAGGTCTACGCACACATCCACTCACTCACCCGTACAGTCACTCATACTTACGGTCACTCAGTACTAGGACTATCATATGCACTCATACTCCTATATAAACACTCACACAATGCAACTCATCCATAGAGGTACTCACACACCTAGTCAGTCATGCAAATAATTAAACACACTGCCATTTACTCACCTATACAATTATACACACACCAGCTCACTTACTCATACAAATACTAGCAAATTCTTACGCTCTTATACAATCACTGATACAAGCACACACTCATCCATACAGTCACTCTCACAATCACACACTCTCGCTTATAGCTATTTATATACTCTAACACACATATATACTGCCTTTTACATATGTAGTTACTCACACATTCACTCACTAACACACTCTTACACACACTTACCCACCCATACAGTCTATCACAGATGCACTCTTGAAACCATCCACCCAGTGAATCACCCACTCACACATCTATGCACAGAGTCGCACACACCCCACCCACACAAACACTCAGGCACCCATACAGATACTCAGACAACCAATCAATAACTCATATAGACACTCATGTAGCTATTCACAAACCCATGCGGCCACTTACACAGCAACAGACAGACGGATACAGACATTCACACAGTTTAGTCACTAACCCATGCATTCACTAAGATACGTTTAATCACTCACTTATAGAGTTAGTCACGCACCTAGTAAATCTTCCATTCAGACACTTATACACCCACTCATTCTTCAATACGCCTTTCCCTATATATATTAAAAATATTTAAACTTTACAGAAACACACAGTCACTGGATGATGTCATCAGTGATGTCATTTGAGATGTCATCAGTGATGTCATCAGTGATGTCACTGACCATGTCATGAGTGATGTAATATGTGACGTCATCAGCAGTGCATTGCGGGGCGCGAGTTATAGTTAGCTGAACTAACTATAACAGGGGAATTTCATGGGTTTTGTACGAGTGCAATGTCCAAGTAACTATAACTGTCCCTAAAACCTATGGTTTTTGCAGTGAATATATATATATATATATATATATATATATATATATATATATATATATATATCTCGTGGTAAGCCCTGTTTGTTATCTTTGAGCCAGATTTTTCCTACAGGTGTAACTTCTTATTTGTTTCGGCTCGAAAACAGGATGCGGCATGTCTTTGCTGTTGTTTAATCTGGTTAATGTATTTTATTTTTACATTATTACACCAAGTGCATCACCAACTAGTAAGAGCCTACGGGTTTCGGCCGTAGCCTTCCACAGGGCCTATAAATCCTGTTGTAGAAGGCTTCATCCCCTGATTTGATGGGGTGGAGAAATCTAAGTCTACACCTCGGTGGAAATCTACAATGCTGAGTAGCAAAAAAGTGCAGAGTTAAACTGAGGTATAGTAATAAATATATATATAGGGACGCAGCACACATGTGACCAAGGCCGTGAACGGTGGCTGAAACGCGTCATGGACAAATAGCTCAATAAAGCACTTACTAACTTGGAGTCTGTGCCCGACTATTTTTGGATAATAAATTCGGCATTGCATTCGATGGTTTAAGCGGAAGACGGCTGATTCCGCTTAACAGACCCCCTCCTCAATGAACGGGCAGCGTGGCAAAACACTTGATTCTGTGGAACTTCCGGGAAGGAGTGAAACCACAGCCACCCCCTGTCGATACCAAAGGTGTTCGCAGCAGCAGTGACGGAGGTGTACTGCGAGTCAGAGGACCCGTAACACATGTCAGAGCCGGCGGTAAGTCTGTGAGCCGGGTGTGAGAGACAGGTCGGGGAGGTGTGCCAGCATGATGGCATGGGAAATATACTCCACACACCAAGTCGCTGATCAATAAGCTGAATAGATTGCCATCATGTCCTTAGATACACTGCGAGAATCTTTTTGATAATTTACCAGACGTTGACAGCATTAGTAGATCTGGAGGCTCAGGCAACACACTGGCTAATAATGATTCAAAAGCATTATTAAAGTTATTAGAAAAAATATGAAAAACAAACTTACTAAATGGTGGGAGAGAAAATCATTGCAAAAATATCAAGAAGCAGGTCGTGTTCCCACTGGGCTCAGAATTATGCTGGCACCAAGCTTCGAAAATCCTAACCCCTTGATGCTCAAGGAATGGGCCGAGAGCAACTTAGAAGCTTCAATGAAACTAATTGTAATCCTCATCAAGTATGCTGAAATTGAAAGAGTGGCATTAATGAAAGAAATTGAGCGCATCAATATAGAGTTAGATAAATCTGATCAAAAGGATGTAATCTTGAAAGGTTGTGAGGAAATAGAAGAGAGATTAAAAAAGCAAGAAGAAGTAATTAAAATGAGAAAAACATATAAATTTGCTCATGATGCTGCGTCTATGTCAGACATCAGTTCAGCCTTGGAGAGTGAGACTGATTCGGAAGATGGGAGATGCTTAGCAGGACGGAGTGAAGTAACATCGGGCAATCTTACTTTGGCTGAAGAACTCGATTTTTTACGCCGCGATCGGCGGCAAACGCTTCGCCCACGACCACCCAATCAGAAGCAAGGCAAAGACGAAACAAGAAACAACAGCAAAGGAGAAAATGTAGGCGGTGCAAACAACAAGAAACATCAAGCCAGCAAATGGCGGCGCAAGTAAAGATTAACAACAATACTGTGGTGAACTTATCTGATATCACACTGAGTCATGCAGAGATTCAGCTTCTGCCTTTGGGATTAACATACTGTCCAGAGAGTAGTTTTAATTACAGTCGCACTCGTATTGATATCCTTAAGTTCATAAGAAAATTGAAATTAATCAAATATTTCGAACAGAAACAAGTGAGTAATTGTCCCAGTTAGTCAACTTTTGGGCATGAAACAGCTACATCGAATTTACAAGTATCAGACATTCACTCCTATGATGCAGCGGGATTCAATTGATACATTCAATGATGTAATAGTGGATGAGGTGAAGGGGCTTCACCATAGAACTGTACGGAGATTGAAAAAATATAAACAACAAGAAAATCAATACTTTGCCTTATTACGGAAGCTACAGAAGAACAATCAGGTAGTTATAAATAAGTCAGACAAAGGTGGTAACATCGTTTTGTGGCCAAGAATTGATTACCTTGAGGAAGCCCTTAGACATCTGGATGACCAAACTTGCTACAGAAAATATAACATGCAAGAAGTAAAGAGGAATAAAAGTAATTTAAAACACGACTTAATGAAGTGGAAACAAGAAGGATTAGTGTCCAAAGGGGAATTCCATCTTTTAAGTAATGATTTTCCAGTGATGCCAGTACTTTTTTTATACCAAAAGTACATAAAGGAACAACACCGGTACCTGGACGCCCAATCATCTCAGCCCAGAACACTTTGTTTGAAATCATTTCTCAATATGTAGATTACTTTCTTCAATAGTATGTGGTCAAATTGCCTTTTATACCTAAGGGACACTGGAGATTTTCTCAAGAAGGTGAACAACCTATCCTGGCCTCAAGAATATAGATTAATGTTGTTGTACATAACATCTCTTTATACAAGCATTCAACATAAGGATGGATTGAGAGCATGTGAACATTTTCTTAATGATAGACCTATACAACTTTATAACCATAACAAAATGATTTTAGCTATGATTGATTGGTGCTTGAACAATAATTTCTTTATGTTTGGCGATGAGATTTTTCAGCAACTCAGGGGTGTGGCTATGGGAGCCTGCTTCTCCCCCAGCTACGCGTGTTTGCATGTGGGCTGGTGGGAGGAGCGGGTTCTCAGGTCAAAATATCAAAGAGAGTGGACAGAACATATAACCTGGCTGCGATTTATTGACAATGGGTTCATTGTCTGGAAAGGGACCGAGGAGAGTGCAGTGAAATTTGTGACTAAGCTTGATGAAAATTATATGAATTTGGGATTTACTGCTAAAATCAGTGCCATTGCTATTGAGTTCCTTGATGTATTAGTTTATGCGGACAACAATTCACTTAACTCTAAAGTATATCGCAAATCTACTGCAGGGAATTCCACACTACATGCATCAAATTCCACCCGAAGCATCTGATAGATAGTATCCCCTAGTGGGAGATGCTTCCATTACGTAGAATATTCAGCTTGGAAAGTGATTTGTTTCAATGTTAAGCTGAAGCCAAACAAATTTTCAGGGAAAGAGGATATAAAGTACAGACAATTGAAAGTGCCTTAACTAAAGCTAATGTGATACTCAGAGAACAGATTTTATTCGGGGATATTGAGTCGATTGAGCCAAAACAAAATGTTGTTTCTCAGTTCAGTGGGACTGAAAACATAGATGTGCGTTTAATCACCACCTTCAATAAACAGGAGAGAGCCATTAGATCTATTTTAAAAAACAATGGTCCATCATTTTGACAGATCCAGTATTAGGTCCTACAGTACCAAAATGACCAACGATCACTTATCGTAGAGCATATTCAATGAGAGATGCACTTGTTAAAAGCAGTCCGGAAGTGATCACTAAAACTAACTGGCTGTCAACCAGGAAAGGTTTTTTTAAGTGCTGCACATGTAGGGCGTGTCGTTTTGGAACCAGCACTACTCAAGTTGTTATACCATTCCATTCTAAACCAGTGGAAATACAAAGATTATACACGTGCAGAACGGAATATGCAGTGTATGTGTAGGAATGCACCTGTGGGATTAGGTATGTGGGAAGTACCAAGCTTCAGGTGCATTTGAGAATTTTACAACATCTGAGGGCCATAGTCAATTCTGACCACACATACCTGGTGGCACGTCACTTTAAACAATTTCACAACAATAATTTAAGTCAACTTAAATATTTTGTTATTGATGACATTCCTGTTTTGAGAAGAGGTGGTAACCGTGAGAAGATTCTAAGACATTTAGAAACGCGTTACATATTGTAACTCGACTCTAAAACCCCGAATGGTCTCAACATTAATGAAGATTTGCAAAACTATCTATAATAACCTTTTTACTTTTTTAGATCATTTTGAATATTCAGTTCTTACATATGGTATGTCCAATATGAACCACAATTGTAATGTTATTTATGTAGATATTGAAAGCCACAGTGTAATAATTGAGTATGGGCAAAATCCTATGCAAGGTAAGTGTAGATTAATACGTAAATATGTTATTATTTATTTCAGGTATATCAGCTGCTGCACAGAGCACTTTATGATGTATATCTTATTTGTGGGTTTTTGCACAATTTGTAGATGGCATTAGCACTTTAGATGGAAGCACTTTAATTATTAAGCACTTCGATTCAATGGTGTGGACTGGTATGTTTTCATGAAGTTTTGCAATAAGGTAATTTCACCTTACACTGAGTTTTAACTAGTGGAATAGTTTTAGGCTTAATGATTTTACCATCATGCCTAATGAATTAATTACATATCTATATTCGCTAGTTTGCTACAACAATTCTTATAGTAATTTTTAAAGTGTAATAGCAAAATCTTTAACATGCTTTTACATAAGATTACAATCATTTTAATACTATATTTTAAATGTGCACTAAGCAGTAAGATGTATTTAAAACAGAAAATGAAATTATGTATGTATTCAGTGAAACCTATGATGATAAAATGAGTCCAGATGGTTGGGCAGTCTTTTTATTATGTCCACAGCCAGTTGGAAATTAGTTGAGACCACGTGGTTGATTTAAAAAGAAAAAAACACACATAAAAATGAGGCACTAGTGACGCAGCACACATGTGATCAAGGCCGCGAACGGCGGCCGAAACGCGTCATGGACACGTAACAGCTAAATAAAGCACTTACTAACTTGGAGTCTGTGCTCCAAGTTGGATAATAAATTTGGGATTGTATTCGATAGATATATATATATATATATATATATATATATATATATATATATATATATCAAGAAGCCCCTACTCCACGTGGAAGAGAGTACACACACGAAGAATGCATGGAAATGAGGCATTTATTATCCCATGGGGTCTCTTCCGACCCGGCAAACAAGAGACGCGTTTCGGCTGTCACAGCAGCCTTTTTCAATCTCAATATATATATATATATGTATAAAATCCCAGCTGCTGCCCTGTAATCATTCTGACTAATCAGCCGCGGGCAACACAGGAAGACGACACACGAGATGTTATATGGATTTTTCAGCCGCAATCTTTTATTCAGTTTTTGTCTTTTTTTTCATCTTGCAAAGTACATGTGCATCAGAAAAGCAGACCTATCTATTTTGGCCAAAGCCTTCAACTGGGTCATAGAGTCAGTGTCCAGAGTGTCATTTCTAAAGGGCAACAGCCCTCCTTTCCACCACCTAATTAAAACCAAAATATCCAATTCCAAGGAATTGGACCACATAATTCATTTATCCTTTGGTAAACACATTTAACTGTTACAAAGACATTATTTTATCAGCTCATAGTCTTCCTAAAACAATTGTAATTTTGAAGTATACGATTTTGTATATCAATCAATTAATCAAATAGCTTTATTTCGATATAAATATCATAAAAGCATCAACCATTACATCAAATATATCAAATAGAGTTAAAAAAGAAAGAGAATAAAAGGGATACAAACACATATAAACAATACAATACGAAAGTACAACTCTAAAACTGTTAAAGCATAAAGCTATTTCCTCAAGGTTCTAAATTCGTTTGAGTAAAAGTTTTAAAATGGTTAATATCAACTGAATGCTATTCTACATCAAACACCAAGTATTCCGCCATAGCTCCTTAACCCTACCCGTCAGGATTGCCAGTTATTTTTCAGCAGAAGGGGCTGGAGGGACTGCCCTCTGTGTGGCCCTACACCTGCTTATCCAGGCGCATCCTAAGAACTTGGCGACTCCGCAAACAAACAGTGTGCTCGGGTCTGATTTTAATATGCGTAAAGCAACTCTATGATCCAGAGTGCCTAGTTGTTTGCATATGGGGACGAGCCACCTGGACCTTGCGCTTGCGTGACCAGGACACGCAAACATAAGGTGGGCCACGCTCTCCTTTGGGGTGTCACACAATGGGCATTCTTCAGTAGTGTGATATGGTGGAGACCATTTTGCAGTAAATTCACGGATTGGGAGACAGCCAAACCTAAATTGGATGTATAAAGACCTATCTCTGGGGACCTGGATTATGTCCATATATGGTTCTAGGCCTCTATGCAATTTATATTGGAAGAACTCCTCCGTGAGTCTTCACATATTAGGATTATTGAGTTCCTTGGCATCAATCCAGGCCCAGTAGGTCCGTTTAAGTTCCTCTTTGCTCGGTGGAATTTGGGTATCCCAAGAGGCCTTAAAGCCAAGTGCAATTGTTACTGCTTTAAGATTGGAGATCCATTTGATCTCCTTCTTGGTGTCAATTAGGCCTGGGCGGTAAATTCCGTTCCGCTCGCGGAATTTGGGTAATTTCGCGTTCCGCGGAAAACGCGAAATTGCCAGAAAATCCGCGATCCGCGGCTTCGCGGAATTTTTTGCTTGTTCGCGCTTTCAAAATGCGTGTTTGCGAGATATTTCTCCCCGAGCACGCAAACAGCGTTTGCGAACAGGAAAAAAGCATCGCGAACGGGCGGAACAAGCAATTCCGCGTGTTCGCGGAACTTTTGCGTGCTCGCGGAGATTTTTTACCGTTTCGCGGAGCTTTGCGTAGCGCGACTACGCAAATTCCGCCCACCCCTAGTGTCAATACGCATAATTTCTGTGAGTGCCTCAGCGTAGTTGGCTAATTCTGGGGTCCTCCTGAGACGGGCCCAGTAGAGCAGAGGGCAGAGTTTGGCCAGATCTTTAAAACGGCGCCTGCCCAGATCATAGAACAAAGGGGTTAAGGGGACTCCTCGTGGTAACATAATCAAGTCCCTAAAGAACTTGTGTTCCGATCTACTAATATCATCGAGATTGTCAAAGCCCCATAGCTCGACGCCATAGAGAGCCGAGCTAACGGCCTTGGCTCCATATACAGTAAGTGCCAGGGCAACAGGTCTACTAAAGGAAGAGCGATGTTCTCTGCTCAGTGCCCCGGCCGCCCTTTTATGGTTTAGGAGCATCTTATCAAGATGGGGTCTCCACTGTACTTTTTCTGATAAGCGAATCCCCAAGTAATCAGAGGTGGAAACCCTCTCCAGGCGAGTCCTTTCTAAAGTGAAGTTTTTCCTAAATGACTTGTGGGGGTTGAAAGTCATTAGTTTTGTTTTCGTTGTGTTTATAAGCAACCCCCGAGAGTTACAAAAGGTTTGCAACTTATTCAAGAGGGTTTGCAGGCCTGCCGGGGTCTTGAAAATGAGCAGTGTGTCATCAGCAAACAGGAGAGTTGGCACTTTTTTGCCTGCCAGGGCAGGGGCGTCGGCTGGTGTTTCTTGCAAATAACTAACCACCCCGTTTATATATAAAGAAAACAGGGTGGGTGCCATGACACAGCCCTGGCGAACTCCCCTGTTTACTGGAATCTTTCCAGTAAGCTGCCCTTGCGACCCCCATCTTACCTGGGCATAATTGCCCTCATGGAGCCTCTCTAAGAGATTAAGAATTAGTAAAGGGATGCCCATCTCTCGGAGTATTTCCCATAATCTATTCCTAGGAACCAAGTCAAAGGCAGTCCTCAAGTCGATAAAAGCGAGATAAAGACTGCCCTTGCCCACCGTTACCACTTTCCCGTGAATCATAAGAAGTCTAAAAACCTGGTCCACCGTTCTCGTATTGGTCCGGAATCCTGCCTGAAACTCGGAGAGGATGTCCTCCTCCTCCGCCCAGGCCTGGATTCGCTGTAGGACAACCCTCCCAACTACCTTCTGCATCGAGTCTATAAGGCTAATGGGCCTATAGTTTGAATGGTCTTCTCTAGCTCCCTTTTTATACATGGGGACTACCTCTGCCCCCTTCCACGATTCTGGTACTGGACATCCTCTAGTGATGGAGTTAATTAAAAGGAGGACGTACTCGGCCCATTTGTCCGGGTCAGCTAAAAACAGATCACCTGGAAGGCCATCCAGTCCCGGGGCCTTAGCAGGCACCAGCCTACTTATAACCACCTTAACTTCCTTTAGCGTGAAGGGGCCGCCATCGACAGGCCTTAAATGGGTCGGGGGGTCACCATCTATGATTCTATTATTAGTACTGGAATTAGATGGGGGATGGCCGTCTGCACTTGTGTAGCTAGGCCCAGAATAAAGGTCGCCAAAATGATCACTCCAAGCTTCAGGAGTAATATGATTGGGGATTTGATCTGCTTCTGCCCTATTTGTCCTCCTGACCAGTGTCCAGAATAAATTTGTGTCCCTTGCTAGACTTGCACATTTTAACTCTTGCCATCTAGTTTCGTCCCAGTTTAATTTAGCCCTTTGCTGCGCCTCCCTGTATTCTTTCCTAGCCAGGGTGATGGCTATGCCCTTCTTTGATCTAATGGCTGCTGCTAAGGCCTTCCTTGTAAGTCTACACTCTTTATTATACCATGATTGGGCTTTCCCTTTGTGTGATGCAGGGCGAACGGGTCTAGTTGATGCTTGGAAGTAGGTGCTGATCTCCTTGATAGTGCGGGTATGTATGGAAAGGGCAATTGAAAGGTCCTCTATTGTCCCCTCACTTAGCTCGTTAGTTTTATTATATAATATTTGTCTAATGGCCTCTCATTTTGAGTCTTGTAAGGCAACCTTATGCCATTTTAGTGCTCTTCTAGAATTTGAAGGTATCACCTCTTTGGTTACGCAGTGCATGTCGGTGGTCGATGCAGGGCATGCAAATGCCCAGGGGGATCTTAGTGACATACATAGGGGGTTGTGATCACTGTCTAATGTACTCCCCACTACCATGTCTAAAACATGTCCCCAAAATCCAACATCTACTAAAATATAGTCGATGCGGGATGGGCAGGATGTTTTATTGTACGTAAAAGCTCCCTGCAAATCTGATTTAGTCCTACCGTTAACTGCTCTTAGGCCTACTCCACGGTGAGTGCATTTAGTTGGATGGCCCTTTGCGTCCATCTTTTCACCGGGGGTAAAGTTAGTGGGGGGATGCCCCATTTTCTGTCTTTCTCCTCTGTCCCTATTAAGTCTTCGATGCTAAGGGGCTCAAAAGTACTATTTAAATCGCCTGCCACCACTACCATGGACTCGAGTAGACAACTTGTCAAGCCTTGTTCAAGCAATGTAATGATAGGTGATGCTTTGCCCCCAGCTATTCCCCTTATATAGACATTAAACAAGTCCATTTGTTCCCTCCCTCTTTGTCCCTTAATTGTAAGCCTCATGATGTCTGGAGACGAGGCTTGGTGATTTATTATTCTAAGGTTTAGGGCAATTTTGACCCACACAATCAACCCTCCAGAGGGACGACCCTTCCCTACAGTGCTAGCTGGGATGTGATAACAGCTATAGCCAGATTTATGTAATGGGACCAAGCTCCATGTTTCCTGGAAGATGCATATGTCATAGCCCTCTATTAACTCATTCCAATTTGGTAATGAAGGTTTGTTGAGAAGGCCAGCAATATTCCAGGAAATAATTTTTAGCTGGTTTGGGGAAGCTAGATCTTGGGCTATCAATCAATCAATCAATCACGGCATTTATAGAGCGCGCTACTCACCCGGGAGGGTCTCAAGGCGCTGGGGGAGGGGGTAAGTTACTGCTCGAACAGCCAGGTCTTGAGCTGCTTCCTGAAGGCGAGATGGTCCTGGGTTCGCCGAAGGTGAGTGGGGAGGGAGTTCCAGGTCTTGGCCGCCAGGTAGGAGAAGGATCTTCCTCCGGCGGTGGTTCTGCGGATGCGTGGTACGGTGGCGAGGGCGTGGCTGGTTGATCGTAGCTGGCGTGTGGGCGTGTAGAAGGACATGCGGTCGTTGAGGTACTTTGGGCCCAGGTCGTGGAGGGCCTTGTGTGCGTGGGTGAGGAGTCTGAACGTGATTCTCTTGCTGACGGGGAGCCAGTGCAGGTCTTTCAGGTGTACGGTGATGTGGCTGTGTCGGGGGATGTCCAGGATGAGTCGTGCGGAGGCGTTCTGGATGCGCTGGAGTCTCTTTTGAAGTTTGGCTGTGGTTCCGGCGTAGAGGGTGTTCCCATAGTCCAGTCGGCTGGTGACGAGTGCCTGGGTGACGGTCTTCCTGGTTTCAGTGGGGATCCATCTGAAGATCTTGCGGAGCATGCGCAGGAGTGTTGAAGCATGAAGATGAGACGGCGTTGACTTGTTTGGTCATTGATAGGGAGGAGTCCAGGATGAAGCCCAGGTTGCGTGCGTGGTCCGTTGGCTTGGGTGCGGTGCCCAGGGCCGGGGGCCACCAGGAGTCGTCCCAGGCGGAGGGTGATGAGCCCAGGATGAGGACTTCCGTCTTGTCTGAGTTCAGTTTAAGGCGGCTGTTCCTCATCCAGTCGGCGACGTCTCTCATCCCGTCGTGCAGGTTGGCTCTGGCGGTAGTGGGGTCGTTGGTGAGGGAGAGGATCAGCTGGGTGTCGTCGGCGTAGGAGATGATGTTGAGGTTGTGTCGGCGTGCGATGGCTGCGAGGGGGCTCATGTAGACGTTGAAGAGGGTCGGGCTGAGTGAGGATCCTTGTGGAACGCCGCAGATGACTTCGGTGGCTTCGGATCTGAACGGGGAGAGGCGGACTCTCTGGGTTCTTCCGGCGAGGAACGAGATGATCCATTCCAGTGCTTTCTCTCGGATTCCGATGTTGCTGAGGCGCTTCACTAGGGTGCGGTGGCAGACGGTGTCGAACGCCGCGGAGAGGTCCAGGAGGATGAGGGCAGCTGTTTCCCCGTTGTCGGTTAGGGTTCTGATGTCGTCGGTGGCTGCGATAAGGGCGGTCTCGGTGCTGTGGTTGGCCCGAAACCCGGACTGCGAGGGTCGAGGGATCCATTCGTCTCGAGGAAGGCGGCAAGCTGTCTGTTGACGGTCTTCTCGATGACTTTGGCCGGAAACGGAAGGAGCGAGATGGGGCGGTAGTTCTTGAGGTCGGTGGGGTCCGCCGTTGGTTTCTTCAGGAGGGCGGTAAGCTCGGCGTGCTTCCAGCTCTCCGGGAAGGTGGCGGTGCGGAAGGAGGAGTTGATGATGTCCCGGAGATGGGGTGCGATGGTGGCGTCGGCTTTGTTGAAGACGTGGTGTGGGCAGGGGTCGGTTGGTGATCCGGAGTGGATGGAGTTCATCGTGCGGGTGGTGTCTTCGGTGTTGATCGGGGTCCAGTTGCAGAGGGTGGTGGTGGCGGGCATTGGTTCGGCGGTAGGGTGCGTTGTTTGTGCGTTGAAGCTGTTGTGTATGTCGGTGATCTTGCGGTGGAAGAACGCGGAGAGTGAGTTGCAGAGGTCTTGCGAGGGGGTGATGTCGTTGTTTCCGGCGCTGGGGTTGGAGAACTCTTTGACGATGCTGAAAAGTTCCTTGCTGTCATGGGCGTTGTTGTCCAGTCGTTCTTTGAGTGCCGACTTCTTGGTGGCACGGATCAGCTGGTGGTGTTTGCGGGTGGCGTGCTTGAGGGCGGTCCTGTTGTCTGTGGTCTGGTCGAGTCGCCAGGTTTTCTCGAGAGTGCGGCAGTTCTTCTTGGATTCCTTGAGTTCGTTGGTGAACCAAGGGGTTTTCTTGCTTCCGGGTCTGCTGGGAGGGTTTTTAGTGGTGCGAGGTCGTCGGCGCAGGCGGTCAGCCACTTGGCGAGGTTGCTGGCTGCTTCGTTTGGGTCCGTTGTGTCGGTGGGTGTGTTCTGGCTGAGGGAGGCGGTGAGCTGCTCGGCGGTGATCTTGCTCCAGCTCCGGCGGGGAGCCTGTTGCGGGTGGTGGTGGGTCGCAGTCTTTCTGAAGCTGAAGTGGACGCAGCTGTGGTCGGTCCAGTGGAGTCCGGTGGCGTGGCTGAAGGAGATGTGCTTGCTGGACGAGAAGACGGGGTCAAGCGTGTGGCCGGCGTAGTGGGTGGGCGTGTTCACCAGTTGCTTGAGTCCGAGGTTGGCGAGGTTGTCCAGCAGGGCGGTGGTGTTTCTGTCGTTGTTGTTCTCCAGGTGGAAGTTGAGGTCCCCTAGGAGGATGTAGTCGGCGGAGGGCATGGCGTGCGGGCTGATGAAGTCTGCGATGTCTTCGCTGAATAGTGTGCGTGGTCCCGGGGGTCTGTAGATGAGGGTGCCTCGGAGGGTGGTCTTGGGGTCCGTGTGTATCTGGAAGTGTAGGTGTTCGGCGGCGGTGAAGGTCTCGTCGGAGTTAGTCGAGATGCGGATGGTGTTCTTGTGTACGATGGCGATGCCTCCTCCCGTCTGGTTGACGCGGTCCTTCCGGGTGATCTTGTATCCATCCGGGATGGCTATGGCGATGTCAGGCGCTGAGGAGGCGTTCATCCAGGTTTCGGTGAGGAAGGCGATGTCCGGTGCTGTTGCGTCGAGCAGGTCCCAGAGTTCCACGGCGTGCCTGTGGACGGAGCGGGTGTTCAGCAGGATGCATTTCAGGTGGTTGCTGCTGTTGCTCGACTTGGCGGAGGTGGTGCACGTCAGGGGGCAGGTGAATCGGCAGGTTTGGCAGGTGAAGGGTCCGTGGGTGCGTCTCGGTGAGGCTCGGTAGCAGGCAGGGTTCCGGCCGGCATTGAGTGCGGTGAGTGTGGCGGCGTCGTAGGTCCGTCGAGTGGTGTTGCATCGGTGGGATCCAGGGGTTCTGGCGCTGGGCGCGGTCCAGTCGCGGACGGGCGCAGGCGGGCTTGCCTTAGGCGCGCCTTCGGCGCGCCAGCGGCGCGCCCGCTGCGCACGTCCGCTGCGCGGCCGTGCAGCGGCCGCCATTTATGGGGAGGTGGGAGGGAGGAGCAGCTGGGAGGCGGGAGGCAGGGGCAGCGAATGGGCAGTCAGGGGGCGGGGCCGCAGGGGACGCAGCGGCGGGAATGGCGATAGGCAGCGAGGGGCACAGAAGGAAAAACGGGGGGAGAGCAGGTAAATCACGGGCACAACAACAGTGGGGCAGCGAGGGGCACAGAAGGAAAAACGGGGGGAGAGCAGGTAAATCACGGGCACAACAACAGTGGGGCAGCGAGGGGCACAGAAGGAAAAACGGGGGGAGAGCAGGTAAATCACGGGCACAACAACAGTGGGGCAGCGAGGGGCACAGAAGGAAAAACGGGGGGAGAGCAGGTAAATCACGGGCACAACAACAGTGGGGCAGCGAGGGGCACAGAAGGAAAAACGGGGGGAAAGCAGGCAAATCACGGGCACAACAACAGTGGGGCAGCGAGGGGCACAGAAGGAAAAACGGGGGGAAAGCAGGCAAATCACGGGCACAACAACAGTGGGGCAGCGGGGGCACAGAAGGAAAAACGGGGGGAAAGCAGGCAAATCACGGGCACAACAACAGTGGGGCAGCGAGGGGCACAGAAGGAAAAACGGGGGGAAAGCAGGCAAATCACGGGCACAACAACAGTGGGGCAGCGAGGGCACAGAAGAAAAAACGGGGGGAAAGCAGGCAAATCACGGGCACAACAACAGTGGGGCAGCGAGGGGCACAGAAGGAAAAGCGGGGGGAAAGCAGGCAAATCACGGGCACAACAACAGTGGGGCAGCGAGGGGCACAGAAGGAAAAACGGGGGGAAAGCAGGCAAATCACGGGCACAACAACAGTGGGGCAGCGGGGGCACAGAAGGAAAAACGGGGGGAAAGCAGGCAAATCACGGGCACAACAACAGTGGGGCAGCGAGGGGCACAGAAGGAAAAACGGGGGAAAGCAGGCAAATCACGGGCACAACAACAGTGGGGCAGCGAGGGGCACAGAAGGAAAAACGGGGGGAAAGCAGGCAAATCACGGGCACAACAACAGTGGGGCAGCGAGGGGCACAGAAGGAAAAACGGGGGGAAAGCAGGCAAATCACGGGCACAACAACAGTGGGGCAGCGAGGGGCACAGAAAGGAAAGGGAGACAAGCAGACAAAACTGGCACCGGGGCCACAAGCGGAGGGCGATCTTACCTACAGGAGCAGCGGGCAGACAGCACAGGCGGAGCTGTGTGGTGGGGGAGCGACCTACCTGGCAAGGTCAAGGCTGTAATAGATTCTGGGGAATGGATTGGACCAGTTGTAGGCAGCTGTTCGACCACTGGGGAGGGGGCCTGAATCATGCTCGCATTGATGGTTACATTTTGTAGTCAGTCATTACAATCTAATGAAGAGGAGCCTGTGCTTGGCCCTGCCTGTTGTCTATCGTTTGGCCTAAGAGGGGATCGTCTTAGCTGTATTGCTGAGGAATCAGGGGAAGAAGTGCGAAACTCGAGAAGAATGAGGTTTTCTGCCAAGTCTGCTTTACTCAAGGTAAGCTCAATGTAGTCCCGTAAGTGTGTATGTGTTAAACACCTTCTGGCTCTAAGGATGTCCTCGCGGATAAGTGAGCGACATCCCCTAACCTGCCGAATCCAATGAATTGATTTATTAATTAATGATTCCTCAGTCTCATAACTAGCCCCATTATGTAGCTTAGGAACATTAACCATATAAACTTTATGTCCTGCAAATCCAGGGGTTGCGACAAATAAGTCTTTTTTGATGCATTAACGGGCATTGGGCACATTACGAGTGGTGTACTTAAAGGAAAGATGCGATGTTCGGGGTTGTGCATGGGGGCTACGTCTCGGGGATGCTGTTTTTTGGCCTTTAAGCTTCCCATGGTGGATAATGGGAGTGGGAGAGCATCGTTATGTGTTGGTGAAGGAGGAGCAGATAATCTGCCCCCTACTCGATGTCTTTCATGCTCAGAGGAGAGATGAGGTCTCGTAACCTGTAAGGGCTGTTCACTCTCTGTAGATGAGGGCGCTTTCTGGTTACTTAGAGTATTGCTAAAAGCTAGTGTTTTAACTGTGTTCACTAGGACATCTATCCTGGTTCTCATAGTCCCAATTTCCTGCCTGAGAGAGGCGACAAGTTGGTAAAGAGCTAGCATTGAAGGTGCCGTCTCCTCAGTACTCTCTGTTTGGATTGAAGACAAGGGGAGAGTAGTCTGTGTCAGTGGAGTATCGGCAATTTCTGCCAAGACAGAGAACCTATTTGTACAGAGAATGACAGCACCAAGTTGGTTAGGTTCAGATATAGAAATTGGTGTGTTAGGAGACGGCTCTAAGCTGAGGTGATCAATTGTCTGAGCCTCACGCAAATCGTGCATAATCTCAGTACCAGGCTTCAGGACTTCCTCCCTACTCTTTTTATGAAACATTGAAGGGATAACGGGCGAACGCGAAATGCTAGGGTTGGGAGTTGTCGATTGTGAGATAGAATTGGTTACAGCTAAATCTGCTCCCAAGATGTCCTCACACTCATGTATGAGGACATCAATCCTATCCATCACGCAGTTGTTAGGAGCGTGTTTACGCGATTTTTAGCTTTTTCCCTTTCCCGGCCCTACAGGTGCAAGCGGCCCTGTTCCCTCCATTAATTTTCTTTTGCCCATTTTGTGACCCCAAATTAAAGAAAAACTTCAGTGTAGTTAGCCAAAAGCGTTACAATGAGCCCTTGCAAAGAGTCAATGAATTCGATTTGTTCGGCAGTGAGTCAATGGGTCGGAGACGCTCTGCAGCACAGTACCTTTTAAGTTGGCTTGTGATAAGCAGTTCAGCCCGGCAAGTAGATAAAAGAGGGTGGCCCTGCCCTGCCTCTTCCTGACACTGACGGGCAAGGACGGGCCCGCCCTTGGCCCGGGCTTCGCCCGCGCGCGTCCCGCGCTGCGGGAGGAGATGCAGCGCTATAAGCGCATTGGTGGTTTGGGCACCTCCCCCTCACTCGCAGCATCTGTGAAGTGACGTTGCACCCTGGGAGATGTAGTCTCCTGCCAGATGGTGGCGTCGTCAGCGACGAAAGCTGATGATTTTCGGGAGCCCTGGGACTCCTGTCCCACCAGGGCACTAACAACTGGGCAAGAGCGCGAGGTAAGAGAGAAAGTCAGCAGGGCAACAACAGGGCAACAGCGTGATGGAGTCCCACGCTGCGGGAGGAGATGCAGCGCTATAAGCGCGTTGGTGGTTTGGGCACCTCCCCCTCACTCGCGGCACCTGTGAAGTGACGTTGCACCCTGGGAGATGTAGTCTCCTGCCAGATGGTGGCGTCGTCAGCGAGGAAAGCTGATGATTTTCGGGAGCCCTGGGACTCCTGTCCCACCAGGGCACTAACAGCTGGGCAAGAGCGCGAGGTAAGAGAGAAAGTCAGCAGGGCAACAACAGGGCAACAGCGTGATGGAGTATATCTGCATATGTACATTGTCTCACATATTGAAACAAAACAGTTTCATTTTCACCATTCTTGTCTTCCCAGCTCGAAGGCTTATTACCCCTCGATATTAACCCCCAATACTCCTTCCAAAAAGACAAAAGCCTGATAAAAAAGGGGAGGAGAAATATACATATATATATATATATATATTCTTCCCCACATTATGCACATGCAGTTTTCTGAAAATTAAGAAACTTTAAAAAAGAATAAAAGCGTTTCTAAAAAGAATTATGGACCAGTCTGCTTCTCTGATCTGCTTGGTGCTGTCTTCCTGTGCCTTCGACGAATGGCGTGTGATATCAAGGAGGGTTAATTCAGGACACGAGTATCCATATATATATACATATATATATATGGTTCAACAAAACAGTCCTTCGGCGGGGGCGCACTTCTCAGCTGGTGCATACGGCAAGGTAGGACCAACCTTGCGAAAACATTGATCATCAAAGTGAAAAAATATCGCAGCACTCTCCTTGGGATTTCATCCATTTCTTTAATCCTTCATCTCTCTCCTCCTCCTATATATATATATATATCCGTTTTACAACTTCCCACAAACGCTGCCAAACTCACGACGGGTGCATCCTTGTAGGCGGACATGGGATCTGCTTGTTCCACAACAACTGAAAATAACTGGCGGTCACCAGTAGGTAGTTATAGTTACCACCATGTTTCTATAGAAAAAGCATTTTTGTTTAGCCAATAAATTTGGCACCCCCTGACGAATCGTCACAAAATGTTAAAAACTTTTAATACAGTCTGTTCAGCTGCTGTGTTGAAAGTATCGGGTGATCCGTCAAACTGGCGGTGAGAAAAAAGGGGATCCCAAAACACGTTTTCCCCATGCATTTTCCCATTTTGAACACGACTACAGCCCGAGCTGCTGAACGGAATTACACCAAATTTGGCAGAAAGCTAGATGTTGGTGTAAATCCGTTCAGTAGATTTAGAGATATTTAGGTTTAAAAAATATAGCTGTCTGGGGATACGGTTCCTTGCAGTGGACTCACAGAGCCACAGTCCCCGAGCTGCAATTTGATTGGCTGCCAACACATCAACCAGTAAGTTTTGTCTGCGAATTCACGGGTGGACCCATGGACCCGTGGCAAAATTGAAAGATAAAAAAGACACTTTGTCTCCCGCGCATCTTTTTCAGGAAGCCCCCGGTTGGGCCAAATCCCTGGGGCATGTGGGTTTATTATTATAATAAAGGAGGGTTGTTCATGGGGCCCACCTCTGAGGCTTTTGAAAAGTGCCAGGGACCACCTTCCTATGGCAAACAATAGAAAGAATTCAGAGGGCCCGCTCTGCCACACCCACAACTCGGGGACCGCCACCTCCCTTGAGCAAACAATAGTAACAATATGGGATGGGCTGCCTGGGCCCCCGCAGCCCTGGGGACCACCACCTCCCTGGAGCAAAATCAAGCACAGAAGGGGGGCCATGCAGCCCCCCTCCTGGTGCCATACATGGCTCTCGGGCTGCCACCCCCCCAGGACTGGCTCCTGCTATGTACCGGGGAGCCTACCCCAGGACATAGCTGTTTGCTATGGCTTGGAGGGAACTTTAGTGCTCTGGCGTAAGATATAGTTAGTTCAGGTAATTATAACTGCTGAATTTCACTAGTTCTGTACGAGTGAAATCTGAGCCTAACTATAACGCCCTTGTTACCTTTCGTTTTTTCATTGAATATATATATATATATATATATATTATCTACTGGCGGTCACCAGTAGATAGTTACAGTTAGGACCTAGTTTCCATAGGAAAAGCGTTTTTTCTTTTCCCAATAACTTTGGCCTCGTTTGACGAATCATCGCGAAACTTTCAAAACCTGTGGCCCGCTCCGGTCAGCTCCTATCCTGAAAGTTTTGGGGTGATTCGCAAAGCGGGAGCCGAGAAAAAAGGGGGGTCCCAAAACGTTATTTTCCATAGGAAACTTTAGACACGGCTACAGCCCGAATTGCTGAATGGAATTACATCAAATTTGGCAAAAAGGTAGCCCTTGGTTCAGAAAGAGCCCTTTTTGTTAAATGGTGCAAATCCATTCAGTAGTTCCTGAGAAATTCAAGAAAAAGAGGTCGGAAAATGAATTTCCCATAGGAAACTTTAGACACGGCTACAGCTCGAACTGCTGAAGGGAATTACACCAAATTTGGCAAAAAGGTAGTGCTTGGTTCAGAAAGCGCCCTTTCTTTTAAATGGTGTAAATCCGTTCAGTAGTTGCTGAGAAAATAAAAAAATAAAAGTTTCGAAATCTAGAGGCGAGGTGGATCCGCGCACCCTCCCGACCACGAGCTTCATTCTAATTGGCTGTCAACACTCCAAACCAGGAAGTGTTGGCAGCCATCTTGTGGCTCGGTAGAACCGAGTCACAAAAAAAGAGAAAAACAAACGCGAAAAACAAGAAAAGGGGGCAGGGTAGAAACACCCTGACCCCTAGGCCTGCTCAGGGGTCCCACAAGGACCCCCAGGGCCCAAAAAGCATTTTTTAAAAAAACAAAATCAGCGAGATTCGCGCACCCAGCGCAATTTCGGCCGAAAATTAAAAAATGAAGCGCGGGCTCCCGCGCTTCGTTATGTTAGCCCCCGGGTGGGCCAAGTCCCGGGGCATGACATATTGTAATTGCAGGGGCCCAGGGAGGCCCCCGCAGCCCCGGGGACCGCCACCCCCTGGGGCTTTCCTTAAATATTTGCGGGGGCACACGGCCCCCCGCAGCCCTGGGGACCGCCACCCCCGGGGCTTGTTTTATTTAATGTGTGGGGGGCCTCCAAGGCCCCCCCAAGCCCCGGGGACCGCCACCCCCCAGGGCTTTTCTTAAATATTTGCGGGGGCACATGGCCCCCCGCAGCCCGGGGACCGCCACCCCCGGGGCTTGTTTTTTTTAAAGAACCTGTCGAGCCCCCCACACACCCCGGGGACCGCCACCTCCCCGGGGCACTAATATTCAAATGCGGGGGTCCATTACGGACCCCCGAGCCCCGGGGACCACCACCTCCCCAGGGCTTTGCCAATGCTGGGAGGGGGGCCGCCTCGGCCCCCCTCCAGGAGCCCTTGATGGCCCTGGGGACCGCCACCCCCCAGGGTGGCTCCTGCAGTGTCCCGGGGTGCCCACCCCCGGGACACTGCTGTTTGCAATGACAGGGCGGGAGCCGCGCGGCTCCCGCCCTGTCATTGCAAACTGCTTTGCTTCATTGAAGCGAGAACAGGGAAACCTGCTCTCGCTTCAATGAAGCAGCAGATTGCTTTCCACACGGGGAGCTACATGTCAGCAGCTCCCCGTGTGGAAGCAATGCCGGCTCCTGCAGGACGTGGGGAGCCGGCGGGACCGTGGGGGCATTGGGGCTCCCCCCACAGTCTCCAACGGATAGGGCCTGAGTAACTACATATGTGAAAGGCAGTATATATGTGTGTTGGAGTATATAAATAGCTATAAGCAAGAGTGAGTGATTGTGATAGTGGCTGTATGGATGAGTGTGTGCTTGTATCAGTGATTGTATAAGAGCGTAACAATGTGTAACAATGTGCTACTATTTGTATGAGTAAGTGAGCTGGTGTGTGTATAACTGTATAGGTGAGTAAATGGCAGTGTGTTTAATTATTTGCATGACTGACTAGGTGTCTGAGTATCTCTATGGATGAGTGGCGTTGTTTGAGTGTCTATATAGGAGTAAGAGTGCATATGATAGTCCTGTACTGAGTGACCGTAAGTATGAGTGACTGTACGGGTGAGTGAGTGGATGTGTGTGTGTAGACCTAAGAATCAGTGAGTGGGTATGTAGTTATTGGTGTTGGTGTGTCTATGGTTTTGCGAATGGCAGTCTGTAATTTAGAGTGGGTGTATCAAAGATTATATTAGGGTGTGAGGAGGTGCATCAGATTATCACGTGGATGATGTCATCAGTGATGTCATTTGAGATGTCATCAGTGATGTCATCAGTGATGTCACTGACCATGTCATGAGTGATGTAATATGTGACGTCATCAGCAGTGCATTGCGGGGCGCGAGTTATAGTTAGCTGAACTAACTATAACGGGGAATTTCACGGGTTTTGTACGAGTGCAATGTCCAAGTAACTATAACTGTCCCTAAAACCTATGGTTTTTCAGTGAATTTCAAAGGTTTTTTAAATGCTAATTTGTAACTATAACGTGTCTGAAACCTATGGTTTTTTCAGTGAATTTCAAAGGTTTTTAAATGCTAATTTGTAACTATAACGTGTCTGAAACCTATGGTTTTTTCAGTGAATTTCAAAGGTTCTTTAAATGCTAATTTCTAACTATAACGTGCCTGATACCTACGGTTTTTCAGTGAATTTCAAAGGTTTTGTAAATGACAATTTTTAAATGTATTAATTGTTATATTAATTTTTTTCATACTGATTTACTACATTTTTAGAAACAATTTTTTTTACATATTTTATTTTTAAATTACATTGTAATTACATTATACATTACATTACAAAAAATACTTTCTCAGAATGAATTACTTTAGTTTAAATACTTTGCACATAGGCAATAGACTTTTAAGTACAGTAGTTACAGTTGTTGCAATGGGCAACACATTTTCAAACACAATGCAACATTCAGCTCAATGTGAATTTCTAGTTAAATGCAATTAGTTACTTTATGGATTACTTTTCTAACCACAGGACTGGATCCTAGATTCAGTCCTGGTACATCTCCTGTAAAAGCGTTTTGGTTACAGTCGTGATTTTTAAGGAATATTATTGTATTTTAAAAGTTGACACTTAGAAACTTTTTCTCATAGAATCACCAATGTTATCCTATGGAAGGAAATTCACTTAGCAGGTAAAAACTGTTATCGTTACTTTTTCTTACTCAGTGTTGGATCCTGGATCCAGCACTGGTGCATCTCCTGTAAACAGTTGAAAGAATGCGTTTAAGTCATACAGGTGATTTTTAAGGAATATTTGTAGTTTGTAAAAATCAACACTTTGAAACTTTTTGCTGAAAACCAGACAATGGATTCCTATGGAAGAAAATATAAGTTACTGGTAAGTACGGTTAAAATTACTTTTCAGGGTCAGTGCTGGGCTAAAAGATGCAGCACTGGGTTCTCTCCTGATAACAGGTGAGTAAATTGGTATTCGTACTTTGGTTGATTTTAGAGGAATATTATAAAGTTCAAAAACTCCACACTTAGAAGAATTTCCAAGTGAAACCAGTCAATGTTAGCCTATGAAGGTAATTCAAGTTACCGGTAAGTACGGTTAAAATTACTTTTCAGGACCAGTACTGGGCTGAAAGATGCAGCACTGAGGTCTCTCCTGATAACAGGTGAGTAAATCAGAATTCGTATTTCGGCTGATTTTAGAGGAATATTTGTATGTTTCAAAAATCAACACTTAGAAACTTTTTCAGCAAAAAGCAGGCAATGATATCCTATGGAAGGAAATTCAAGTTACTGGTAAGTACGGTTAAAATTACTTTTGAGGATCAGTACTGGGCTGAAAGATGCAGCACTGAGGTCTCTCCTGATAACAGGTGAGTAAATCGGAATTCGTATTTCGGCTGATTTTAGAGGAATATTTTAAAGTTCCAAAACTCCACACTTAGAAGAATTTCCAAGTGAAACCAGTCAATGTTAGCCTATGGAAGGAAATTCAAGTTACTGGTAAGTACGGTTAAAATTACTTTTCAGGACCAGTACTGGGCTGAAAGATACAGCACTGAGGTCTCTCCTTATAACAGGTGAGTAAATCGGAATTCGTATTTCGGCTGATTTTAGAGGAATATTTGTATGTTTCAAAAATCAACACTTAGAAGAATTTCCAAGTGAAACCAGTCAATGTTAGCCTATGAAGGAAATTCAAGTTACTGGTAAGTACGGTTAAAATTACTTTTCAGGATTAGTACTGGGCTGAAAGATGCAGCACTGAGGTCTCTCCTGATAACAGGTGAGTAAATCGGAATTCGTATTTCGGCTGATTTTAGAGGAATATTTTAAAGTTCCAAAACTCCACACTTAGAAGAATTTCCAAGTGAAACCAGTCAATGTTAGCCTATGGAAGGAAATTCAAGTTACTGGTAAGTACGGTTAAAATTACTTTTCAGGACCAGTACTGGGCTGAAAGATACAGCACTGAGGTCTCTCCTTATAACAGGTGAGTAAATCGGAATTCGTATTTCGGCTGATTTTAGAGGAATATTTGTATGTTTAAAAAATCAACACTTAGAAACTTTTTCAGCAAAAAGCAGGCAATGATATCCTATGGAAGGAAATTCAAGTTACTGGTAAGTACGGTTAAAATTACTTTTGAGGATCAGTACTGGGCTGAAAGATGCAGCACTGAGGTCTCTCCTGATAACAGGTGAGTAAATCGGAATTCGTATTTCGGCTGATTTTAGAGGAATATTTTAAAGTTCCAAAACTCCACACTTAGAAGAATTTCCAAGTGAAACCAGTCAATGTTAGCCTATGAAGGAAATTCAAGTTACCGGTAAGTACGGTTAAAATTACTTTTCAGTACCAGTACTGGGCTGAAAGATGCAGCACTGAGGTCTCTCCTGATAACAGGTGAGTAAATCGGAATTCGTATTTTGGCTGATTTTAGAGGAATATTTTAAAGTTCCAAAACTCCACACTTAAAAGAATTTCCAAGTGAAACCAGTCAATGTTAGCCTATGGAAGGAAATTCAAGTTACTGGTAAGGACGGTTAAAATTACTTTTCAGGACCAGTACTGGGCTGAAAGATACAGCACTGAGGTCTCTCCTGATAACAGGTGAGTAAATCGGAATTCGTATTTCGGATGATTTTAGAAGAATATTTGCACAATGGTGAAGGGAGGGCGGGGCCTGAGGTGACATCTGTGCAAACGCGCCCCGTGGCGCGTTTTTAGTTGGGGATTAAGTCCCCTTGAATCCTGAGGGTCCCTAGGGGCCAACTAGCCCACCAGGAACCTCCAATATGCGCCAGGGGGCTGCGTTGCAGAGACGTGTAGAGAGGCCACACCCCTTTTTACACCTCTCTGCAACGCAGCTCTGTGGCGCTTTCTGGATGTACCTGTTGGGCTAGTTGGCCCCAGAGACCCTCAGGATTGAAGGGGATTTAATTCCCCATCTTAAAACGCGCCACGGGGCCTGTTTGCACACATGTCACCTGAAGCCCCGCCCCTCCCTTCACCACTGTGCAAACGCGCCCCGTGGCGCGTTTTAAGTTGGGGATTAAGTCCCCTTGAATCCTGAGGGTCCCCGGAGTCCAACTAGCCCACCATATACCTCCAAAAGCGCCACAGAGCTGCGTTGCAGAGAGGTGTAAAAGGGGTGTGGCCTCTCTACACGTCTCTGCAACGCAGCCCCTGGCGCATATTGGAGGTTCCTGGTGGGCTAGTTGGCCCCCAGGGACCCCCAGTATTCAAGGGGAATTCGTTCCCCCTCTGCAAACGCGCCAGGGCGCGTTTGCAGAATGGTGAAAGAAGGGGCGGGGCCTGCGGGCCCGATCGTTTTTTTTTTTTTGTCCCCTGAAGGGGGCTGTGTGGCCCCCTTCCTTTTTCCTGTTTTTGGGCCCTGGGGACCCCATCCCCCAGGGCCTTACCCCTTTTTAAATTTAATTTTATTTAAAAAAACTTGAAGGGGCCGCGTGGCCCCCTTCCCTGGGCCTGTATTGGCCCCGGGGACCCCATCCCCCGGGGCATGGCCTTTTTTTATTTTCTTGGGAGGGGGCTGCGTGGCCCCCTCCTCAGGCCATTTAAGGCCCCGGGGACCCCATCCCCGGGGCCGGCCTTTCAATTTTTTTTTTTTTTTTTCTTTTTGGGGAGGGGGCCGCGTGGCCCCCTCCTAGGCCACTACTTGCCCGGGGACCCCATCCCCCGGGGCTGGCCCTCTCCGTTGGGGACTGTGGGGGGTCCCCAATCCCCCACAGTCCCGCCGGCTCCCCACGTCCCTTGGGAGCCGGCATTGCTGTTCCACATGGGGAGCAGCTGACATGCTGCTCCCCATGTGGAAAAGCAATCGGCTTTGGATATTGGAAGAGAGAGCAGGTTTCCCTGCTCTCTCTTCCAATATCCAAAGCAGTTTGCTATGGCAGGACGGGAGCCGCGAGGCTCCGTCCTGCCATAGCAAACTACAGTGTCCCGGGGGTAGGCACCCGGGACACTGCAGGAGCCGGCCCTGGGGGTGGCGGTCCCCAGGGCCATCAAGGGCTCCAGGAGGGGGCCGCGCGGCCCCCCTCCCTACATCAGCACAGCCCCGGGGAGGTGGTGGTCCCCGGGGCTCGGGGGTCCAAAACGGACCCCCATTTTAATTTGTTAGTGCCCCGGGAGGTGGCAGTCCCCAGGGCGTGTGGGGGGCTGGAGCCCCCACACAGGTTGTTTAATTTTTAAAAAAAGCCCGGGGAGGTGGTGGTCCCGGGGCTGCGGGAGGGCTCAGAGCCCTCCCGCACCATTCTAAAAGAAAGCCCCAGGGGTGACGGTCCCCGGGGCTTGGGGGCCCTTGAGGCCCCCACACATAAAATTAAACCCCCACCATGCCCCGGGACTTGGGCCACCCGGAGGCAAATACAATTGAAGCGCGGGAGACCGCACTTCGATTTTTTTCGGCAGGATTCGCGCACCCTGAGCGCATCCTGCCGATTTAAAATTTTTTTTTTTTGCCCAGGGGGTCCTTGTGGGACCCCCTGAGCAAACCTAGGGGTCAGGGTGTTTCTACCCTGCCCCCTTTGTGCGCTTTGCGCACTTGTTTCTGTCCCTCGGTTCTACCGAGGGACAAAATGGCTGCCAACATTTCCTGAATCGGAATGTTGACAGCCAGCTGACAACCAATTAACATGCAGCTCGTGATCGGGACGGTGCGCGCAGGGTGCGCTCAGGGTGCGCGAATCCTCCGTGCCCATAGATATATATGTACTTTTACTTTTGATTTTCTCAGCAACTACTGAACGGATTTACACCATTTAACAAAAGGGTTCTTTCTGAACCAAGAACTACCTCTTTGCCAAATTTGGTGTAATTCCGTTCAGCAGTTCAGGCTGTAGCCGTGTCTAAAGTTTCCTATGGAAAATTGCATGGGGAAAACACGTTTTGGGACCCCCTTTTTCTCGGCCCCCGCTGACGAATCCCCGAGACTTTCAGGGTAGGAGCGGACCGGAGCGCCCCACAAAGTTTGAAAATTTTGCGAAGATACGTCAACCGGCAAGAGAGTTATTTCAAATAGAATGTCGTGGATTTCCTATGGATAATAGGTTGTAACTATAACTATCTACTGGCGACCGCCAGTAGATAATATATATATATATATATAAGCAGATCCCACTGGGGGCAGTACATAAGTAATGCCAAATTGGGATTTGGAATCTGCTCACCGCATTTTTCAAATTGCCTATGAAAAAGAGGCGGAAGCCTTGAAACGCGTTGGCGAAGTACTTTAAATCCGAACACTGACTGGTTTCCATGTCGAATAAATGCCTGTTGTGGTAGTTGGCTGTCGAGTGCATTTTTCAAAAGCTTTGGGGCATTTGTAATACGGATATATATATATATATATATATATATATATTATCTACTGGCGGTCGCCAGTAGATAGTTATAGTTAGGACCTATTTTCCATAGGAAATCCGCGACATTCTATTTGAAATAACTCTCTTGCCGATTGACGAATCTTCGCGAAATTTTCAAACTTTATGGCCCGCTCCGGTCCGCTCCTACCCTGAAAGTCTCGGGGTGATTCGTCAAGCGGGGGCCGAGAAAAAAGGGGGTCCCAAAATGTGATTTCCCCATTCATTTTCCCATAGGAAACTTTAGACACGGCTACAGCCCGAACTGCTGAACGGAATTACACCAAATTTGGCAAAGAGGTAGTTCTTGGTTCAGAAAGAACCCTTTTGTTAAATGGTGTAAATCCGTTCAGTAGTTCCTGAGAAAATCAAAGAAAAATCACACATATATCTATGGCCGCGTTGGATTCGCGCACCCTCCCGATCACGAGCTGTCTGCTAATTGGCTGTCAACACTCCAAACCAGGAAGTGTTGGCAGCCATCTTGTTCCTCGGTAGAACCAAGGAACAAGAAAGCAGTAAAAAAAAGTGCGCAAAACGCACAAAGGGGGCAGGGTAGAAACACCCTGACCCCCTAGGTCTGCTCAGGGGGTCCTACAAGGACCCCCTGGGTAGAAAAAAGACTTTTTTTTTTTTTTTTAAATTGGCAGGATGCGCTCAGGGAGCGCGGATCCTGCCGGAAAAAAACAAAATCGAAGCGTGGTCTCCTGCGCTTCGATGTTAATTTGCCCCCCGGTGGGCCAAGTCCCGGGGGCATGGTGGGGGGGGTTTAAATTTAATGTGGGGGGCCTCTAAGGCCCCCCAAGCCCCGGGGACCACCACCCCCTGGGGCTTAAGAAAATAATGGTGCGGGAGGGCTCTTTGCCCTCCCGCAGCCCCGGGGACCGCCACCCCCCGGGGCTTCTTTTTTTAAAAAACATTTTTGACCTGTGTGGGGGGGCTCCAGCCCCCCCACATGCCCCGGGGACCGCCACCTCCCCGGGGCACTAAACATTTGAATATGGGGGTCCGTTACAGACCCCCAAAGCCCCGGGGACCACCACCTCCCGGGGCTGTGAAATAGTTGGGAGGGGGCCGCGCGCCCCCTCCTGGAGCCCTTGATGGCCCTGGGGACCGCCACCCCCAGGGCCAGCTCCTGCAGTGTCCCGGGGTGCCTACCCCCGGGACACTGCTGTTTGCAATGACAGGACGGGAGCCTCGCGGTTCCCGTCCTGTCATTGCAAACTTGCTTTGGATATTAGAGCGAGAGCAGGAAACCTGCTCTCGCTTCCAATATCCAAAGCTGATTGCTTTCCACATGGGGAGCAGCATGTTAGCTGCTCCCCATGTGGAAAAGCAATGCCGGCTCGCGCAGGAGGCGGGGAGCCGGCGGGACTGTGGGGGATTTGGGGACCCCCCCCACAGTCCCCAACGAGAGGCCAGGCCCCGGGGGATTGGGTCCCCGGGGCCATAAGTGGCCAAGGAGGGGGGCCACGCAGCACCCCTCCCCAAATTATAAAAAAATAAAAAAAAAGGGCAAGGCCGGCCCCGGGGGAGGGGGTCCCCGGGGCCTTAAATGGCCTGAGGAGGGGGGCCACGCAGCCCCCCTCCAAATAAAATTTTTTCAAAATTGAGGGCATGCCCCGGGGGATGGGGTCCCCGGGGCCAATACAGGCCCAGGGAAGGGGGGCCGCGCGGCCCCCTTCCCGTTTTTTTTTTTTAATTTGAAAAAAAAATAAAATGCTCAGGCCCCGGGGGATGGGGTCCCCGGGGCCAAAAGTGGCCAAGGGAAGGGGGGCCACGCAGCCCCCCTCCCATTAAAAAAAACAAGAAAGAAAAAAAACGACCGGCATCGTGCCGGAGGCCCCGCCCCCCTCCCTGCAGTACTCTGCAAATGCGCCCCCTGGCGCGTTTTAAGAAGGGGAAGTAATTCCCCTTGAATACTGGGGGTCCCTGGGGGCCTACTAGCCCACCAGGAACCTCCAGTATGCGCCAGGGGGCTGCGTTGCAGAGAGGTGTACAGAGGCCCACCCCTTTTTACACCTCTCTGCAACGCAGCTCTGTGGCGCTTTTTAGAAGTACATGGTGGGCTAGTTGGACTCCAGGGACCCTCAGGATTCAAGGGGACGTAATCCCCCAACTTAAAACGCGCCATGGGGTGCGTTTGCACAGTGGTGAAGGCAGGGGGCGGGGCTTCAGGTGACCTGTGTGCAAACAGGCCCCGTGGCGCGTTTTAAGATGGGGAATTAAATCCCCTTCAATCCTGAGGGTCCCTGAGGGCCAACTAGCCCACCATGTACTTCTAAAAGCGCCACAGAGCTGCGTTGCAGAGAGGTGTAAAAGGGGCATGGCCTCTGTACACGTCTCTGCAACGCAGCCCCTGGCGCATACTGGAGGTTCCTGGTGGGCTAGTTGGCCCCAGGGGCCCTCAAGATTCAAGGGAACTTAATCCCGCAACTTAAAACGCGCCACGAGGCGCGTTTGCACAGATGTCACCTCAGGCCCCGCCCCTCCCTTCACCATTGTGCAAATATTCCTCTAAAATCAGCCGAAATACGAATTCCGATTTACTCACCTGTTATCAGGAGAGACCTCAGTGCTGCATCTTTCAGCCCAGTGCTGATCCTGAAAAGTAATTTTAACCGTACTTACCAGTAACTTGAATTTCCTTCCATAGGATATCATTGCCTGCTTTTTGCTGAAAAAGTTTCTAAGTGTCGATTTTTGAAACATACAAATATTCCTCTAAAATCGGCCGAAATACGAATTCCGATTTACTCACCTGTTATCAGGAGAGACCTCAGTGCTGCATCTTTCAGCCCAGTACTGATCCTGAAAAGTAATTTTAACCGTACTTACCAGTAACTTGAATTTCCTTCCTTAGGCTAACATTGACTGGTTTCACTTGGAAATTCTTCTAAGTGTGGAGTTTTGGAACTTTATAATATTCCTCTAAAATCAACCGAACTACGAATTCCGATTTACTCACCTGTTATCAGGAGAGAACCCAGTGCTGCATCTTTCATCCCAGTACTGATCCTGAAAAGTAATTTTAACCGTACTTACCAGTAACTTGAATTTCCTTCCTTAGGCTAACATTGACTGGTTTCACTTGGAAATTCTTCTAAGTGTGGAGTTTTGGAACTTTATAATATTCCTCTAAAATCAACCGAACTACGAATTCCGATTTACTCACCTGTTATCAGGAGAGAACCCAGTGCTGCATCTTTTAGCCCAGCACTGACCCTGAAAAGTAATTCTAACCGTACTTACCAGTAACTTATATTTCCTTCCATAGGAATCCATTGTCTGGTTTTCAGCAGAAAAGTTTCAAAGTGTCGATTTTCACAATTTACAAATATTCCTTAAAAATCGCCTGTATGACTTAAACGCATTCTTTCAACTGTTTACAGGAGATGCACCAGTGCTGGATCCAGGATCCAACACTGAGTAAGAAAAAGTAACGATAACACTACTTACCTGCTAAGTGAATTTCCTACCATAGGATAACATTGGTGATTCTATGTGAAAAAGTTTCTAAGTGTCAACTTTTAAAATACAATAATATTCCTTAAAAATCACTACTGTAACCAAAACGCTTTTACTCAACTGTTTACAGGAGATGTCCCAGGACTGAATCTAGGATCCAGTCCTGTGGTTAGAAAAGTAATCCATAAAGTAACTAATTGCATTTAACTAGAAATTCACATTGAGCTCAATGTTGCATTGTGTTTGAAATTGTGTTGCCCATTGCAACAACTGTAACTACTGTACTTAAAACTCTATTGCCTATTTGCAAACTATTTAAACTAAAGTAATTCATTCTGAGAAAGTATATTTTGTAATGTAATGTATAATGTAATTACAATGTAATTTAATAAATAAAATATATAAAAATAAATAGTTTTAAAAAATGTAGTAAATCAGTATCAAAAAAATAAATATAACAATTAATACATTTAAAAATTGTCATTTACAAAACCTTTGAAATTCACTGAAAAAACCATAGGTTTTAGGGGCGTTATAGTTAGAAATTAGCATTTAAAAAACATTTGAAATTCACTGAAAAAACCATAGGTTTCAGGTACGTTATAGTTAGAAATTAGCATTTAAAAAACCTTTGAAATTCACTGAAAAAACCATAGGTTTCAGACACGTTATAGTTAGAAATTAGCATTTAAAAAACCTTTGAAATTCACTGAAAAAACCATAGGTTTTAGGGACAGTTATAGTTAGTTGGACATATCACTCGTACAAAACCCGTGAAATTCCCCTGTTATAGTTAGTTCAGCTAACTATAACTCGCGCACCCAGAATGCACTGCTGATGATGTCACATATTACATCACTCATGACATGGTCAGTGACATCACTGATGACATCACTGATGATATCTCAAATGACATCACTGATGACATCATCCACGTGATAATCTGATGCACCTCCTCACACCCTAATATAACCTTTGATACACCCAATCTAAATTACAGACTGCCATTCGCAAAACCATAGACACTCCAACACCAATTACTACATACCCACTCACTGATTCTTAGGTCTACACACACACATCCACTCACTCACCCGTACAGTCACTCATACTTATGGTCACTCAGTACAGGACTATCATATGCACTCTTACTCCTATATAGACACTCAAACACCGCCACTCATCCATAGAGGTACTCACACACCTAGTCAGTCATGCAAATAATTAAACACACTGCCATTTACTCACCTATACAGTTATACACACACCATCTCACTTAATCATACAAATACTACCACATTGTTACGCTCTTATACAATCACTGATACAAGCACACACTCATCCATACAGCCACTATCACAATCACTCACTCTCGCTTATAGCTATTTATATACTCCAACACACATATATACTGCCTTTCACATATGTAGTTACTCACACATGTACCACTGGGACATACATTCACTCACTAACACACTCTTACACCCACTTACCCACCCATACAGTCTATCACAGATGCACTCTTGAAACCATCCACCCAGTGAATCACCCACTCACACATCTATGCACAGAGTCGCACACACCCCTCCCACACAAACACTCAGGCACCCATACAGATACTCAGACAACCATTCAATAACTCATATAGACACTCATGTAGCTATTCACAAACACATGCAGCCACTTACACAGCAACAGACAGACGGATACAGACATTCACCCAGTTTAGTCACTAACCCATGCATTCAGTAAGATACGTTAAATCACTCACTTATAGAGTCAGTCACGCACCTAAAAAATCATCCATACAGACACTCACACACCCACTCATTCTTCAATACGTCTTTTCCTATATATATTAAAAATATTTAAACTTTACAGAAACACACAGTCACTGGATGATGTCATCAGTGATGTCATTTGAGATGTCATCAGTGATGTCATCAGTGATGTCACTGACCATGTCATGAGTGATGTAATATGTGACGTCATCAGCAGTGCATTGTGGGTGCGCAAGTTATAGTTAGCTGAACTAACTATAACAGGGGAATTTCACGGGTTTTGTACGAGTGAAATGTCCAACTAACTATAACTGTCCCTAAAACCTATGGTTTTTTCAGTGAATATATATATATATATATATACACAAAATATACATACACATGATGCTTGGTAAAATGATATTTGCTCGATTAAACCCCCTCTATATAAATTCCCATGTGTACATTGAAGTGGCAGTATTTACATGGTTTGCTGTCCACATTTATCTTGTGGTACATTTTTCATGTTTTGATATATCTGTTATTATCTTATATATACATAAATATAAACATTCCACATATCGTAGTTATTATTAGCAGGCATAACCCTCTATATATGCACCTATATATATAAATTCACTGAAAAAACCATAGGTTTCAGGGGCGTTATAGTTAGTTGGACATTTCACTCGTACAAAACCATAGAAATTCCCCCGTTATAGTTAGTTCAGCTAACTATAACTCGCGCGCCCGCAATGCACTGCTATGACGTCACATATTACATCACTCATGACATGGTCAGTGACATCACTCATGACATCACTGATGACATCTCAAATGACATCACTGATGACATCATCCTTGTGATAGAGTGGCAGACCTCCTCTCACCCTAATATAACCTTTGATACACACACTCAAAAATACAAACTAACATTTTCAAAACAATGGACATACCAATACCAGTTACAACACACCTATTCAGTAATTCCAAGATCTACACACACATCCACTCATTCACCAACAGTCCCTATACAGTCACTCATACATGTACTCACTCATCATATGTACTCATACACCTATACATCCTGTTCCACACCGCCACTCATCCATAGAGTTACTCACACACATAGTCACACATGCAAACAATGTATCAAACATCCATTTACTTGCATATACAGTTATACACACACTACCACACTTACTTCTACAGAAACTTACACATACTTACTCTCTTAAACAATCACTTATAGAAACACCTACTTATTTGTACAGGAACTCTTCCAATCTCTCACTCTCACATATACTCACTTATATACACCAATACTCACATATACTAGTTTAAAACATATGTAGTTACTCATAAAGACACTATTGAGACAGTCATTCACTCACTAACACACCCATACACATACTCATCCACCTATACAGTCCTGCACACATGCTGTCTTCAACACATACAAACAGTGAGTCACTCATTCATGCATCTATGCACTAAGTAATACCCCCACCGAACCATACAGACACTCATACTGATACTCAAAAAACAACTAATAACCCATATAGACACTCATGTAGCTACTCACCAACCCATGCAGCCACTTATACACAAAGTGAGAGACTGATAAAGATATTTTCATATTTAAACATTACTCACTAACCCATGTATTCACTAAGATACACTTAGTCAGTTATACAATCAATTTTACAAAACAAAATCATCCATTTAGACACTTATATACCCATTTATTCTTCCATCGACCTTGAGATATACATATATAAAACATATTTAATTTTCAGAAAAACACACATTCACTGGATGATGTCATCAGTGATGTCATTTGAGATGTCATCAGTGATGTCATGAGTGATGTCACTGACCATGTCATGAGTGATGTAATATGTGACGTCAACAGCAGTGCATTGCGGGCGCGCGAGTTATAGTTAGCTGAACTAACTATAACGGGGGAATTTCTATGGTTTTGTACGAGTGAAATGTCCAACTAACTATAACGCCCCTGAAACCTATGGTTTTTTCAGTGAATTTCTAAGGTTTTTTAAATGCTAATTTCTAACTATAACGTGCCTGAAACCTATGGTTTTTTCAGTGAATTTCTAAGGTTTTTTAAATGCTAATTTCTAACTATAACGTGCCTGAAACCTATGGTTTTTTCAGTGAATATATATATATTTATTATACTATGTATACATGTGAAAATGTCTCGGTCCCCTGTTTGCCTCGGTGGCACGGAAAAAATGGGTGGAACTGATGTCAGCACGCCGACGAGGTTCTCTTATGGCTCCGATGACGTCATACGGTGTCGCGAGCGGAGCCGTGCTATTATGACGTCCTCGTTGACGTGGGAGAGCTAGGAAAGAATTTCCGTGGAATGCTGGTGCAGGGGATATTCACCTAAGTGTTCAGGCTAGTCCTTTGGGAGCAACTGTTTATGTTGCCACTCCAGAAACCGAAACCAGTGATCCGAGGGCAGAGGCCCTGCAGATGGCACACGAGGTGGGGTGCCCAGTCGTGTGCACCGGCGGGGCAGCGAAGTGACAAGCACCACAACCCACAAAAAAGGTAACGAGGGCACTGAATAACACAGGATCTTCTCTTTGTATCTGGCAGGAACAACAAAGTTAAAATGCCTTAGTACCAAAATGTAGAATTAGTGCTACAACGGTCTTCAAGAGGAACTGCGATATCGCTTCTGCCTCCCGTACCCTGGAGGTGGCACATGGGTCACGCGGTACGGTCATACTGCGGTGGGACGCACACTCGTTGACCTCTCATGGCACTGCTCCACACTTCAGGGAGGACGCTTTCCATTAGCTATGTTTTCTGATGACATGTCGCGCCGGCCCCGTCCAACAACAGAACTCCTTTAGATCCAAACAGACTCTTCCACTCTCTCACCGGAAGTGAAACCAGGCCACGCGGACACTTTCACAATACAACAGCCGGGAATGCACTTTTCGGTAAAAAAACACATTCCTTCCTCCTAATTAATCAAATAAACGTCTCACTGAAGAACAGGGGCCAGCTTCGATCGGTAAACAGCCGTTACAACGACTTTTTTACTTTGCGATACCATTACAACGCATGCATTACCACGCATGCGTTGTACATCACGAAGTCATTACTATGCATTTTTTTAGAACGCATGGTCATTTACAGAGGCTGTTCCGTTTCCTCACAACGACGTGCACCGCCCCTCAGAGACGACGTGAAGCAGGAACCACGAGGAGAGAGGAACCACGAGGAGTGAGAGGTAAGGGGATTGGGCATGGGGTGGAGGTTTCTTTTCTAGGGTTTAGGGTAGTGCAGTGGTGTTTGGGTGGTGTAGGGGGTCGTGCTGGGGGTAGTGTTTTAGGGTTTAGGGTAGTGCAGTGGTGTTTGGGTAGTGTAGGGTGTCGTGCTGAGGGGTAGTGTTTTAGGCTTTAGGGTAGTGCAGTGGTGTATGGGTTGTGTAGGGGGTCGTGCTGGGTTAGTGTTTTAGGGTTTAGGGTAGTGCAGTGGTGTTTGAGTAGTATAGGGGGTCATGCTGGGTTAGTGTTTTAGGGTTTAGGGTAGTGCAGTGGTGTTTGTGTAGTGTAGGGGGTCATGCTGGGGGTAGTGTTTTATGGTTTAGGGTAGTGCAGTGGTGTTTGGGTAGTGTAGGGGGTCATGCTGGGGGTAGATTTAGGGTTTAGGGTAGTGCAGTGGTGTTTGGGTAGTATAGGGAGTCATGCTGGGGGTAGTGTTTTAGGGTTTAGGGTAGTGCAGTGGTGTTTGTGTAGTGTAGGGGTCATGCTGGGGGTAGTGTTTTAGGGTTTATGTTAGTGCAGTGGTGTTTGGGTAGTGTAGGGGTTAGTGCTGAGGTAGTGTTTTAGGGTTTAGGGTAGTGCCGTGGTGTTTGTGTAGTGTAGGGGGTAGTGCTGGGGGTAGTGTTTTAAGGTTTAGGGTAGTGCAGTGGTGTTTGGGTAGTGTAGGGGTTCATGCTGGGGGTAGTGTTTTAGGGTTTAGGGTATGGCAGTGGTGTTTGGGTAGTGTAGGGGGTCGTGCTGGGAGTCGATTTAGGGTTTAGAGTAATGCAGTGGTGTTTGTATAGTTTAGGGGGGTTTAGGGTAGTGCAGTGGTGTTCGTGTAGTGTAGGGGGTCATGCTGGGGGTTGTGTTTTAGGGTTTAGGGTAGGGCAGTGGTGTTTGTGTAGTGTAGGGGGTAGTGTTTTAGGGTTTAGGGTAGTGCAGTGGTGTTTGTGTAGTGTAGGGGGTCATGCTGTGGGTAGTGTTTTAGTGTTTAGGGTAGTGCAGTTGTGTTTGTGTAGTGTACGGGGTCGTGTTTAGGGTATAGGGTAGTGCAGTGGTGTTTGGGTAGTGTAGGGGTTGTGCTGGGGGTAGTGTTTTAGGGTTTAGGGTAGTGCAGTGGTGTTTGTGTAGTGTGATAGGTCATGCTGGGGGTAGATTTAGGGTTTAGTGTAGTGCAGTGGTGTTTAGGTAGTGTAGGGAGTCGTGCTGGGGGTAGTGTTTTAGGGTTTAGGGTAGTCCAGTGGTGTTTGTGTAGTGTAGGGAGTCGTGCTGGGGGTAGTGTTTTAGGGTTTAGGGTAGTGCAGTGGTGTTTGTGTAGTGTAGGGGGTAGTGCTGGGGGTAGTGTTTTAAGGTTTAGGGTAGTGCAGTGGTGTTTGGGTAGTGTAGGGGTTCATGCTGGGGGTAGTGTTTTAGGGTTTAGGGTATGGCAGTGGTGTTTGGGTAGTGTAGGGGGTCGTGCTGGGAGTCGATTTAGGGTTTAGAGTAATGCAGTTGTGTTTGTATAGTGTAGGGGGGTTTAGGGTAGTGCAGTGGTGTTCGTGTAGTGTAGGGGGTCATGCTGGGGGTTGTGTTTTAGGGTTTAGGGTTTAGGGTAGGGCAGTGGTGTTTGTGTAGTGTAGGGGGTAGTGTTTTAGGGTTTAGGGTAGTGCAGTGGTGTTTGTGTAGTGTAGGGGGTCATGCTGTGGGTAGTGTTTTAGGGTTTAGGGTAGTGCAGTTGTGTTTGTTTAGTGTACGGGGTCGTGTTTTAGGGTATAGGGTAGTGCAGTGGTGTTTGGGTAGTGTAGGGGGTCATGCTGGTGTTAGTGTTTTAGGGTTTAGGGTAGTGCAGTGGTGTTTGGGTAGTGTAGGGGTTGTGCTGGGGGTAGTGTTTTAGGGTTTAGGGTAGTGCAGTGGTGTTTGTGTAGTGTGGGAGGTCATGCTGGGGGTAGATTTAGGATTTAGTGTAATGCAGTGGTGTTTAGGTAGTGTAGGGAGTCGTGCTGGGGGTAGTGTTTTAGGGTTTAGGGTAGTCCAGTGGTATTTGTGTAGTGTAGGGAGTCGTGCTGGGGGTAGTGTTTTAGGGTTTAGGGTAGTGCAGTGGTGTTTGGGTAGTGTAGGGGGTCGTGCTGGGGTAGTGTTTTAGGGTTTAGGGTAGTGCAGTGGTGTTTGTGTAGTGTAGGGGGTCCTGCTGGGGGTAGTGTTTTAGGGTTTAGGGTAGTGCAATGGTGTTTGTGTAGTGTAGGGGGTAGTGTTTTAGGGTTTAGGGTAGTGCAGTGGTGTTTGTGTACTGTAGGGGGTCGTGCTGGGTTCTAGTGTTTTAGGGTTTAGGGTAGTGCAGTGGTATTTGTGTAGTGTAGGGGGTAGATTTAGGGTTTAGGGTAGTGCAGTGGTGTTTGGGTAGTGTAGGGGGTCGTGCTGGGGGTAGTGTTTTTGAGTTTAGGGTAGTGCAGTTGTGTTTGGGTAGTGAAGGGGGTCGTGCTGGGGTATTGTTTTAGGGTTTAGGGTAGTGCAGTGGTGTTTGGGTAGTGTAGGGGTCAACCAACATGAATTTGTCCTTGTGTGATGTGTAACCAATGCTCATGTAAAGCACTCCAATACCTGACCAGTCTGCACTATATAAAACTGCAAAAAAACAAAAAATAAAAAGTGTTTTGCACACTTCTGTCATTGGGCTATACGTGGGCTACCTCTGGGTGATATTTGTGCTACATTTGGGCTCTTTTTTCTCTGGTGGCCATCTTGGGAGACTTATTTGTTATGAAGTTTCCTAATTTCCTCATTTTCTACAGCCTCCTCAGTAGGAAATGCTTTCAGTTTTTACTTTGATTCCATCAAGAAGGCATTCAGATGTGTCACACATTTGCCATACATTTAGAATGTTAGCACTCTAGTTGTTCATTAGATCACTGTAGTAAAGCTACTGCTCACCAAGGAGTTAACTGGAAGTCTACTGCTGGTATTGAAAGTGATTGTTTCAGTCTGCATGTCAGAATTTTCTAATGAAATAGAAGAGGATTTAAGATCTCACTTAAAACATGCCCTAAATTTTCTTTTTGCAGCACTAACCATAATTTCTATGGCAAAATGAACCCCCTCATTTTGTTCCTTTTTAAATTAAATGTTTTAAGTGTTACCAGTTTATTCCAATCAAGATGGCTTCAGGTGTGCCATACTTTTGTCATAAGTAAGACTGTTAGCGCTCTAGTTGTTCTTTAGAACACTCTGGGAAGCTGCAGTAGAACACAAAGGCATCAACTGACAGGCTGCTCCTGTTGAAATATAACAGGAAGATATTTGAGATCACACTTGAAACATGTCCTAATTTTTCTTTCTACAGCACTAACCATAATTTCTATGAAAAAATGAACCCCATCATTTTGTTCCTTTTTAAATTAAATTTTTTAAGTGTTACCAGTTTATTCCAATCAAGATGGCTTCAGGTGTGCCATACTTTTGTCATAAGTAAGGCTGTTAGCACTCTAGTTGTTCTTTAGAACACTCTGGGAAGCTGCAGTAGAACACAAAGGAATCAACTGACAGTCTCTGCCATTGTTGGATGTACATGTTTTACTGAGAATGTCAGACTTCATTCTCACATGACTGAGAAAGATAATGTGAATTTACAGAAAATATGCTCTCATTTTAGCTTCTGGAGCACCTTCCAAAACTGTATGGGACAAGAATGTGAAAATAGTTTTCTCTCAAACATGATTCATGATATCCCAGCAGAAGGTTTTTCACAGGGTAAAATCACCTTAGAACACACCACAATTGCTGAAATTAGTATGGTACCATCAACAAATGAATTCTAATGTAACTAAAGTCTGTTATCACCCTTTATAGTTCTCCTTTTGGTAACCCTCAAAATCTTCGATTCACTACAATGCATTTCAATGGGGTACTATCATTTATATTGGTCCCAAGATGGCTGCCAGCAATTCCAGGATGAAGTGCTGACAGCCAATCAGATCTCACGATGACATGTGTGCTTAGGCTCCGCCCAGATATATATGTGTTTTTACTTTTGATTTTCTCAGCATCTACTGAACAGATTTACACCATTTAACAAAACGGGTTCTTTCTGAACCAAGAACTACCTCTTTGCCAAATTTGGTGTAATTCTGTTCAGCAGTTCGGGCTGTAGCCTTGCATAAAGTTTCCTATGGGAAATTGATTTTTTGACTCTTATTTTTTTAATTTCTCCGCAACTACTGAACGGATTTACACCATTTAACAAAAAGGGTTCTTTCTGAACCAAGAACTACCTCTTTGCCAAATTTTGTGTAATTCAGTTTAGCAGTTCGGGCTGTAGCCGTGGCTAAAGTTTCCTATGGGAAAATGAATGGGGAAAACACGTTTTGGGACCCCCCTTTTTTCTCGGCCCCCGCTTGACGAATCACCCCGAAACTTTCAGGGTAGGAGTGGACCGGAGCGGGCCATAAAGTTTGAAAATTTCGTGAAGATTCCTCAACCGACGCAAGAGTTATTTCAAATAGAATGTTGCGGATTTCCTATGGAAAATAGGTCCTAACTATAACTATCTACTGGCGACCGCCAGTAGATAATATATATATATATATGTATATATATCACCAGTTCCTCCGTATGCAACCACTTCCTTTCTGCCAGAAAGAAACGGAGAGCGAACCACAAATATTGTGCTTTAATCCATATTTATTCATCCATAACAAACACCATGACCGCCATGACGCGTTTCGGTCTCACAAGACCTTGATCACATGACACGCCTTAGGAGAATCCTGTTACATTTAAAGTGCCAGTGCATACACACGTGAGCTCAACCAATTCCAATAGACATCAAGGAAATACTCATACGGTAAATTCAATGCATGTGCAAAATCCGCAAAAATAGGCCTAAATCAGCATGGTATAATGCATTTGAGGACAATAAATATATAAATAACAAATAATATACATGGTAACATCATCACGTAAAATACATATTTTGTTACAACTCACGAATAAAGATTAAATATTATTCGAAAAGTGCAGTCAAAAATTTATACAGCACTTCTATATCATTATATCTGTTTAATACATTTATGAAGCAGGGTAAAAACTAAGATAAAACCACTGCTAAAATTCATCCTCATGTCTTCTCAGTTATAGTAGGGTTTAAAACCTAATTTAAAAAACCATACTAAAAACGTCTGTACTGCATCATGTTAATTCAAAAATGCTAGTCTGTGCTGAAATTCCTTCGACAGGGTCTAGTATCAGTGGATGACACTTAAACTTGCATGATGTCTAAGTCCAAAGTGCAAAGTGTCTAAAGTGCAAATGTGCAATCAATATAAATATATTGTAAAAAATTGTGTGCTAAAGTTAAAACCAGGATGTTTTAGTATTGAAATAGGTCTTTACTAAAAACTAACTAGCATAATGCTGTTGCAGCTGGTAGCAGATCTTAGATAGAGAAAGTCAATATGTCGCTAATGCTGATTAGGGTGATGGGAGTACCTATGCTGTAAGTTTATTGACTACAAGCATGCGTAAAAGTCTTCGCTGGAGTTATGACCATTAGGTGTCTTGGTATCCAACCGAATAATGTATTTGGTCTCGAGCTGTCGAAGTTTGGCCTCACGGTTGCCCCCTCTTCTTGAACTAGGAATGGCATCAATCAAGAAGTATTTAAGATTGTCCAGATTGTTTCTTTGAGTCTCCCTGAAGTGACGTGCCACAGGGTAAGTCGCATCCGAGTTGGTGATTGCTCTCATGTGTTGCAATATTCTCTTGTGGGCCTGCAACTTGGTGCTACCCACATATTGCAACCCACAAGAGCACTCCAACACATAGATCACAAACTCGGTGCGACATGTTAAGAATATGTTGATTTTGATAGGCTCAGTTCTAAATGGAATATTGTAGACAGTTTTGTTCACCCCATATCTGCACGCTCTGCAGTTATTGCATTTGTAGAATCCATTACGTTTAGTTAGCCAATTAGTGGTAGGTCTAATTTCAGGGCTACTTTTGACAAGGGCATCTCTAATAGATCCTCCTTTTCTAAACGTAATGTTGGGGTATCTAGGAAGATCTTTGCCTATTGTGGGGTCACTGCGTACTACCATCCAACTTTTATTGATTATTTTGCATAATGCTTTGTGTTGTTTATTGTATGTTAGTATGAGTCTCGTCTCCTGATTCTGTATGTGCATTGTCTTAACTGCTTTAGGGGTATTTTTTGATAGCAATGCCAGCCTATCCTGATTGTTGGCTTTTTTGATAGCAGTGTCAATAGTCTTCTCACTGTAACCTCTGGCTAGGAAACGATTTTTGCTTTCTTTTTGTGCGTGCACCAGGTCTACATGCTGCAAATGCGTCTTATTCTCAACATCTCTCCATATGGTATACTATATATGAGATGTTGAGGATGGTAGCTGGTAGCGTGTAATACGCTATTGCCTGCTGTGTCTTTGCGGTGTAGCTTAGTTTCAATTTGTTGGTTATAGATAAAGACCTCTACATCTAAAAAGTTGACTGATTGATGACTGATTGTGGCGGTGAAATGTAAGTTTAAATTGTTAATATTAATAGCCTTTACAAACTCACATGCCATTATCTCTGTGCCCTGCCAGATAATAAATAAATCATCTATATACCTTAACCAGGCCACCACATGATTATCCATTCTTTCACTGAAGTTAGTTCTTAATATCTTTCCCTCCCACCAACCCATATGGAGGCAAGAGTAGCTGGGAGAAAAACAAGCCCCCATAGCTACTCCTCTTGTTTGTTGGTATGTTTGATTTTCAAATAAAAAATAGTTGTTATCAAGGCAAAAGATTATCATATTAATTAACATTCGGTTGTGATGAAACAAATGCAAAGGTCTCTTTCCCAGATAGTATTCAATTGCTTTTATACCGTCTTTGTGGTGAATACTGGTATATAGTGAAGTCACATCTAAAGATATAAGAAGATAGTCTGGACACCATTTGTATTTAGTCAACTGTTTTAAGAAGTCTCTAGTGTCCTGTATATACGAGGCTAGATCACGAACAAGTTCTTGCAAAAAGAAGTCTATGTATTTTGAGGTGTTTTCCAGGAGACTTCCTCGTGCGGATATTATTGGTCTGCCCGGTGGTTTAGTCAAATGTTTATGTATTTTATGGATGAAGTATATGACCGGCATGGTGGGGTGATCGTTCTTCAAAAACTTGAATTCGTCCATACTAAGGAGTCCCGCACTGCGCCATGCCATGAGTTTGGAATAAAATTCTTTCCACAATGTTTTTGCTATTTGAATGTTACTCTTTTTGTAACAATTGGTATCGTTCACTTGGTCTGTTGCCTCTCTCATGTATTCAGCTCTGGGCCATAATACGACATTCCATCCCTTTTCTGAGTTTCTGATAATTACTTGCTCATTTTGTTGTAATTTTCTGATTAGTTTGTTATATGTTTCTTGTTGATGATCATATTTTTTGCGTGCTCGGGCAGTTCGATAATGTAATTGTTTTATGTCCGTAGTTATTAATTCGTTGAACACATCTATACCATCTTTTGGCATGATTGGTTGGAACATAGATTTAGCCTTATAGTTGGTTCGTATTGTGCCAAATGCAATGTTGTTAGGACTGCCCATATCATTATTTGTTTCTACATTTTCTCGTTCTAGTTGTTGTAGGTCCATAAGGAGTTCTGCGTCCGACGCTGTAAGTAGAGTCATTGAGTCATCATTGGTCGCCTCCATAATGTTTATGTCACTTCGATTTTTTTGACTTGTTTAATTAGTTTGATGGAATTTACGTAGTTTAATTTTATGGATAAATTTAAACACATCGATGGGTGTCTGTACATAGTCAAAGTTGATCTGAGGACAGTATGAGAGTCCGAGAGAGAGCAATTGAATTTCCGCTTCGTCGAGGGTAACAGGTGACAAATTAATCACAGTTTTGTTTCCTGACTCTACATTGTCTGTTGTGTTTTCCATTTCTTGTTGTTGTTTCGCGGCTAGTAGGTTTTGCCTTCTCTTTCGGAGTTTGCGCCTTTCCCTCCATTTGCGGTTGCGTCTTTGTTTGCTTGTGGATTTTGTTTCCTTGGGCGAAGGGTTTGTCGCCTGTCGTGTCTGAGACAGCTTACTTCCTCTGCCAGGGAAAACTTTTGAAACCCCAACTGCAATGTCATTCTTGCTTGTTCATTGTCAGACTCACTTTCAACCGCCGAACTGATGTCAGACGCTGAGGTCGAGGCTAAGGCAGTGTTACGGTCACTCAATTGCTGGTCTCCTTTGACCGAAAGTTTGCTTCCTGCTTTCAACGCGTCATATTTTTTTGCAAAGGTAAATATTCTTCCTTGCTCATAGTCTTGTTTGTCGCGTTGAAATTTGTACGTTTTCCTCTGTTTGATTATTTCTTCTTCTTTCTGCAGCCTTACTACCATTTCCTCTTGATGTTTAGAGGTGGTCATTGCTTTCAACTTTACTTATTTCCACATTTAATTCATCAATTTGTGTTTGTAACGCAATTCTGTCGCGTTCAGCGTACTTAACAAGGATTTCAACCAATTTTTTTGATGAATCGAGATTACATTCCGCCCATTCTCGTAACATTCTGGGGTCCGGGTTTTCGTAGCTAGGGGCAATCATAATACGCAAACCCCTAGGGACTCAACCAATTTCTAAATATCAATTGAGAGACTTATGCTCCCACCATTTGGATTGTTCCGATTTCATCAACTTCTCTAATTTTTTGTACATGTCTCTAATGTTCGTCTTCTCCCCTGTCGATGGACCAGCTAGAGCCCTAGCTTGTTGTGGGGTGCTTGGTGAATCATCGAATATTACGTCTGCTGCTGCCTCTCTACTCCTCATCGCGTCTGCAGTCATGGCGAAAGTATATATCTGAGGCAATTAGGGTAACAAACTGTTGATACAATGTCTTTGTTTGTTAATTGCACACCTCCCCTCTGGAAACTTCCCGTCTTCTCCTACCTCTTGTGGAAAATTGGCGTTTCACGCGTCCTCCGACCCGTTCCTCATCGTTCCACTGCAGGCGTAGATTCTTTTGTCGGATATCCGGGGGCTACTGTGGCTTTCCTTCCCAGAAACAACATTTACGTCCAGCGAACGCCGGACACAGCTTCCTGCCACTTGGCCCAGAATGAGGAGGGGGTTCGCCGTTTACCGAGGAAGCCTTCTCGGCACAACTATTACCAGTTCCTCCTTATGCAGCCACTTCCCTTCTGCAGGAAAGAAACGGAGAGCGAACCACAAATATTGTGCTTTAATCCATATTTATTCTGCTATAACAAACACCATGACCGCCATGACACATTTCGGTCTCACAGGACCTTGATCACATGACACACGTTAGGAGAATCCTGTTACATTTAAAGTGCCAGTGCATACACATGTGAGCTCAACCAATTCCAATAGACATCAAGGAAATACTCATACGGTAAATTCAATGCATGTGCAAAATCCGCAAAAATTGGCCTAAATCAGCATGGTATAATGCATTTGAGGACAATAAATATATAAATAACATATAATATACATGGTAACATCATCACGTAAAATACATATTTTGTTACAACTCGCGAATAAAGATTGAATATTATTCGAAAATTGCAGTCAAAAATGTATACAGCACTTCTAAATCATTATATCTGGAGGGCTTGGAAACAAATTAAATTAAAAATAAATGGAGGATAGCAACGCGCACCCACTGAAGGGTATTATTGAGCACTGTGACACTACATATACCAGAAAGCAATGGAGAATTGGACTCACCTGAGAGGCCTCAGTAAGGGGGAGTCAAAAGTAAGAGCTTGCAGGGTTTGAAGTGTCTCGGAAAGCTGGTGCTCTGCTTCTCTGTTAACCTGTGACCAAGGGCTGGGTTGGCCCGAAACGCGTAAGGTATCCAAGTATCGGAGTGAAAATGCCAGTTTACCAGTGAATATTGAAGAACTCTGTTGGGAGTAAACTGCTGTGGAGTGCTTCCTCATTTTTTGGACAAACTTGGGAACATATATATATTTATATATATATCATTCAACAAACTTCCCCAGTTTATACATATAGATATAGATGTGGATATATAGATATATATAAATATCTATAGATGTATACACACTTATATTTCTTCACCATATTATATATATCAGGTATGTATGTATAAATATAAATATATATATATATATATATATATATAAAATCTACTGGTAGTAGATAGTTATAGTTAGGACCTATTTTCCATAGGAAATCCGCAACATTCTATTTGAAATAACTCTTGTGTCGGTTGAGGAATCTTTGCGAAATTTTCAAACTTTATGGCCCGCTCTGGTCCGCTCCTACCCTGAAAGTTTCGGGGTGATTCGTCAAGCGGGGCCCGAGAAAAAAGGGGGGTCCCAAAACGTGTTTTCCCCATTCATTTTCCCATAGGAAACTTTAGCCACGGCTACAGCCCGAACTGCTGAACGGAATTACACAAAATTTGGCAAAGAGGTAGTTCTTGGTTCAGAAAGAACCCTTTTTGTTAAATGGTGTAAATCCGTTCAGTAGTTGCGGATAAATTAAAAAAATAAGAGTCAAAAAATCAATTTTCCATAGGAAACTTTATGCAAGGCTACAGCCCCAACTGCTGAACGGAATTACACCAAATATGGCAAAGAGGTAGTTCTTGGCTCAGAAAGAACCCTTTTTGTTAAATGGTGTAAATCCGTTTAGTAGTTGCTGAGAAAATCAAAAGAAAAACACATATATATCTGGGCGGAGCCTAAGCACACATGTCATCGTGAGATCTGATTGGCTGTCAGCACTTCATCCTGGAATTGCTGGCAGCCATCTTGGGACCAATATAAATGATAGTACCCCATTGAAATGCATTGTAGTGAATCGAAGATTTTGAGGGTTACCAAAAGGAGAACTATAAAGGGTGATAACAGACTTTAGTTACATTAGAATTCATTTGTTGATGGTACCATACTAATTTCAGCAATTGTGGTGTGTTCTAAGGTGATTTTACCCTGTGAAAAACCTTCTGCTGGGATATCATGAATCATGTTTGAGAGAAAACTATTTTCACATGCTTGTCCCATACAGTTTTGGAAGGTGCTCCAGAAGCTAAAATGAGCATATTTTCTGTAAATTCACATTATCTTTCTCAGTCATGTGAGAATGAAGTCTGACATTCTCAGTAAAACATGTACATCCAACAATGGCAGAGACTGTCAGTTGATTCCTTTGTGTTCTACTGCAGCTTCCCAGAGTGTTCTAAAGAACAACTAGAGCGCTAACAGCCTTACTTATGACAAAAGTATGGCACACCTGAAGCCATCTTGATTGGAATAAACTGGTAACACTTAAAACATTTAATTTAAAAAGGAACAAAATGATGGGGTTCATTTTGTCATAGAAATTATGGTTAGTGCTGTTGAAAGAAAAATTAGGACATGTTTCAAGTGTGATCTCAAATATCTTGCTGTTATATTTCAACAGGAGCAGCCTGTCAGTTGATGCCTTTGTGTTCTACTGCAGCTTCCCAGAGTGTTCTAAAGAACAACTAGAGCGCTAACAGTCTTACTTATGACAAAAGTATGGCACACCTGAAGCCATCTTGATTGGAATAAACTGGTAACACTTAAAACATTTAATTTAAAAAGGAACAAAATGAGGGGGTTCATTTTGCCATAGAAATTATGGTTAGTGCTGTAGAAAGAAAAATTAGGACATGTTTTATGTGAGATCTCAAATATCTTCCTGTTATATTTCAACAGGAGCAGCCTGTCAGTTGATGCCTTTGTGTTCTACTGCAGCTTCCCAGAGTGTTCTAAAGAACAACTAGAGTGCTAACAGCCTTACTTATGACAAAAGTATGGCACACCTGAAGCCATCTTGATTGGAATAAACTGGTAACACTTAAAACATTTAATTTAAAAAGGAACAAAATGAGGGGGTTCATTTTGCCATAGAAATTATGGTTAGTGCTGCAAAAAGAAAATTTAGGGCATGTTTTAAGTGAGATCTCAAATCCTCTTCTATTTCATTAGAAAATTCTGACATGCAGACTGAAACAATCACTTTCAATACCAGCAGTAGACTTCCAGTTAACTCCTTGGTGAGCAGTAGCTTTACTACAGTGATCTAATGAACAACTAGAGTGCTAACATTCTGAATTTATGGCAAATGTGTGACACATCTGAATGCCTTCTTGATGGAATCAAAGTAAAAAACTGAAAGCATTTCCTACTGAGGAGACTGTAGTAAATGAGGAAATTAGGAAACTTCATATCAAATAAGTCTCCCAAGATGGCCACCAGAGAAAAAAGAGCCCAAATGTAGCACAAATATCACCCAGAGGTAGCCCACGTATAGCCCAATGACAGAAGTGTGCAAAACACTTTTCATTTTTTGTTTTTTTGCAATTTTATATAGTGCAGACTGGTCAGGTATTGGAGTGCTTTACATGAGCATTGGTTACATCACACAAGGACAAATTCATGTTGGTTGACCCCTACACTACCCAAACACCACTGCACTACCCTAAACCCTAAACCACTACCCCCAGCATGACCCCCTTCACTACCCAAACACAACTGCACTACCCTAAACTCAAAAACACTACCCCCAGCAAGACCTCCTACACTACCCAAACACCACTGCACTACCCTAAACCCTAAATCTACCCCCTACACTACACAAATACCACTGCACTACCCTAAACCCTAAAACACTAGAACCCAGCACGACCCCCTACAGTACACAAACACCACTGCACTACCCTAAACCCTAAAACACTACCCCCTACACTACACAAACACCATTGCACTACCCTAAACCCTAAAACACTACCCCCAGCATGACCCCCTACACTACACAAATACCACTGCACTACCCTAAACCCTAAAACACTACCCCAGCACGACCCCCTACACTACCCAAACACCACTGCACTACCCTATACCCTAAAACACGACCCCATACACTACACAAACACAACTGCACTACCCTAAACCCTAAAACACTACCCACAGCATGACCCCCTACACTACACAAACACCACTGCACTACCCTAAACCCTAAAACACTAACCCCTACACTACACAAACACCACTGCCCTACCCTAAACCCTAAAACACAACCCCCAGCATGACCCCCTACACTACACAAACACCACTGCACTACCCTAAACCCCCTATACTATACAAACACCACTGCATTACTCTAAACCCTAAAACACTACCCCCAGCACGACCCCCTCACAACACAAACACCACTGCACTACCCTAAACCCTAAATCGACCCCCAGCACGACCCCCTACACTACCCAAACACCACTGCCATACCCTAAACCCTAAAACACTACCCCAGCATGAACCCCTACACTACCCAAACACCACTGCACTACCCTAAACCTTAAAACACTACCCCCAGCACTACCTCTAAACTACACAAACACCACTGCACTACCCTAAACCCTAAAACACTACCCCAGCACTACCCCCTACACTACCCAAACACCACTGCACTAACATAAACCCTAAAACACTACCCCCAGCACAACCCCCTACACTACACAAACACCACTGCACTACCCTAAGCCCTAAAACACTACCCCCAGCACGACTCCCTACACTACCCAAACACCACTGCACTACCCTAAACCCTAAATCTACCCCCAGCACGACCCCCTACACTACCCAAACACCACTGCACTACCCTAAACCATAAAACACTACCCCCAGCATGACCCCCTACACTACATAAACACCACTGCACTACCCTAAACCCTAAAACACTAACCCAGCATGACCCCCTACACTACTCAAACACCACTGTACTACCCTAAACCCTAAAACACTAACCCAGCACGACCCCCTACACTACCCATACACCACTGCACTACCCTAAAGCCTAAAACACTACCCCCAGCACGACCCCCTACACTACCCAAACACCACTGCTCTACCCTAAACCCTAAAACACTACCCCCAGCACGACCCCCTACACCACCCAAACACCACTGCACTACCCTAAACCCTAGAAAAGAAACCCCCACCCCATGCCCAATCCCCCTTACCTCTCACTCCTCGTGGTTCCTATCTCCTCGTGGTTCCTGCTTCACGTCGTCTCTGAGGGGCGGTGCACGTCGTTGTGAGGAAACGGAACAGCCTCTGTTTCCTTACAACGACATGGATCGTCTACATGGTTTTTAGAACGCATGGTCATTTACCATACATACCTTTACAACAAAATTCGTTGTAAAGGCATGCGTGGTAAATGACCATGCGTTCTAAAAATGCGTAGTAATGACTTTGTGATGTACAACGCATGCGTGGTAATGCATGCGTTGTAATGGTATCGCAAAGTAAAAAAGTCATTGTAACGGCTGTTTACCGATCGAAGCTGGCCCCTGTTCTTCAGTGAGACGTTTATTTGATTAATTAGGAGGAAGGAATGTGTTTTTTTACCGAAAAGTGCATTCCCGGCTGTTGTATTGTGAAAGTGTCCGCGTGGCCTGGTTTCACTTCCGGTGAGAGAGTGGAAGAGTCTGTTTGGATCTAAAGGAGTTCTGTTGTTGGACGGGGCCGGCGCGACATGTCATCAGAAAACATAGCTAATGGAAAGCGTCCTCCCTGAAGTGTGGAGCAGTGCCATGAGAGGTCAACGAGTGTGCGTCCCACCGCAGTATGACCGTACCTCGTGACCCATGTGCCACCTCCAGGGTACGGGAGGCAGAAGCGATATCGCAGGTCCTCTTGAAGACCGTTGTAGCACTAATTCTACATTTTGGTACTAGGGCATTTTAACTTCGTTGTTCCTGCCAGATACAAAGAGAAGATCCTGTGTTATTCAGTGCCCTCGTTACCTTTTTTGTGGGTTGTGGTGCTTGTCACTTCGCTGCCCTGCCGGTGCACACGACTGGGCACCCCACCTCGTGTGCCATTTGCAGGGCCTCTGCCCTCGGATCACTGGTTTCGGTTTCTGGAGTGGCAACATAAACAGTTGCTCCCAAAGGACTAGCCTGAACACTTAGGTGAATATCCCCTGCACCAGCATTCCACGGAAATTCTTTCCTAGCTCTCCCACGTCAACGAGGACGTCATAATAGCACGGCTCCGCTCGCGACACCGTATGACGTCATCGGAGCCATAAGAGAACCTCGTCGGCGTGCTGACATCAGTTCCACCCATTTTTTCCATGCCACCGAGGCAAACAGGGGACCGAGACATTTTCACATGTATACATAGTATAATAAATATATATATATTCACTGAAAAAACCATAGGTTTCAGGCACGTTATAGTTAGAAATTAGCATTTAAAAAACCTTAGAAATTCACTGAAAAAACCATAGGTTTCAGGCACATTATAGTTAGAAATTAGCATTTAAAAAACCTTAGAAATTCACTGAAAAAACCATAGGTTTCAGGGGCGTTATAGTTAGTTGGACATTTCACTCGTACAAAACCATAGAAATTCCCCCGTTATAGTTAGTTCAGCTAACTATAACTCGCACGCTCCGCAATGCACTGCTGATGACGTCACATATTACATCACTCATGACATGGTCAGTGACATCACTCATGACATCACTGATGACATCTCAAATGACATCACTGATGACATCATCCAGTGAATGTGTGTTTTTCTGAAAATTAAATATGTTTTATATATGTATATCTCAAGGTCGATGGAAGAATAAATGGGTATATAAGTGTCTAAATGGATGATTTTGTTTTGTAAAATTGATTGTATAACTGACTAAGTGTATCTTAGTGAATACATGGGTTAGTGAGTAATGTTTAAATATGAAAATATCTTTATCAGTCTCTCACTTTGTGTATAAGTGGCTGCATGGGTTGGTGAGTAGCTACATGAGTGTCTATATGGGTTATTAGTTGTTTTTTGAGTATCAGTATGAGTGTCTGTATGGTTCGGTGCGGGGTATTACTTAGTGCATAGATGCATGAATGAGTGACTCACTGTTTGTATGTGTTGAAGACAGCATGTGTGCAGGACTGTATAGGTGGATGAGTATGTGTATGGGTGTGTTAGTGAGTGAATGACTGTCTCAATAGTGTCTTTATGAGTAACTACATATGTTTTAAACTAGTATATGTGAGTATTGGTGTATATAAGTGTGTATATGTGAGAGTGAGAGATTGGAAGAGTTCCTGTACAAATAAGTAGGTGTTTCTATAAGTGATTGTTTAAGAGAGTAAGTATGTGTAAGTTTCTGTAGAAGTAAGTGTGGTAGTGTGTGTATAACTGTATATGCAAGTAAATGGATGTTTGATACTTTGTTTGCATGTGTGACTATGTGTGTGAGTAACTCTATGGATGAGTGGCGGTGTGTAACAGGATGTATAGGTGTATGAGTACATATGATGAGTGAGTACATGTATGAGTGACAGTATAGGGACTGTTGGTGAATGAGTGGATGTGTGTGTAGATCTTGGAATTACTGAATAGGTGTGTTGTAACTGGTATTGGTATGTCCATTGTTTTGAAAATGTTAGTTTGTATTTTTGAGTGTGTGTATCAAAGGTTATATTAGGGTGAGAGGAGGTCTGCCACTCTATCACAAGGATGATGTCATCAGTGATGTCATCAGTGATGTCATTTGAGATGTCATCAGTGATGTCATGAGTGATGTCACTGACCATGTCATGAGTGATGTAATATGTGACGTCATCAGCAGTGCATTGCGGGCGCGCGAGTTATAGTTAGCTGAACTAACTATAACGGGGGAATTTCTATGGTTTTGTATGAGTGAAATGTCCAACTAACTATAACGCCCCTGAAACCTATGGTTTTTTCAGTGAATATATATATATATATATATATACACGTGTGTGTGTGTACATACGCAAAACAGCAATTCAGCAGTTATAGTTAGCAGCATTAACTATAACTTGTACCCCCACCATGTACAGCCTATGACATCACTCATGATGTTCTGATATCATTCATGACATAACTGATAACATCATCCAATTAATTTGTTGGTTTGTCTTAGTGGGGGTAACTACCATATTATTTTTCTACCTAAATTTGTACAGCCTGTGTCCAGCTTATCGGTATCATTCTTTACAAATCGCATGTGTTACTAATGCACCATAGGTGTGTAGAGGAATTGAACACGTTATAAATTGTTACATTCCAGAGTAACTCTATGTGCAATTGACAGTTGGCTTGTATTCATTATGCTCCAGTCCCCTTTTTGATTCTGCAGAAAAAGTTTCCAACAGGATAAACATTCTATGTTGTAGATACTAACTTTTGTGAGCAGCCTTCAGTTATTACAGAGAATCGTGTCAGTATGATCATTTATACTTAACATAGAAGAGTGTGCGCACCAGGTAGTAACTTATGTATATGAACTTGTTTTGATTCAGAAGAAGGGCTCTCCGTAAAGTTTTCACCACGGTATGAAGGGTCAAGGTAGTATTACCTTTAGCACCATTAGTTCCCGGTTATTTTTAGCAAACACTGTTTTTTTATTGCTACTGTTGCATAGAATGTACACTGTTCTTAGTACATTCTTTTCAATACTCTGTGGTGTATTTCTCATGAGAGTTTCACTGTTTGAAAACAGTGTGATATAGAGAGAACTATCTTCATAGAGTAAACACTGTTTACAATACTAAGTTCTCTACTGATATCAACTTCATTTCTTAATGTAGATTCAGTGGGTGTCAGGGGTTTCATACAGGTAAAAGCTTTCCATAGTAGAGCATTTGCTTTGGAATTGGCATTTACTGTTTTGGATTCCTCTGAACAGTTGTATACAGACTGAACACCGTACTCAATGAGGGTTTCCCATATATCTGTGGTTGACTGCAAAAGAGAACTAGAGTACGTGTAAAGCAATATATACAGCAATATGCAGGAAAACAAAGCTTGGATGATGATAATTTTAAAGGTTTTTTAAAAAATGTTTGCTAACTGTAACCTTTAACCTTTGAGAGTGGGTGTGTGAGTGGCTGTATAGGTTGGCAAGTGGGTAAGTGAGTGGCTATATGGGTCTGTGAGTCAGTGTGCAAGTGGTTTTGTTGGTGTGTGAGTGGGTATGTGAGTGGCTGTATGGGTCTGTGAGTGGTTGTGTGAGTGGTTATGTGGGTGTGTGAGTGATTGAATGGGTGTGTGAGTGAGTGTATGAGTGGCTGTGTGGGTATGTCAGTTGCTGTGTGAGAGACTGGGCCAGAACTGAACCTCACCTGCTGCTTTATCCAACAAGAGTCCACAGTTTTGCACAAAATGTCTACCCAACTAGAGTACTGAATAATTAGTAAATGCTATCTAATATATATAATTTTATTGGTCAAGTAGAAAAATTCCATTAAAAAACAATTGTCATAATTCAAAATTTATAAGCATTAACACTGACATTCATACAATAAGTATAGAAGTAGCAAAAAATAGCATAAAGACCACAAGCTAAAACCATTTCATAAAGGGGAGATATCCCATACACACTGACATTTGTAATAAAAATGTTGAACTTACATAGCACGAGCACAGTCAGATACCTCAAGTCATGAAACTGGGATTAGTCTGACACATCGCACCAAATCTCCCTGAATTTTTTAAGGACCCCAATTCTTTGTGGAAATATTTTCTCATTGCTTAACCTGCTTCATTTTGCCTACCCTTGAGTCAAAGGTGGGGACCTCGGAGGACTTCCACTTTTGCAAAATAAAGGATTTGGCTACCAAAGTAACAATAAAGAGAAATTGTTGCTGTCTTAAGGTAGCCTGCCTTTGTGGAGCAGACATACCAAAGAGCGCCCGAGGGGGTGTGGGGTCTTGCAAACCTGCAGCTTATCGCTAATCAACAAGAATATTTTAGTCCAAAATCAAACAAGGGCTGAACAGGTAAAACATATGTGGAACCAGTCACCTTTGTCATATCAATCAATCAATCAATCAGGGGGCTTATAAAGCACGCTACTCACCCGTGAGGGTCTGAAGGCGCTGGGTGGCGGGGTGGGGGCGCAGCTCCGGTTCAGTTGAAGAGTCAGGTCTTGAGGTTCTTCCTGAAGGTGTGCAGGTTCGGGGAGTGTCTGATGTTTGCTGGGAGCCCGTTCCAGGTCTTGGCTGCGATGTAGGAGAAGGCTCGTCCGCCAGCTCTGTTTCTGTGGATCCGGGGGGTCTCTGCATCTGAAGCATGCAGCTGATTTAGTGGGATACATTTTCTGGATGTGATAAGAAATGTAATACTGCATCCATTTGGAGTAGAAAGCCATTCTTTTGTAATTTACTCCCCAAATAGCTTTGTGGGCTATTTGATTATACCAGGCCCAAGAGCGCTGATCTATCTTACATCCTGTGGAGGTTGTGATCTTAGTCAATGAAGCGGGTACAACCGCTTTGCGTAATTGCTGATGGAGCAGGCGGTACCAGTTGCCTAATCCAATGAGGCCGCTCATACAGTAGGCTTTGCTGATACCTTCCGTAAGCGAATTGGTTAGATGCTGGTTATTACACATGTAGTTGTTGCTCGTATGCATTTACCTTGAAAAAAAAAGACAAGAGGCTTTTGGCAAAACAGGAACTGTTGGTTTAATTAAACACTTCGGCTGGGAGCACAGTTACAGAGTCGGGGTCTTAGGACTGTATCAAAGTGCAATTGTTTTGAGAGCCTTTATATACATTTCTTGGAGCATCATAAAACTATTCATCCTGTTTAGGGAGAGGAATGTGAGCCTAGTCATGAAACCATAAATTACTCCCACCTGTGACAAATGCAGGTGGGTCTAAACCTTACATGAACACAATGAGGGCCAGTGGGTAATGTGTCCAGATATCCAACATGGGGTCAATGCATGTGTGCTGTGTCCTGATTGGCTGAGTGTTCCTAACTACATGTGGCTTCTAACTTTATGATGTTTTTGCAATGCGTGCCCCTCAAGCCATGTGCATTTTATTGGGGCCAATCTCCCCAAACCATTGTGGTGTCCCTGCCTATCTGTGGGATTAAACTGGGTTTTTTCCTTTTCACGCGTTTGTTCTGCTGGTTATGTGCCACCCCACTTATGATCTGTCAATTGATTGCCTCAAGCCTAGATCACAGGGTCTGCCTGACCACGTATTTCTGACTCGGGTTGATGGAACGGGTCATTTTGGGTGATGTCGACAACAATAATTCAATTTCAATTTAATGCACACATGTATCATTGTGTACATTGACATCAATATTAGCATTTTCCCCTCTAGCTGAATTTTTTCTACATCATTTACTCCATACTTCATGACAGTCACATTATTAAGGGCTTGTCATGTTTCAGTTTTAACTGTTACTGCTTCCCTAGTTACTTGCATTCTACCCAAATTTGAGGACTGCTTTTTTACAGCAGGAAACCCCCACTTGTAGGAAAACACACAAAAACAGTACAAGAATTAGAATAGGCAGCAATGATGCACACAGTCCTATCACCCATCGGAGGAGCCAGGAAAACCAACTGATGTACCAGTCCTGCTCAGGGGCACCTCCCTCCTTACGCATGTCTGTTTGTAACAATGCAGTGCTTGGATGGCAAGAGTCAGAGTCCCATTGTTCATGTCATTGCGGGGATTAATGTGCAACAGGGTGCACCGATCTTGGCACACACCCCTCCCTCCAGTGCGGTCAAGTCCAACACATATCGATGTTGCATCACCATGAGGCAGATGGGTTTTAGTTCTTCCTTGATTTCATTAAGGCAGAGCTCAGTACTGTTCATCATATTCATAATTTCCCATCTGGTTTTGCAACCAGCGTGCTTTGCCTTCGTCTGCTCAGTGAAGAAGAGTATGGACCCCTGCAGCATTGACTTGTGTATTAGAAAACAGACTGAATTCTTCCAGAATGTCCTTGAACTGAGCCCAGCCAATATAATAAGCAGTTGTTTCCTCCCGAGCCTGATGCAACAGAGTTGTTTTCTTCTGTGGCGGATATTGGTACAACTCTGACAGATCTTCCTCAGGAATGACCAGGGTAGGGGTGTGTATGGTGGCCAGGGAGTACAGGCCTCCCCAGTCAAGGTTGAACTGGGCGTAGGCAAATTCACTGCACTGCCAGTAGGTATCCATCAGCGTGGAGGTGCCCAATTGCATGTCTGGTACGTGCAGTATTGCGCCACAGTTCTCATTTTTGCCGAGTGGAATCATTTCTTTGCCTCTGGAACATAGGGAATACAGTGTAAGTTTACATACAATTAGGGGTTGCCCCTTCCCTTCAAACCACGTGCACCTATCTATCCCAGTGTCCCATATTTCCTAACATGGGTTATCTCTGCTGGTGTTTAGCGCTCCCATTTGAGACTCATTCCCCTTTGTTTCATCAAGGTGGATGGCCCTACACTGGAACTCCATATCCAGCATCCATTTGTTATTAAAAAATACTGCCCCGGCCATGCTATGGGCCATCCAGGTACCACTGATGGAAGCGGGAGTGGACGTGTTTGTGCACTTGTGCGGTTGCTTTGCTATCTCCAAGAATCTCTTTCCTGGAAAGTCTCGGGGCCAAACAGTATGCTCCCCTATTGTGCCCCACCTGCACGTCCTATCTAGCTTATTCTGAATTGCGCTATGATCAGTGAAGAGGTAAAGTGCTGTGGGATTGGTCTCATAACGGGTCACGTTCACTATTACCCTATGTGGTTCTACTCTGTTGGGTTGTATTTTGGCCTTAATCCTACATAGGCACAAGTGGAGAAAGCATTTTGCTTTTTCAGGGTCTATCTCTTGGGACAAGTAAATCCTGTCTGCACCAACTGCACGTGGTATCAGTGCACAGAGAAAACATGACCTGGCTGATGCCTGGGTGCCCACGATGGTCACGTGATGATACCATGTGTTTTGTAAGAGTGCACTGTGTAGTGCATGTGGAATGCCAGTGTTGGGTTCAGTGTAATTATAAATGACATGGGAGAGATCCCTACTTAAGCACTGTACAAATGTCGGGATGGACTCTATTTGACTAGACAGATCTTTGGCAAAGTATGGATGCAGTCACACCCACAGTAAACAAAAGGTATACAATTGTACAATAATACATAACTCATTGAACATTGTAGGTCTTGGGGATGGATCCAGAAACGATGTCTGTAGTCCTCCAGTTATTCGGGGATTTCTTTACTTTGTAAAAGTTTGAAAGAGTTTGGTGTAAAATTTCATGATAAAAGTTTGAGAGCTTTTACTTGCACACTTAGGTCTTGATAGCATTATGGAAGTGGTCGCTGAAGAGTTGGTGGGCCGCTGTAAGGGTGGTGAACTTTGGTAGCTCGATTGTAGACTTGTTGGATAAGAGCTGTTGTTTGTTGGTTAAGTTCAGAAAACATTTGCATCCTTATGTATCATCAACAATCATTGTTGGGGATTCCTGTGCCTTTCTTTTTAGGGGTGTGCTTTTACATTCATACATGTTATTTTTAGTGGGGCACCGGAAGATGGCCCCCAATTGGGGTGTCTCCAATGGGTGTTTATTCATGGGTTGCCTTAATTCTTGCCTACAAGCCATTTGTTCTCCTCCCTCACCATGACAGAAAGGGATATATTTTGTGTGGTTTTAGTGAGCATGTATATGGTCTTGGGTTTTTAACTAATGTTCTAATATCCTACCTTCCCTAGTGAGGGATTGCAGGCGTGCTTTTTGACCTACACACATGTGGGGTGATGTGTAAAGAGGAGGCATGCCGTAATTGGATGTTTTTGGTGATTGATGCGTACTCTGGGGTCACTTGTATACCCCTTTAGTCCCAGTATGTGGCATGCAGTGGGACCCTCCCTAATGGTACCTGGTGTCTTGACTACGTCCTTTGTCTAGAGGGTTCTTTTAAACCTACCTTTGGGCTTCTTTTTGCTGGTATCTTGGACATTTTCATAGATTGTCGTGTGATTTAGTTTCTTTCTATTGTTGTGTAGCCGAGGGGGTTGGAGAGCTGTCCAGCGGCCCCCATGTTTTTTTTGATGTGGTGGTATCTGACTTATTTGCTCCCCTACAGTGTGTGTGTAAGTCCTTGTGCATTCCAGCTTGATTGCTAGGCTGGATACGGTGGTGAGCCTATTTTTTAATACCTCGCTTGGAGCTGTGATAGATTTTTGCAGACTCTCTCCTTCCTGGCATCCCCTCTCGCTTCAGCTATGTCTTATCCAAGATTTTTTGGCCTGCTGTCCCCGGCTGTGGCCAGGGACTTCCAACCAGTGACACCCTAGCTTTGTTGTTTTGGAGGGACATGGCCTGATGAGTAGGCTTTGGGTGTTTGGAGAACTTTGAGAGAAAGAGAGAGTTAGAATACTTGGTAAATGGAGAGTCTGGTGTGCGGGCAGAACTCATTGAATTTTGGCCAATACGGGTAATAGACTTGGACGACGATTGTTCTGGTGATTATCCCTGCTGACTCGGCACCATGAGGTACTTTTGTGATTGGTCCGAGTATTGTGTACTGTGGACATTAGGGGGTCTTCATCATCCCAAGTGTGCGGGGAAACCTGGCTCCCGGCACAGGAACATTGCTTCATTTTGGAACTGAAAAGGGGCCTCCATTGGCCTAGAGGCAGTTGGCTGCAGTTGGGATCACATGCCCTGAGGGAATTTTGGTCCCGGGCTTGCTGCTCAAGAAGGGGGTCCTTTTGCTCTAGTAATCGGGACCCGTCCCAACTGGACTTGGGTGAGGGGACCTGGGTGCTTGATTCTATGCACTGGATGGAGGGTTTCCCTGCCCCTTGTCAGACTGCCCTCCCAAGGCCATAGCCAGCCAACCCTGCCCTGGGGGATCAGCAGCAGAGTGGGCCCAGGCTCCTGTAGTGGACCTGAATGGCGGGCTGTAGAGTGGATTCCCGATCGACACGATGTACATGAGCCCTGAGTTTCCCGAACGCAAGTAAAGACTTGGAATTCCTAATGTTGCCTTACTAGTCTTTTTTTTTAGGTGTTTTGAGGTGTTTGTTAAGTGTATGTTCGGCATTGGGGGTTTAAACTTACTGCAAAGGTGGATTTTGTGATTGTGTAAAGGCATTGCATCCCCAGACAGTTACTCCACCCTGATGTGGTCCTTGTTGAGCTGGGGTTCCTGTCTGTTGCTGCTGTTGCCACATGTTTGACCAACAATCTGATCCTTGCTGCGGTGGTGCAGTTGCTGTCTGACCTCCATGCGGCTGAGTGTAAGATGCATTTAGATAACTTGGGCTTGGTTTTGAGGATGGGCCCAGATTTATCAATCTCTGCTCGTGATATGCTTTAAAGCGGCATCAATCAGCCACGTGGTCCATTCAGTGGCAATAATGATGTTCTCTGAGTTCTGGCTGCTGCCAACCTCCATGACCTCTGGTGGGGAAATTGGGTTGAAACCCTCTGGGATTTTGTGGTGGAGCCCTCTTCATGACTGGTGCCATTGGTATGTGTGCAGCCAACGCAGCCCCCTCGAGGGTGATCTTTTTCAATTTGTGTTGGACAAACTTGGCGGTGCCTCTCCTGGCTTGCTCCTGTCCTTCCTGCACATAAACAATCCAGAATGGTGATTTGTAACTTTTATGTGTGCTGGATTGTTCAGCACACATAAAAGTGGCAAATCGTGGTGTTTTGCTGTACTATGTGTGCTGCACAATGCAGCACACATTGAAACAGCAAAAACGAGGAGAAATAAAGCATTTCTCCTCGTTTTGCCATGTTAAGACCAGGTTTTCCCTGGTCTTTAATTTTAGCGCTGCCTCCTTTTTACGTCAACCTTGTAAATAGGGGGCAGCATTAAAATCAATGAGTGTTGTGGTGGAACACCACCGCAACACCCATTGCCCACCCTTTTCATGCTAAGCATAGCGTGAAAGGGGGCCTTATTTATAAGGCGGCGTTAAGTGGCTTAACACCACCTTGTAATTAAGGAGACGTCCCTATCGCCAGGGGAACGTCACTAAAAATGATGTTCCTGTGGCGATAGGGTCTTCTAAATATGCCCCTAAGTGAGCCCGATAGTTTGTCAATATCAGCTCCGGGACAAAGATAACAACAATTTAAGCAAAAACAAGGAACACCTTGACAACCACACACAGCTACACCTAATCTCCAAGATACAAATTCTCCATAATTTCCAAAGGACACCCTATATCTCACTCAGGGGTCATGCATACCATCTGTATCATGCCCAGCGGTCCAAGTGAATAACACCTCTCACTTCGTTCAGATGCCAACAGTGTTAAGAAACCGGTAGCACTGAGAAAACCCTTTTAGACTACAAAATAAGATCAAGGTGCTGGCCCCATATCACACCCAGGGCCTATGCATACCATCTGTATCACATACAGTGGGCCAAGCGGTGAGGCCTCGCCCCTCTATCATACCCACGGGACAAGTGTACCATCTGTATCACACCCAGCAGCCCAAGGAACTAAAAACCTTCACCTTTCTAGCGTGCTGACTATCGAAGAAAGGTGACCTCAGCAGGATCACCTCCAAGGCCACCTTTCAACTACTCAGTTCGGACACACAAAATAGGTAAACATGTCATGTTTCTTTCAGTGGCAGGGCACACAGGTTACACTTTTGCACTTCTTCCTAGTTTGCCATACGTCGAAGGCTGGGAATAAGGACCAGATGCGGTCTCTTACCATCATGGATAATATTGAAGTCTCCCCATGTTATCAATAATCCATTTAATGGGGGGCGTGGCCAACTGCCGACGGGAAAGGGCTGCATGGTAGCCGAGCTCCGCTGCGCCACCCCCGAAACATCCGATTAAACTGATCCACCACGGCCAAGTATCCTTCCAAAGGGGCTTACTGAGGGTCGCTGTTGCCCCGCAGAGTACGAGCGAAATCTGGGCACAATTGTGAGGACTGTTGTGGGACTGCTCCGGAGGCTGGCACTAAACAACGCGGCTGCGCCGGAGGAGGGTGTCGCTCCTCGGCACGTACGTGCTACGCAACACCGCGGCTGAGGCCTGGGACGCGATAGGTGTTGGCGGAGGAGATCGAGCTGCGCCCTCGCCCTGGGAACAGTCGGACTCACAGGCGACGTCCAGCGGTACACCCCGGCAGGTTGGTGGACGCTGGGGAGAGGGAAGTAATCTGGCTCAGGCTAAAGCTGACCCCCCCATACTGCGGCCAGTATCCACAGTGGCAAGATAGTTGGAGGCCCGGAAAGGGCCTTCCCCGCAGCCTCAGTGCCCAACGTGGTCAGTGTCCAGCCCACCCCTCTACCTATACAAACTGTCCTGAGGGCCAGCGTTGCTGCCAACAGGGAGGCCCATTCACGCGGGAACCCCCAGAGGACTGTGTAGCTGCGCAGGAGTCCGCAGCGTATGAAGCGCTGAGCGTCCATTGGGCCGCGACAATCTGTTTGCTGCCGGACGGGTTCCATCGCCCACATAAACATTCAGTGATCTCCATCGGCATGTGCGGCCTTCTCTAGAGGCTGAAGTTGGGGTGAAGGCGGCCACTATACACCTCAGGAGGGGAGGGTACGAATCAATACTTCAGCCGGTAAACGGTCCTGGGGCTGGCCCACGCAAGAAATCCCTCGGGTCTGTCAGAGGGGGAGATATCTGACCTATGACCCACTGATCACGGTAGAGTCTTCCATACACTGTGAAGTGGTGAGCGACCAGAGCCACCTGCGCTTCTGTGGTTTATCTACCAGTGCTTCATCGACTCGGGGTTGGGGTGCCACGTGCCAAAGCCGACAGGCCGAGTGGAGGGTCCCACTGCAGGCAGCGGTGAGTAGCTGTTGCATCTCGACCCTCCATCGCTACCCCTTCGACTGAGCAAGCATGGCGACGGGCCGCAGTGGACGAACAGCAACGCAGGCCAAACTGGATAAATTTGCGTGGCAGAAAAACAAGGAGGAGGGCCAGGGCACGGCCACAACCCAAAGCGAGAACTCGGAGGCTACGAACAAAGATATCCTAGAGGCGATCACCACTGTACGGACCTCTCTCGAAACCCGGATCGACACTGTCGCCGCGGAAGTGGCCTTAATTCGGGAAGACATGAGGAAAATGGCAGATCGTGTGAGTACAGTTGAGAACACTACTACAGATCTTGTCACTGATACTGCCCTCCTTAGAAAACAGGTGACCGAACTGCGCACCTCTCACGAAGCAATGGCAATATAACTGGACGAGTACGAAGGCAGAATGAGGCAAAATAACGTTCGTATTCTTGGCATTCCGGAGCGAGCGGAGGGGCAGCCAGCCGATCTGTTTGTTGAAGAGCTGATCCTACAACGTCTTCAACCACGAGGCCTGTCCAATTGTTTTTCCATTGAACAAGCTCATCGTGTACCTGGGGGTAGGCCAAAGCCGGGTGCTCCCCCCCGACTGCTTCTGGCCCGAGTATTTAATTTTCGCGACCGCGACGTGATCCTTCAAATTGCGCAAGCGGCCCCCCCCCATTGACATTTGAAAACAGTAAGGTCTCCTTCTTCCCGGATTTCACCTTAAGGGCCCAGAAACAACGTTGCAGCTTCCTGGAAGTGAAACGGGCTCTCTGAGACCAGGAGATCAAATATGCCATGTTGTTCCCAGCAAAACTCCGAGTGGTATCAGGTGGCAAACTGTGGTTCTTCACGAGGCCTGAAGACGCCTCGGACTGGCTTGATGGCTGGTGTACAGTTGGTAAGAAATCGCACAAACCTACACCTGTGGCTGGTGAAACCGGCGACTGGCGTCAACAGAGACGATCCCCTCCTCACACTGATTCAGACTCTCAGAGCCCTACAGGGTGACTATGAACACTGGAATACTAAAAGGGACTGTCTGGTACTCTTTCAGCCTTTTGCACTTAGCTGGAAATAATTGTTGTACTCCGGCTGTAATTTTTCTTTTTTGCGTCTTGCCTGATGGCCTGATGTCCTCTTTATTTGATTCTCTGATGTCCGGACATATTTGATGTCTTTGCTTTATATTTGCTTTGTGTAATCAGAAATTCAGGTCCATATGTTTTGCCCTATGGGCTTATTGGCTGGGGCTGGCTACTAGAATTATATATTGTTGCCTTAGGGAGTGGGGTTGTTCATGTTCCCGAAGTTGACAAGGGTGGGCGACAGGCACTCTGCAAGTTGGGGGTGGCGGGTGGTTTTAGACCCATTGTGCAGGGTGGCAGAGCGGGGTGGGGGTCCATTTTGGGAGGGGGAGGGGTTTGTTAAGTATGTTTCTTTTGTTCTTTGCATCGGTGCGTTGCAACACTTGGCTCTCCTGTAACACACCTGGTCCCAATGTCTCTTGTGCATATGAACTCTACTTAAGCTGTTTCTGGCCACTGACTGACCTATATTTTGCTATGGGGGGGCTGTGGGGACCCCCTAAGAGATAGGCCCATCCGGGGGTTCACTTTTCCCACCGAAATGATCTGATGGCACCTGGATTAGTACTTAACATATCTACGTGGAATGTTAATGGTCTAGGGGACAAGATTAAGAGGGGTATTGTATTACACTATGTCAAACGGCAGGAGCTTGATACTGTGATGCTTCAAGAGACGCACTTGGTAGGAAACTCATGTGGGGCTCTAAACAGAAAGGGGTATCAAATGGTAGTTCACTCTGGATTCACCTCGGGCTCCAGGGGGGTGGGGATTCTCCTCTGAAAAGGCTGCCCCTATGTAATCCACAACACCTGGACCGACGCTCAGGGCAGGTACTCAGCTGTCACGGGCACCTGGGAGGGACGGGTCTTTAATGTAGTCTCCGTGTATGCCCCCCAGGGTTACAGCGACTGACACTACGTGACGTAGGAACATTGCTACTGGAACTGCCCTTGGGAGTGTTGATACTGGGGGGCGATTTTAATTTAACAATGGAGGGTTCTCGGGACCGTCTTCCACCCCGAGAAGACCCCCTGCGAGGCTCGCAGCTCCAAGAGTTCGCTAATGCCCTGGGTATAGTTGACATATGGAGGTGGCTGAACCCATTACATACACACTTCACGTTTCAATCAGGGGCACACAGTAGCCAATATCGAATAGATTACATGTTTACCCACGCTCAAGATATTCACGCTTTCACTAGTTCCCACTGCCTGGCACGAGGGATATCTGATCACTCCCCTATCCTTACGACTTTTGGCATAAAACGGGCCAGACGCCCCGGCTCTATAATTATACAGCCGTGGGCGCTAAAGATACCACACATCACAGAGGCTCTCCTAAAGGATACTGACTACTACTTTGCGGAAAATGTGGGGTCAGTCGACTCGGCAGTGACACTATGGGGAGCGTTTGGAGCTGTTATAAAGGGCAGGGCGCTGTCATTAACGGTGGGACATAGGACTGAGCGCTCCAGGAGGGTGGTTGAAATGGAGGCGGACATATTGGCCATGGAGGAGGTTGTCACGCATGCCCCCGACCCCACTACTCAGCATAACTTAAAAATCAAGAGACAGGATTATAGACAACTCCTTTTAGAAGAGGCCACGATGCGTTCCCTATCTACCCGTCATCGGATCTATGAGCAAGGTGAACGTACAGGCAAACTCCTGGCGTGGCTGGAACGCAAGGAGCAGGCCGTGCGATGGGTCCATGTGATAGCCAGCCCCGATGGTGCACTTCTCACTGACCCTCAAAGAATTGCTGACACCTTTGCAGCTCATTTTGAGGAGGTCTATAAGGTTTCGGAGACATCTCAAGCCCCGCTGTCGGACTATCTCCTTGCCATCATCAACGTGGTGAGCCTTTCCCCACAGGATAGGGATGCCTTGGAGGTGGACATTACTGAGACGGAGATTCAAAAGGCCATACAAGATGTCCACTCCGGCAAAGCGATGGGTCCAAATGGACTTTCCGTTGAGCTCTTTAAACCCATGGAAGCAAAACTAGCTCCCCATTTGTTGAGTCTATATATGGAATGCTTTGAGTCGGGACTCCTCCCAGCCGATATCCGCACTGCCGCTATAGTAGTTGTCCATAAACCAAACAAGCCAGCAGAAGACTGTAACTCATACCGCCCTATCTCCCTTCTTACCGTCGAAACTAAGATCCTGGCTAAGCTCCTGGCCAACCGACTCCTTCCTTATATCACCGGACTGATTCACCCAGACCAGTCCGGATTCATGCCAGGAAGAAACACAGCTAGAAATCTGCGACGGGTGAATGGGGCCCTGGGCAGACTTAGTACCGTCAAGGAGGAAGCGATCCTACTATCCTTAGATGCCACCATGGCATTTGACACCATTGAATGGGATTTTCTCTTTGCTGTGTTGATGCGCATGGGGTTTGGACCCAAGGTGATAAGATGGATTAGGCTATTGTATACACAACCCACAGCGCACGTCACCATCAACAATCACCGCTCCGCTACTTTTCCCCTCCGACGGGGCACGAGGCAGGGTTGCCCGTTGTCTCCGCTTCTCTTCGCCCTGGTATTAGAGCCACTGGCCGTTTGGATCAGGGGAGATCCAGGAATACGGGGACTTAAATGGACAATAGACCATGAGGACCGCATCTCGCTATACGCGGATGATATTCTTCTTTATTTGGCCTCTCCAGCACGCTCTCTGCGGCGGATAATCCACATATTCCACATATTCGGTGCACACTCAGGATACCGGATAAATTGGTCCAAATCTCAGATGTATGTATTATGGGGCTATGAGATTCCAGTGGCATCCCAGGGCTTTCGTTACCTGGGCATTTTTGTCACCCCAGATGTTGACCTCTTCTTTGAACGAAACCTGCTGGGGCCTCTTCAACGTTTAAAATCAGACGCCCAACACTGGTGATCTCTCCCTCTCACTCTCCTGGGACGTGCGTCCCTGTTTAAGATGCTCGCGCTTCCGCGCTTTCTCTATGCGCTACAGAATGCTCCCAACCCTATCCCAGACTCCTATTTTTCTCAAATTGATGGCGTTGTACTGGGACTATTGTGGGAAGACCTGCCCGCCACGAATTGCTATGAACAAACTCACCATGGGATGGTACGATGGGGGCATAGGGTTGCCAGACATACAACTCTATTATCAAGCTTCCCAACTGACTGCAATCAATAGATGGGAGTTTGGCCCACATGACGATCCCAATTTCTGCACAGATCACTGGCTCATGGGGCAGGGTGGCTATAATAGGGCATTATATACCAATCCCCGTAAACTTAACTTGACTGGCCCCACGGCCCGTACGGTTGAGGTTTGGCATGGAGTCACGAGAAAACTGGGTTGGCATAACCGTCTGACTAAGGCAACTCCTCTCTGGGAACCGGATATACTGGGTCGACTCAGCAAATGCCCCGGATTTGATAAATGGGACACTATTGGGATCTCCACAGTCGGGGATATGTGGGTGAAAGGGAAGCTGGCCACATTTGCTGACCTCCAGGCAAAGTACCAACTGACACATTCAGAGACCTTTAGATATCTACAGATCAGTCACGCTATTTCGGCTGCCCTGCCAAAAGGGATCCCTCTCCCTGACTCTTCCCCCCTGGAGGACCGGTTGTTATTAGACCCCATGGACCGCAAGGTTATCTCCCTCACTTATAAGAAATTGGTGAATAACCGTGCTGATCCGATGCAGAAATTACGTATAGGCTGGGAGACGGACCTGGGAAGTATAGATGACGAAGACTGGAGAGATGCGCTGGCCTCTCCCAGAGAAGTAGCCATTCCCATGTGACTAAGGCTCATCCAGCTGAAAATCCTTCACCGGGTCTACTTTGATGCTAAGCTCTTGTTTAGACTGGGTAGGCGACCTGGCCCGCTCTGTCTCCGACACTGTAATCAAACTGGCACCTTTGTATACATACTATTGGGATGCCCACAAATTCAGCATTATTGGGAAAAGGTGACTCGTCAAATTGAAAGGACATGTGACAAGCCCCTGAAGCCATCTCCCCAACTCTGCCTCCTTAATATATGGGAGGCTACTGACCTCTCCCAGGCGGAGCAGGCGTGGGACTCGATGGGCTGGATCATCGCAAAACGCAACATCGCACAGAAATGGGGGTGGACACGATCCCACTTTTAAGTGATTGGGCAAAGGACATGGACAGTGCAATGATTGCAGAGAAGGCAGTGTTCAAGGGACGAGGATGCCCCAGGAATTGGGATCATAAATGGGGAAAGTGGAATAAATACAGAGGTGACATTTGTATCTCCCCTACTGTGGAGCTGCAGCATGAAAGGCAAACATTGATGGCCCAGCTAACAGACAAAGTTGAGTCCTCCCCACCGGCAAGCTAGAAGAGATGTGTCCGCTTGACCTTATCATTTCATCTTATCACTGTATGTAGTTCCTTGGTTTTGTGAGGTATCACACAGATGATTGGGCTCTGACCAGAGGCAGCGAAATGATGTAATTTTTGCTCAATATTATATGGAATGTAATGATGCCAGTTTCTTGTTTTGGGAACACCAATACGGTTATGAAAATGCTATGTACCGATGCAATTTTGTTGCAAATAAAAACAGTTTAAAAAAAATAAATAATCAATTTAATGGTATTAGAATGTTATAAACTTCATTTAGGCAGGAAACATTGTCCTCGATTGGGCCATAAAAACTGAAAAGGTGGATAAGCTGCTTTTAGACCACCAGGCTAACCAGAATCCCCCAGGTCATAGGGTATCTTAAGACCTGTTGCACTTCACCTGAAAAATTCCATGAGACCAAGATTGCCACCCCCCTAATTGCTGCGTTAGCAGGTGGATCTCCTAAATAAGAATGATCTGAGCTTTGGACATCCTGATCCACGTCAATATGGATCAAAATTTGGCCCGGTTGTTAATACCACTAATATTGCAAGATACAATCCTGAAGCACCTAGAATTCATGGTTGAGGAGCTCATACTGACTTCGTCGACTGCCCTTTAACCTGCTAGCACCCTGCTGGACTCACCAATACAGAGAGTGAAAGCTTGGATGACTTTTTCCCCATCCTCTTGTCACCCCCAGCTATAGGAATCTCTCTGGGGCCGTTCGCTAATGGCTCTACTTAGCAACACAAAAAATGTCTGGACTTCTCTAACTAAGTTTTCCTGGCCTCAAGTGACCCTACTCCCCCACCTCACTCCCTCTGCCCCCAGAGCCCAGACTATCCTGGGCTCCCTCTGAAGCAGCTTCTCACCCACCCTTAAGTGCTCTCTCCATGTGAGTTCCCTGAAGTAGCACTCATGGGACTGCAAACAGGGATGATTGAGGGCTGCCCGGTCTCCTATGTGACCTTATAAGACTTGTCAAATAGGATGACATATTGTAAACTCAGACAAAAAAATACCCAAATATATGGAGCTCAGTGCTCTAATAAATTGGCTGCCCCCTCCAGTCTCAGGCTTTTGAATTGTGACTGTATGGGTGTGTGAGTGGGTGTGTGAGTGGGTGTGTGGGTCTGTGAGTGGATGTGAGAGTGGCTGTATGGCTGTGTGAGTGATTGTCTGAGTGGCTGTGTCAGTAGCTGTGTGAGTGAATGGGCCAGACCAGAGCCTCACCTGCCCCTTTACCCAACAAGAGTCTACAGTTTTGCACAAAATGTTTACCCAACTGGACTACTTTCTACTGGTTAATTAGTAAGTTCTACCTCATTGGGTAAATGTCTACTGCTGTGTAAATGGACCATGAAGAAATGTCTCTAGTGACCATACTGCAATGTAATTGTTCCTCTACATCTTCATCTATAAATCTGTGATAACTAGTGCTGGGTGGTAAACTCAGCTTTGCCGGTTCAAGGAGTTTTGCCACTTAGCACTCAATTTGGAGCATGTAGTGGCAAAAACTCTGCCGACTGCTGCAAGGCAGAGTTTACCATCCCTCACTCCTAGTTAAAGAGGTTCCTTGCCTGGTGTTTATTTTTTGATGGTGCCATGTGACCATCATACTAGCACTTCTGATTCATTTACCAGCCAATGCCACAGCGTAGGTATTGCTACAGTGCAAGGTGACCTAGAATTGGAGGACTACTCACACTTTATCCAATCCTAGTGCACCGCGCAACATTCAAAAGTGCCAATTGGCTGTGGAGTTCTTACCTTGCCTCTGTCCAAGCCAAGCCAACCCCTGGCAGCTTGAGCACTCCCTGGATGATCCCAGTGGGATGAGCACGAGGGTGACAGGAGTGAGGGGAGTTGCTTTCAGCTGCCTCAGCTCCTCTCCTCTGCCACCCTCCTTTGGATCAGGGATGTCACCACTACACAGCAGTGTTGCAGGCAGCTGAGACATGAGACCTGTCGATGGTTCTCCAGTGCTGCTTCCCATGCCTTATACAACTTTGCCGGGTGGCAACTGAGCTGAGTGCTGATGTGATGGATCCCAGTCTGCCCTGACACTTTTCCCATTCCACCATGCAGGCCAACATGGAGCAGCAAGACCTCTGGACAAGGAGAAGGCGTCCGCCCTCAGCCGTATCCCAAGACTGATGCGGTGCCCCTATCTGCATCGGCTGAAGGCCTCCAACTCCCCCTCCTCTGAGTCCTCCTTCCCTGGGAAGGTAAGCAAGGACTTTCAGTCTGGCAATGGGAGATAGGGCAGAACTATTAGCAGCAACAACTTCTGCTCAGGTACAGAGAGCTATTTTATAAGTTACAGTGCCACAGGCTGAATTGTTATTGTTTAAAATTTCTCTTATGAGGCCTCCCACCCCACCCAAAAAATCTTATGCCCCACTTGTTTAAAGTAAAGCAAGTAAGCATGCAATAAAACTGGACCAGTGAACTTGGCAACACACATTGAGAATAACTGATGTTATTAAAAGATTGACAAAAGATGGAAAGGGACACGCCAAATGACTTTGCCGAGGATGCCAACAATGCCCTTTTCGATGATAATGGATCATGCTTCATGTCTGCTCCGGGATGTGTCAGCTGTGATTGTGCTGAACCATACATTAAAAAGACCTCTGGTTTTGTGATCACTCACTTTTCGTCTGAAAATCATCACAAGAAATGAACACTGGTTTTTAAACTCTTAACTACCTGACGTTACTCATAGAAATAGAGGTATGTTAAGATTCTGTGACCTAAGCTGTTAATTGGCTTACTTGTTGTTTTTGTCCCAATTGCAAACCCTCTCTATCCAGGTAATTTGTATCAGTAGTTATCCCATAACCCAGCAAGTCGGAAGAACCACCCATGTCTGACCTTCAGGCCCATTAACTGGTAGGTCGGGCATCATCTTGGGTCCATTCCTGACCAGCAGCCGAGGTGAGCATCTGCTCTTATTTCCAGTGCACAGTCAGCAGCCTCATGACCCCCTGCAGATCCCACCCATGCAGCAGCCCTCCAGCCCTGCTCTTCAACAGTGCCTTTTCCCACCGTCCATCACAGTGACAGCTGTAGCTTCCCTGGGGCTGAGAAGTTTTCGAAGGCGGTGGGCACGTACTTCGTGGGGTACCAGGTAGTAGTGTAGCTCACCACCAGGCTGGTCTTGTCCACTGACCCATCTCCTACCAGCAGGCACTTGATACGGCACACAGGTGGTCCCCGCCACCCAACTGCTGTCCTCCCTAGGGAACAGGCATACTTCGCCCAACACGTGAGTGCCTTCCCTAGGTGACTGGAGCAAAACAATTAACATTATAGATAATTCCTCCTAGTGAGAGCAGAGAGCTCTTTCTTGCCTGTGACTTGACTTTTTAGAGAGAATGCCCCATAGAATTGTAATTGGGTATTTAGGCTAAAGAACACATACAACATGGGTAGTACTACTGATACAAGTTCATCTACTAGCGGAACTTCGCAGAATTTTGGCAGAGTGTTTTGGTAACTCTGCAGAATGCTGCGGAGTGAAACTCCGCAAGCTCCTCCCAGGCCTAGTGATAACAAGAATCCATGTATAGAGAAGACAGACAGCAAAACTACAAAGAGGTAAATCTCCACAAAACAAGGGTCCCTTCCCCTATCTATATGAAGTAAGTGCTTCTTTGTTTGGTGGGGAGGTCCTCATTTTCTTCGGCATCTAGAAAGCCTCACTAGAATTAGCAGGAAACGTACTGGGGGTCCTTTTGGCAAGCTGTCCATCACACTGGCAAAAGGCAGGAAGATCTTTGCATACTACTAAGGTGGATGGGGCATGGCAAAATGGGAGATGGCTTCAGGCGATTTTACACTTTTGCACACTCGTATTAATTTAAAGGGAGAACCATGGACTCCGCTCTCACCAGGAGATGCCAAGAAAGAATGCTCTGATCACAGTCACAACAGATTGCTCTCCAATAGATCAATAATGCATTCGCCTCCACAAAGAATTTAAGATAATACAGCCTGCCCTGCCTGGGACGATTTTGGCCCTGAGAACCCCATCCCCCGGGGCCTGCCCACTTGACATCCCTATAACCTTGGTTTTTTCTAGTGAATTTCTAAAAAAATGTAAATGTTATTTCCTAACTATAACATCCCAGTAACCTTTGGCATCAAGTGCTGCAAATGCTTGATGAAGCAATGAAGAATGCTCCTGTACAGCACATTCATCTCACGATGGCCATGTGGGCAATTTAACTAATTACAAACTTCATGTGTAGCACTGCAATCTAGGCCTCCTTCAAGGGGGTTAAGCAAAGGCTAGCCACTGCTTTCACTGTTGCTGATGCTTTACAAGGTAGTCATCAACAGCATATAGGGCTGTTATTATCTTGAAACACTTCAATACAAAAGTCTACGAATGGCTTTAACTTAGAAGTCTCAGGATTGGATTTGTTGCACCTGACAATGGTATTTATATCATCCAAGCCATGGATGATGGAGGATACCTCAGAGTGTTATGTTTGTCTCATTGTATCAACCTATTTGGGCTGGAAAAAGAAGAAGCAGTCTACAATGTACTGGTCACCAATAACAGGATTTGTACACATTTCAGCCATTGCTTTAAAGCCTGGAAGAAGTTGAAGAGTCCCGTAAAAGTGATCTTAAAGCAGATACCAACCTGCTAAAACTTAACTTTCCGCATGGTGCCGGGCCCGTTTGAGAAGTACACATCTGTCACTAAATATCTCATAGAAAGGAAAGGAAACGAGGTGCAACTTCCAAAGCCATGATGATGGAAGTGACAAATGAGAGCTTGTAGAGTGCATGATCCTAAATCTAGTGTATTTTAGGATTTTAACATGGGATGTTAGCAAGGAAGATTGAACCATAAGCACAGTGTTCCCATTTTTGTGCATGCTGTAGGGCCATTTACGTAATGTACAATCATATACAAATGTCAATGAAGAAGCAGATACCTTGGTCAACATCATGATATTTCATCTGAATATTCATTTTAGGCTGCCTATAGAGATTGTATCGTCTGAAGAACACACCTATGCCACTGAACTGATTCCATGGTAGCAATAACGTATACCCACTTCAATCCCCTTTTGTACTACTGGATATGTCCATATAAAAGAACTGGAACTGAAAGATGAATTATTGTAACTTAGAGGACATTGAAGAAGTGAAGTTCTGTCTTTAACCTCTAGAGAGCACAGTGGTGGTTCTGAGCGCAAAGTCATGTCACAACTGCAACAGCAGCACCAACCAGGGGTAGCACAGTTGGCATTTCAAGACCCACCTGCTACTAATTCGACTACTAAAACAGGAACACTTTCAACCTCTGCTATGGCTGGTTTATGAATATTTCAGTACTTAAAGCAAGCACACGGGTGCAGGAAACTGAGAAATGTTAAATATCGATCACTATGGCAGTTGAGAAGATGGTACAAGACTACTTGGCTCACCAATAAGGATTCTACTTGGATCAAGACCCATCAACCTATTGGCATGGAAAAACAGATTGGCAGCCAAAACCCAGAAGTCTTGCAATAAAGTAACTAGCATGTCTTGTAGCCAGGGTATCCTCAGTGTGGATTTTCATTGCAACGGGTGCAATTGACGCCATTAGAAAGACCAATGTGTCTCATCTAAATGTAGGGCATTGATTAGAAAAAAAAGAATAAATGTTTTAACACGAAAATCTCTAAGGGTCAGAGGACACAACAGTGGAATATGGTCATTTATTGGTTGTCACAAGTGTCCTCCAGACAACCTCCCCAATTTGAAGATGAACTCTACATTCTGGAATAAATACAATTGCTATACCACAACATAAATGACTGCTATAAAAAAAATCGGTATTATCTTTGATGTGCTAATGTACATGCATTTAAATGGACCTATGTGCAGAACACAGACAGAGACTCAATATGGACACAGCTAGTTTAGATTGGTGACGTAGCAGGGAGTTTTGTCAAAGATAGAAAACTAACTCAACTGTAGGGTCAATCATAGACTTTGCAATAAAGCAACGGTTCCTAAATATGCAATAGATACCTCTATTTCCTGAAAGAACAAGATGCCTCTCATGCCTAACCTTTCATCTCCATGTTCAGCTGTCAGTGAAGATTGAAACTAAGGAATGCACTGCTTATGTGTCACTTGCATAGGAAAAGTGATGCATAGCTCGACAGAGGGTTTACCACATTTGGAACAGGTAATTTGCATCAATGAAATACAAATAATAACTCATATGAAGAATGGGATGAATTTAGATAAACTAGATATTTAATGTTTGGATGATCGTTCTGCGTGAAAGCTTCCGTATTTCATTATGAGTGCAACTTGATTGCCCTTTCTTTAATGGCACTCCAATATCTCTTTGAATTTCAGTTTATCCTGACTAGACTAAGACTCAATTTCTTATACTTTTCTAGTCAGCACGTCTGCGTCTTTTTAGAAGAAATAAAATCTGTAAGTCAATTTAACAATAGCCAGGAGAGAGACCCATCCCCATCTACTTCTAGGGGAAAACGTATCAAACAGGGCCTGCCATGATTGACTGGAAGGAAGTGATTTATTCAGAAGAATGCAGATTACTTCCTTGGGTGGCAGATCACAAGTTATTATAATGTTGTGGACATGCTGGGCATAGCTAAACCTTTTTATTGTTTGGGTGATCAATCTTTCATGGCACACACAGCTAGCAGTCTTGTTGTCCAGGACTGGTGCAAGATTGACCCTTAGTTAATGGTGTATAATTTAGGCTCCACTCTCTGACTTATAGCACCTTCTTTACCTTGACTCTCAAATACTCTGACTCTTAAATATTGTAATTTTCTTTTTTCATTTCACAGGTCTTCAAGTCTGCAAGAAACCTCCAGAGGCCAAGAGACTTCACAACATTTGGTCCACGATAATCTCTCCTCAACAGTTGTGTGATGACCTCGCATGCATTTACCCCGCATGCCTATACAACGCAGTCACTACCCTGACTGCGATGTTACCACACGTTACTGTACCATGCAAGTGGTTACAATGACTTGCTTTAGGGAAAGCTGGACTTTGGAATAGTATAAATTACTAATGAAACAGTAGGGAAGGTGTTGGACGTAAAAATCCAACACCAGTCCAACAACACGCCCCCTACAGCAAGTTGTAATGACCTGTGGGTTAAAGTAACACGTGGTAACGTTGCAGTCGGAGAAGTGACTGCGTTGTAAATTCTGGTTGTTGTTGAGACTGCAGGGTAAAAGATGTTTCACCTCCCGAAAACAGACAAGCGACAGGCAACACCCATCTAGCAGTCGCTTTGATGGAGGTGACTGAAAGAAGCAAACAACTTATTGTCCTTCTGTTGTTAAATACTGAGAAGGCCTTGATAGGGTACACTGGGCCTATTTCACTAAGTCATTGGCCAAGGCGCGGCTAGGTCCCAAAATGAAAACCTTAATCAAGGCAAATTATAAATGCCCCTCAGTGAAGATCAATATCAGTGGTGAATACACTCCAGTGATACTCAAAAAACACTTACGTTACTCAATGGGAGTGGGATCTAGGTTAAGACAATACTGGCGATGCTTGGTGGGCGTAATGGAGAAGGGCAGTGGGGTCATCCATGTGCATAGAACATAGAGCTAGCACCTACAAACTACTAACCATACACTACCTCACCCCACATGACCACATGCCATGTTTGGCAGCTATGACAGCTGCTGGAAGGAACATGGGGAACGAGGCACGCTCCTCCATACCTGGTGATCTTCTACACACATTCAAACCTTTTGGCATTAGATCTTAACTCAAACACAGCAGATAGGATGTATGACGGAACCACGCACGCCTAAACCACGTGTGGCTTAACAAAGCAGTCACTACCACGACTGTGTCTTTACCATGACTGTGTCGTTACCACACATTCCTTTAGCACGCAAGTCGTTACAACTATTTGCTTTAGGGAAGAGCCTGACTTTGGAATAGTATTAATTTCTATTTCAACTCCAGTCGGTGTATCAGTAGGGAAGGTGTTGGACTTAAACTCCAACACCAGTCCAACTCCCTAAAGGAAGTCGTTGTAATGACTTGCATGCTACAGAAATGCATGGTAATGTCGCAGTCATGGTAGTGACTATGTTGTAAAGGCACTGCATGTTTTTCAATGTGTGGTAAAGGATGTTTCCCCAGCAGAGAACACACAATACTCTTCCCCACTGCCCCTTAACAAACTTTCTTGGAAACCCGGGAGCCCACGGGACTTATCCAATGACCTACCTTGTGGGAAAACTGATATCTCACTTCCTACAAGCAGCCCGACCTAGCGAGCTCTGTTGTAGAAACTCCCCACAACTTCTTCCTTTAACATGTGGTCGGGGAGTGTATGGTCAGTTTACTCTATGCAAAGATTGACGGAATTGGTTCTTGACTGCATGCCCAAATTTGAAATGACCTGGGGCCCCTTTGTCACACATGTGAAAAGAGAACGGGTATTGTTCTGCCTTTGGTGACACCTCTCCTTTGCCACTCTGGCATTTGTGTGCTCTCCCTATCAGAAGACAAAAGCACCGACCGGCCTAGACGAAGCACTTAATGTTAGCAGCTGAATCAACTGATCCGACTCACCATTAACTGTGAAGGACATTGGCGCTGCACACCTAATGGTATATGATACGCAATTTCTGTACCCAATCTTTTGATTTGTTCCTCCTACTCAACAATGTCATATAGATAAGTGATTTGTGATTCCCACTCTTGTTTGTTATCCTCTACTCCTTTTAAGTTTTATTGCTTTGACATGTTCTATGATTTTATGTGCAAGACAACGGAAAAAATAGTCATTACAAAAACGTGGTAAAATTGACATACACCCAATTGACTCATTTAATGTATTGTAAGTCTCTAGTAAAGTAATGCTACCTGTACCCACGGCCTGTAAATTAAATGCTTCTGGTTGCCTTAAGCACTGATTGTGCCATCCACTTACGTAGCCCTTTAACCATGTCTCAGGTCTGCCACTACAACCTATACGTGCTGCTTAAAACTGCCAATATAACCTAGCAAAATAAATCTTTTGCCAGGCCTAAACCTTCCTTTTTAATACATATAAGTCACACGTAGGGTAGGCTCTACATAGCCCAGAAGGCAGGGTACAGTGCATTTAGAACGTTGGACATGTACTTTTAACTTTTACTTGTCTTGTTCAAAAAAAAATTCTTAAATTAATTTGTCACTACTGCAAGGCCTGCCTCTCCTATAGGATAACATTAGGTTACCTTATTACAGTTAATAAGTAGTAACTTTCAATTGGTTGAAAGTAGGAATGTCAATTTTGGTGCCGAAAGAAATGTAATTTAAATCCCTCTTTAATGTTAAAATTAGATTTTAAGTCACAATTTCAAAAATGCCACTTTTAGAACTATTTTGTCCCTGCAGCCTGTATTCTGGGTCACATGACTAGGAGTAGCTGGAAGTTTTTCTTTGTGTATTGCTCCCAGACAGTGACACAAAGGAAGAATGGGTGCTGGCAGGATGGGCCATCTCTGACTTGATAGGGGTGGAGCTGTCACCTACCATATTTGCACATAACAAAGGCTTGCCTAAGCACACTCACAAAGGATTTGACACTAGTCTTTTGTGTTCATAGACAAGTTGGGTACAGGGCAGGGAGACACGAAATCCCAAGCACTTCTGAAGGTGGAATGCTCTAGAAACGCTCCTACTTCAAAGCTGGCACCAAGGAAAAATATTGGACTCTCAGACCCAACTCTTCAGTAAACCGCTGGACCTGTAGATACTACAGAAAAATGACTGCTGTGCTCTGCTCCAAAGGACTGCTATTCTGATGCCCTGCTGCCTGCTGCACATTTTTCTGAGAAGGAAGACTGAACCTACATCCTTCATCCTAGACTGAAGTGACTCCAATGATCATCTGACTGACCTCCTGATCTGAGCAACAGATACATAACAAGCTCCAGATTTCTCCCTATTTGACAAGTTGACCTGCTGCATGAACCAGCAACCAGATTTGCAACTGTACCTGCATTAGCCCTGCTGACCTCTACTGGAGTGACTTCTTGAGCCCCAAGAGATGTCACTCAGGTCCTGCACACAGCATGGCATCAGTGGAGCTCTCTTCCCAAGAAAAGGAAGGAGAAATCTGGAAGTTTTGGGCTCTTTGCGACGGCGAAAGGGCCTGTTTGTGGTGTCACCTGCCAATGCAAAGGTCCAGTGACTTTGGCTTTTCAAGCCACAGCAACCACAAGCGACACCCGGTAATGTGAGATCTGTACTTTGTGATGCAGCACTGACAGTCTGTGGTGACCGCCAACGTGAATTTCAAGCAACAACTGTCAGGATCTTTGCGCTGCATTGACCACTGTCCACAACACTCGGCCTGCTCTTTGCGCTACAGTAAATTCTGTACCTGCTCTTTGCAGCCCCTTCCACTGTGAACGGAACTCTTCATGCTGGAATTTCTAAGCTAAGTCTTTCAATGGGACTATCCTGGTACTGTGTGCGGCCCTTGCTCCATCGCGGCCAGCCTGTAACTTGTGATTTTCACCCGGTCTTGCACGACCATGTGACCGCGAGTGGCGCTTTGGGCTTTTAGGCTTATATACTTACCTTAAGTCTTTGCAATTTCATATCTCCGGATCTACTGGTTTTTGTCATTTTGGTCTCAAATACTTTATTAAATGTCACTTATTTTTCTAAATTGGTGTGAGATTTTTGTTGTGCTGTGTTTTGACTGTATAACTTTTTGAAGTGCTACATAAATACTTTAAATATTGCCTCTAAGTTAAGCCTGACTGTTTTTGTGCCAAGCTACCAGAGGGGTAAGCATAGGTTGACTTGGGGTTTTCTTGTGTTTCATCCCGACAAGAATTGCGGTTGCCGCTTGGGTAGGATTTCACACCAAACAAGTTGTAACTCAATTTCCTACAAAGGGGTAAATGGACGCTCCTGTAGATAAAGTGGAATTTAAGAAAAAAGTTAGGAAAAAGAAAAAAATATTAAAACACAGAAACCCATGCTGCATGTTAGGTTAGATTAGTTGTTAAATTTAATATGTGTAAACAAATAAACATGACTTACCAGCACCAAAGAAAATGTCTTTTGCAATGGCGGTGGCAGTGGTGGTGGGGTTAGACTCAGCCTAGGAGGAGAATTATAAATACAGGGTTTCAACTTCTTTGTTGGGCCTGAAAGGAGAAATGAAAAATAAAACTTATTAGTACTTATAGTTATTAGTAATAAAGCACATGTAATAATTTACAGGCAACAAGATTTAATGATACAGTAACCAGTCCTATTTCTACTGTAAACTTCCATCCTAAAAATAGTTCCCTGTGGTACAAATAGTGTAACTACAAATGATATTGCTCCTCTACTACCTTCATACACTTTCTTTTTTGTCACACTAAAGCTATCCACAAAGTCACAAATCTTGCATTGCACCTCACAGAGATGGAGACTTTGCAGCAACTGAAGAGTCATGGTGGAGCCCCACACCTTTGGAGAATGAGTTCTCCTTTCTTTCCTACTTACTTCCTGCTTGTGCTCCTAAGCATACCTGGTTGCCAGACTGCCTGCTGCTGCTACTCCACTCACCGTTGAACTGATAGTTTAACTCCCAATGCAGGCACTATGACTTGATGAACACTCTAAATCCTCTTGCTACCCTCAATGATATGCCCCAGAAGTTTTCTCTGGACCACAAGCATTCCCCACTGAAAAAGTATAAAGAAGCCATAATGTATAATGTGTATGAATTTATATAAACTAATTTATGCACACATAAAAGATGCATTGCAAATATGCAAACTTATTTAGATGTTAAATAATGTTTAACATTGTAGAAAAGAATATCTGCTTTTGACGGGTGTTTGGCACTCAGCCCATAACGTGGTCAGAAGCGCATCTCACAATGCGGGACCTACAGTTATCAAAAGCCCTTGGGACACCTCATAAGCACAAGTACGAATGCGCTCACAAGAGAGTATGAATTTAACTGTTTAATCCATCAGTGCACAAAAGCATAGTACTGAGGCATTTCGACCTATACAGTATTGTTTATGGTACCATTGTTTGGACTAAATCCCGTTTGTTACTATACTTTGTTCTCTAAGACATATCTTTAGATAAGAATTTTTTGTTTGTTTTATTCTGATTGCGGGTATGCTCTTTTGGTCCCCCACCACACTAATCAGTGTATTTAAATGAATCCAAAGGAACTATACTTTCTTTGACTTTCCAACATCACCCAGGGTTCCAAGGCATATATGCTATTGCCCCTTGTACACTTTAGCTTATGGCCTATTTTAATGAATCTCTAGGTAATGGTCCATAGTGTGAAGCAGTGATCCATGGTAGAATTATCAGGCTGAAGCCAGCTGCTCCATGGCATAATCATTGAATAAGTGGCTCATTCAAAGAGTCTTTTGAACACAATCTTTGAATAACCCTTGAAAATAATATCCAAGAGTGAAAAAAACATGTTATTTTCAGTGGCTGCATGATCCCCACATTTGAAGATTGGCATGACGGTTGTCCCCTCTCAAGATTTAGGTATTCATTCTGAAAAGTTAGCCCATTGAATAAAGAGTGCTAAAACTGTTGATCATTATGTGGGGTTTTGCAGAAAATGTTATGCTAGAATGTTGTCTGGTATGGCAGCTCAACATAATGTCGTAGAGCTGATGGTATGTAAAAATAAATCTGTGTTCATCAGAGAAAGTAAATCTGAATCAACTACAAACACATAGATATAAGGGCCCTCATTGACATTTTTTGTGTGTTGACTATACAGAGTATAAAAAAGTAGACCCACTAAATTTCAGGAACAGCCCAACGTATAATGAAGAGCTAGCTCCTGTTAGTTAATACATAAAAAACCATTGTGAATCCCCCAACTGAAGCATATTCGTTCATATGCAGATATATACTGAGGTCATGCAGCACACAGTCACGGCATACGCTTAAATAGACGCATGTTTGGCCACTCAAGCGATGACATATGGAGACCAATTGCTCACAACAATTATTTGTCAATTATCCAATGAGGAGAATGAGTGAATCCTTACTTTTCTTACCAATGGATGCCACTTGTACCTACAAGCCAAGGCATTTCTTATAGTGAAGCTGTTTTTCAAATTCAGCCAATTGCAGAACATGCCACAAGATCAAAGGTATGTGAAATATTTTGATATGGGCAGGTTGTGCAATTATCAAAAATCAGTTCACAATAACAACACAGTATAAAACATTTCCCTACTATATATAGGCATCAATTTTGCAAGATAAAGATTTGACTAGGTAACACCAACAACAAAAGCAACCTGTGTGCATCCGAGTACATTGTTAATACAGCAAGAGTTGTTGAAAGTACATACCACACTGAAGTTCATGAAGATCTAATTAGGTGGTCACCACAAGGACCCTCTTCTGTAGTGGAGAGAACCAAGAGTTAGTTTTCCTCTGAAGCAGGAATGATCTCCCAATGATGTATAGGGCCTAAACCTGCATGAAGTCCTCCTAGTGCTTAGAGACCTCCTAGCCCTTTTAGGTGGTGATCTTCACTTCAGTGCATTTCCTAACAATGTCTTCCCAGATTTACAGTCAGGCTTTGGGGCTGACCTACTGTTCTCGGGCCCCATTGAGTTGAGGTTTCCTTTGGATGACCTCCCCTACAATCTCTACATCGTCCAGAATTCAAATTTCATGATTGTTCACTTCTGTGCATGTACTCTTGATGTAATATTACATTATACATTAGTAGAATTAGCAGTGTAGACCTAAAATTAGAACAGAGAAGCAAGTAAATTACACTTAGTTGTTATTCATCTTATCTGTTTTGAGTAAAGGACACATGCAAGAATTTGAAATCGTAGATTCTATTAAGCCAATTAAAGGTATTTGGAACATTGCACCTGGTAGATGGAAGCATACATGCAGTAAGTGGAATATTATACATTGGACACTAAATTGAAAAAGCATGTACGTCTTGCTGCAAATTCAATAAGGTACATATTTTATGCACATCTGTGACATATTTATTAGTTTTGCTGGGGATATTTGAATAGCTTACTTAGGCATTTTATTGCAATGCATCATTGTGAAGCCGAGAACTGTGTTTACGCATAATGTGTATCAATTGAGATACGTTCTACAAGTCATTATAGACTCAACAATGCCCTTTCAATCTGGTTCTATGAATTGAGAGACCACAAGTTGTCTGAAGGCATATAGACCATGCCCTTGTGATAGGTAAGGCATGGGTGGGGTAGCAGTATAAACACAGACTTTATTGTTAAGGTCCACATGTTTACCTCATTGCCAACTGATATTGTGGAACACACAACAGGCCATGATTCTCTTGAAAACAACTTCAGTGGAATACAGACTCTCATATGATCAAAGTATCTGAAGCATCACCAGAGGAAGCCTAATGTGTCCTTTATAATGCTTACAGCTTGTGTATGTGTTCTGTTGTAGTGAATTGGTGGGACTATGGAAGAAAGCCAGGAGAAATGGAGAGAGATCATATGCTGAATCACCTCCAAATAGTATTGAAGGATAGTTGAGGACCATTCTATATGAACATTCACATACAGAGGATACATGCAGACATTATGTAAAGGCATTATTGATGACAGAGGGATGTGTGTGATATGCTGAGGGGTGTCTTTCCTCTTGATAGTGCGCCTTAAGTGAACATGCATATATCATGGGATTCTAATACTCACCAAGACTCACCAAGCAGTCACATGCTTATGTAGTGTGGCATCAAATTGAGCTGGAAAAGCTGACTGATTGAAGCTGTCATGTGATGCACCTGTAAAATTGGCATATAACATATGCAAAGTTGCTTTTGGCAGTGCTGCATAAGATTTAAGTGATTGGTGTGTGATATGTGTACAGACATAGGATCCAAGCATTTGTGGGAAGTGGGTATAGGCATAAAACTGATGTGCAACACATGGACTATATGCTGTGATTGCAGCTTGGTTATGGACTACACACAGTTGTTGGTGCATCATAATACCCATTTCAAGCACATGAATTGGCTTAGCTGTGAGATGCTTGCAGTGAGGCCACTATTTCTCTCGAATGATCCAGTGGCTAGAAAATGAAGTGCAGTAAAGACCTTGACATGGTCAGTGATGGGTTTGGAGTAGGTTTTGGGTGAAATTAGATCAAGTTCCTATTTAGGTACATTGGGCCTTATTATGACTACAGCTGGAGCTGTCTTGGTGGCGGTCCGTGGACCGCCAGACTGGCAGTCCACCCACCCTATTACGACTTGGGTGGTTGGACTGCAACAGTGTGCAATGGTCTGAGGCTGCAATATGGTGGCAGTGCCGCAGCAGCACCGTCAGGAATATTGAGTTTCCTCACCACCACAATTTTCATGGTGGTGAGCCTGCCATGAAAAGTGTGTCAGTGAGAAAACTAAGGTGGCTCTACAGGGCCCCCTGTTGCCTCAAGGCCTGGTGGTGCATGCAGGGGGAAATTTTCTGCCCCTGACTGTATGCACCCCCATTCCTGCACAGCAAGAACAGCACAGTCCATGCTGTGCAGGAACTTGCCTTGACACTCTCTTTATGGTGCTTTTCTAAGGCTCATATATGAGCATTGAAAGACACTGCTGTGTGACACCAAAGCACTGTCTGCCAGATCATGAAAGAGCTTGTTATCTGGTGGGCGGTGTGCAGACGAGTTTGGCATTGTGGCAGCGGGCCCACTCCCAAACTGCCAAACTAGTAATCAGGCCCCATGTCTTCTTGGATACAAACGGACGGAGGTGGTATACCCCCAACATGTCTTAGTCAGCCATACCATGGAACTTGATCATCTGCCTTAACATCCTGTCTCTTCTCATTTAGTTACTCCTCATAATTAGGGGCAGTGCTACAAACACTGTCACATTTGTTGCATCCTCCCCCGCCCAGGTACTCGCCAATGACTAAACCACACACGGAGCTTAGTATGACACGTCTTTATTCTTCGTGTAACCGCAAACTCAACATTCTAAGCCTGCATTAATTTCACTATGCTCTAATGTTTACATCACAGTTCTACGGAGTCCATCAGGAGCCACAAACGTTACATCATTACAAACTCACATGACTCTACATCTCTCCCTCAGTTAAATAAATTTTTTTTTTTTACAAATACATACAATTAGAGCTCCTCAATGGGTCTTTGTGGCATGTGGATCACATGTCCCGACCGTGTCTGCGGTAACTGGGGACAAGCAGTAGAAATGTCTGTGACTGGTGTGGGTGATGGAGAAACAGCAGCAGCAGTCTGGGGTTCTTGTCACTTGTCCTTTCAGACCCAGTCTCCGCAATACCATCAGAGCCTGATGAGCCACATGTCGGAAATCCGAGGAGTCTCGCATAATGTACTACCCGGGAACGTTGGGCTCTCACCATATGTCCTTTCTGGTCACAACATGAAATTTTTCAGCATCGAAAGGAGCATCAGACTTTTCTTTTCTATGCTGACAAACAAGCATCTGATCTAGTGAATGTGACATTTATCACATGTTGAACGCTTGTCTGCATAGGCCTTCATTTTCCTTTTATCACCCGAATCTTTTCTGTGTAGTTCTTCCTCAGTATTTTCACGTCTGTTGGTCCATTGAGGTAACTCGGTCGTCATGGCTTTCCCAAAAATCAAGTTTGTAGGGCTTTCACCTGTGGTTTAATGAGGGGTTGAGTGGTAAGCTCAAAGACTGGAATTTAAGACAGCCTTAAGGTCAAGCTTTTCTAGCACAGCACGCTAGAACAGCTTTCTTTAGAGTACTCATGAAACGTTTGACAAGGCCATTGGCCTGTGTCCAAACAGGAGTGCTCTTCTGATGCTTCACATTAAGATGATTAAGAAAGTCTCTGAATTCTCAACTGTTAAAAGCATGGCCTTTGTCAGACTTTATGGTCACGGGAACACCCCAGGTCATGAAGATGCTGTCTAATTAATCAATGACACATTCTTGAGTAATAGACTTCCCTGTCCTGCCTATTTTACCAACTATGGAATTACCCCTATGCCATTCCCCAGTCATGGTTTCAGCAGATTAATTCCATCCTTGGGGGTTTCCTTAGTGGGGGGTGCCATCCGGATTGCCCTTAGAACCTATGTTCAGTCACTTATTGTGCAGGTATTGCTGAAGCTGATGTTCTCTCCTATTACTCAGCGTCCCACCTCCTGATTATCAATGACTGGTGGTATGGCCCACTAGGAGATCCTGTGTTCATGGCTGATAGGTGGGCAATGGGATCCACTCCTCTATTCCACTATCTATACGATGGAAGATGGGTGAAATCTCTTCTACTGGTGACCCGAGAGGTTCTTCGGATATGTAAATGCTCCTTGAGGCAGATGGGATGGTGGGGACACTGACGGAGCAGGCGCCATTATGGCTGGACAGAGCGCTATGTCAGGTGGAACAAACAGAGGGATTTTGAGCGTGAGACACCATTGGGATCTCCACTGTAGGGGACCTGATGCAGGTAGCAGTATTAAAATCATTTCAGGAGATGCAAACAGAGTACCTGCTGCATCGTAGTCAGTTCCATCTGTACCTGAAACTACGCCATGCCCTCACCCCATACACTAGGAACCTCAGATATCTCCCAGAAATTAGCCCCTTGGAGGGCAAGCTCCTTATGAGGACCGGCTGCCCACAAAATAATGAAAATTTATCAGACGCACATAACATAATGTTTGTCAAGGTTTAGGGAGTTAGGGCTGTTTTTGGTTGCTTTTTGTGTTTGTTTCTTATTCATTAATTATGTGTACCTTTTTTATTTAACATTTTTGGTGTGTTGTAGATTACATTTTCTAGTAGTTTGTTGGTCTGGGAGTTTTATTTTTTTTACTTTAGTTAGTCTGTGTAGAACAATAAATGTTAAAGGGTGTGTTACTATTGACTTATAATTAATCATTTTTTAGTTTAGGAATATTTAGGGCTTCATTACAATGTTGGTCGGAAACTAAACCGCCCGAATCCTTGTCGGATTCGGCTCCGCCCGACCGATTATGATGCTTCCGAACACCGTTTTTGACATGGTATATGTTTTTTTATAGGTAACGATATGTGTGTTTCAGATACTTTTGTTATCGATATATGAAAAAATGATATTTTTGGTAAAAATATTTGTGTGCTGGATATTAGTGATTTCTATGGTTATGCATGTTGAGTTAATATTTGTGTTCTTGATATTTAATTTATGATATTTGTGTTTCTCGATATTTGTTGGATCAATATGGTGTCACTGATCTGAGCTCATTTGGTGGCAACAATTCCACGATGTCCTTCATGGGCCACTTCAATTATCTGTTGTCGCAGACTCTCCAAAATGACAATCCTTGAACCTCTCAGAATAATACCTTCCTGAGTAACAGACAGTTCATTTTTGACATTCTTAAACTTTTGATATTCACTGTCATTGGTAAGAAGTCGAGGGTGCTGATATCAAGACTTATATTTAATAATGTCTTTCAGTTTCAGCATGCCACTCTCTTGACTTGTGGCAGTGACAATTTGTTCCAAAGAAATGGCAGCTGGAGTGCTTGATTTCACGATTAAGTTTATGTAAGCTTCAGCCGTCTTAGAATACATGTCAGGGCATTGTAGAGGTACTCATAGCAGTAGTCGGCAGGATTCTGATTTTTCCCTCCACAATGCATGATGGTGCAGTTGTACTCTTGCTATCGCAATTCCCAACATTCAACGTGAAGAGGCATTTTTGCTTTTGGAATTCCAAAGATTGTCAACAATGCTTGATGATCGGTCACAAGCGTGACGGGTTTCCCATACAAGAATATGTGGAAATGTTCCCAAGCCCATACCACTGCCAAGCATTCTTTCTCAGGTTGTGAATAAGCACATTCAATTTGGGACAAACTTCAGCGTGCATACAGCACAATACATCTTTGAGCATTTGGGTGTCCGCTGTGCTGTGCAAGGGTTGCACCCAACCCGACAGGGCAAGCATCATCCACAACCTCAGTATGAAGCTTTAGATCAAAATATGTCATTTCAGTAGTGTTCTCAATAGCTTGATTTGATCCTCTGGAAGCTTTGCTCTCATTCAGGTGACCAAAGAAAAAAAACACAATATTTTTCATTAAGTCTCTTAACAGTGCACTGACAGTGGCAAATTCTTATATGTATCTAGAGCAATAGCTGACCATGCCAAGGAATGAATGCAACATGGAAACATCTTGTTGGGGACTGGCAGCTGACAGCGCTTGCACTTTAGTTGGATTGGGTGCCATGCCCCCATCAGAAAAGATATGGCATAAGAATTTTAACTTTGTCTTACGGAACTCACATTTCCCGGCATTCAAAGTTAAACGGGCATCAGTTAGCAGCTGACACACTTGCGTGAGAGCTTTGGCATGCTCCTTCTGTGTAGCTACAAAGCAACATGTGTAGAAAAGGTTGCAATGTACCTGCAATTTTCCTTGAGTTCCAACCGATGATATCCTTTATTCAGATCAAGGCGTGCGAATACATGTGCAACATTCAATTGTGTTATCATGTTGGCAATGTGCAGACCTCGATGTCAGTATTTTTCAATTGCCTTGTTCACTTGACGCATGTCCACACAGATGCATACAGCTCCTTCACTGTCCTTTTTGGGTGCTGCTAATATGGGAGAAACCCAGGGAGTTGGACTAGTGGACCTCTCAATGATATTGTATTTGAGTAAAGATTCAAGTTCTTTTTCAACAGCTTCCTGTAAGTGAAAGGCAATTTGTCTGTATCTTTCAGCAATAGGATGGCCATACTCATTAATGTATAATTTGACTTTCATAGTCTTGAGTTTTCCCAACTCATGAAACAACAAATGGAATAGCCTTACTATTTCATGGTGAGCATTCATGCAATAGTTCACAGATATCAGTCCCATATCAGCATCTGTGCTAAAGCTAAATAAACAGGTGCTTGGTGCCGTACCTTGAAGTACATGAATGGGTGCGTGTACTTTTGTTTTATTATGCTTCATTGTTGCTACAAATGAACCTTGACGTTTTAGGGGCATTTAGGCAGCCCATGTATACACTTTAGTTTTTGATGGGTCAGTCGGGGCAAAGGAGACAGTTCATTATATTTCTCATCAGGTATAATATTCATTGACGCATCACTATCGATAATGAAAGGCATTGAACAACCATTGACTTTTAGTTTGATCTCCAGACAATGTTTAAATGAATTTGGTGCTTTGTCATGTTGATTTTACTTGGAGAGGTGTTTTTCCTCACAGGCAGCCAGTGCAACATGTGCATGCTTCTTTGAGATAAATATCTGCATGGCACATCCATCTTCTTCACTTTGACTTGATATTGATACAGAAGATCTGTGTCACATAGATTTAAATGACAATCAACTTTATTTGATGTCACTTTGCCTCAGCTATTGTGGTTGCTTGTCCTTATGGGCGTGCATCAAACGCCGCTTCTGGAACGTTTGGGCAGCAAATTTGTGTTCGTCCCATTATGCACGTACTTTTTCCTTTTCTTTGCACACCATCACATAATGGTTCTCATTTCTACAGCCTTTGAAGATCTACCCAATGTTGGGACATTTACCTTTATGTGGAAATGAAAATCCACACCTAAAACACAAGTTCTTTTTCTGTGGACTCTTCACTCTGTGCCTCTTGGCCTTGTGCTTTGGCTTTTTTCTCACATTCGCTACTGACTCAAGCTGGGCCCCGCCCACCTCCATGTCAGCAGTTATTGATCAGCACGCTCTTCAGCTCTGGCAGCCATGAGAACTCGCTCTAGACTCAGTTTCTTTCAACATTTGCCGTTTGAATGAGTCTGACAAGCATTTGTCAATCACTCTGAGGCATAAAGCTTCCTCATCATTAAATTAATTGAACTTACAGTGTTTGATAAGCGTATCCAGTCTCTCAACAAATTTGTTGATGGTATCACCAGCTTTCTGTTATTCTTGACTGAAGATGTACCTTTCGTAATCTACATTTGACATTGGATTAAACTTGTAATTCAAAGCTGCTTTGATTTGACTGTATGTAATTTCATCAGCTCGAGGCATTTTCTTTATGATTTCTTTTAAACCTTCACCAGCCAGATTCTTAATGTACTTGACAATCTTTTTGTTATCTGCTTCTTCAATCGCATCACTGAAATCCTCAAATGTCTCTATGCAGGCAGTTCATCTGTCATCAATATTCACCTTTTTGATGTTATCGAATGACGGTGGTGCTTTCAAGAAGGCGTGGCATTGTACACCTTAGTGGAACTTACAGACATGGATAGTACAGTTCTCTCCTACGCTGCTTGGTGATTTTGTTTATGCAAACCATCTCTGAGGCCTTACAACATGTTGACCTCTGGATCATCATTGATGATGACAGGAAACAGGACCCCTTTCTTGGTCTCCATTGGAGAAGCAAACGGTCACAATTCCGATCACCGCTCTTGGCTTTCTGCACTTCAGAAATATTTGGAGTTGTCGTAGCCCCACTTGGCAACTTTGATGGGATACCGCTTTGGATATGGACAGCTCTGTAAACACAACCCCAGATGCTTTCTCTTGGGTCACTCCCTTCAGCACTGTGGCATGATGACTCCCTTTACTCAGGACTGGTAACCAGATGACCGTTTCTTGTATCACTTTACCTTCAAGCATCTCTTTCTGCTGTCTGGCACCTGGTTGATCTCTGCCTCACAGTGTTATCCCATCGTATGAATGTATGGCTTTGAGTGGCATAGCAGCACAGTACCTCTTTGTGGGCCTTCCCAGCAGGTTGTCTGCCACCAATGTGTAGACTTCTCAGTGAAGCTTTCATTAACTTAAAATGCTTTACACAGAACTGGGGCTGCACTTTGACTCCAATTACGCCAAATGTCGATTCTACACTTCAACTGAGGCACACGTGGCACGCACAGGCAGTTTGCTGGACCAAGGCAAAGTTCCCTGGGCTAGCACTGTTGATCTTCTGGTTACTTTGCCCCTATCTCATCACCAGTTGTAGTGTCCTTCCCAGCCCAGGTACTCGCCAATGACTACATCACACACGAGGCTTAGTATAACACATCTTTATTCTTCTGCATGTAACCGTGAACTCATCATTTTAAACCTGCATTCACTACACCATCAGGAGCCACAAAGGTTCTGTCATTTTCAAATTCACACGACACTACAGCATTCACTGTGGGAAATGTATTTTACCCGTAGATGACCTATTATGGTTTTGACCTGTGTGCCATTGATAATTGAGATAAAATATTCAAGCGTTGGTGGCGTGTGGCTCAGATGTTGGCACTGACACCCTTTGACGCCTTGATGGATGTAGAATTTTCAGCATGTATGTGTTGAACACAGATTTTGCAAATGACTTGTCATTTATAATATACATTGTACAGTGTTTAGATGTTTGTACCTGCTACACTTGATACAATTTTTTAATTGCCAATCATCTGTATCAATGCATCAAATGGTCTTTTTACAATTCCATTCAAATTCCTTTCATCAGCCTCAGTCTGGTGTGGGACTTAATTCAAAGCTGGGAGTGGGTGAACCTTTGAGTCTTGGCTTCCAGTTTATTTACTTTGGTGTTGGCGTCTCCATTATAAATGAAGCTCCCTTCTGTCTAATGTACACTTTTGCATTTCCCTCCTTCTGCCCTTCCTTTACTTGGTTTCAACATCTAGGAAAGCACACATTTGACAGCTGAATACTATTTTTTTGTGTCAGATATTTATCCTAGCAGCAGTCTTGCTACTACTATACAGACATTTCCAAATAGGATTTTGTGAATTAAGAACATATCTGATTGAAATACACTGTTGAAGGAGGATAAGTATACTATTTTGCATTGTCATTGTAGAGTATGGGCATGATTATGAGCATGGCGGTCCGCTGCCAGACTCACGGATGTGCGGTGGTGGCGTTCCAGCCACTGCAGCACCGGCGGTCTGACTGCCCCATTACAAGTTGGGTGGTTGGACCGCAATTGCACAGTTGCAACCACCAGGGATCACCGATCCCTGTCTGTGGCACAGCAGTCTTGAGGCCACAATATGCTTGGCGGTCCTGCCAAGCACAGTATGAGTTTCCTCTCAGCCTTGATTTTCATGGCGATTACTCCTCCATGAAAACCATGGCATAGAGGAAACAAAGGGGCCATACAAAGGCCCCCAGTTGCCTCTGGGCAAAGGGGTGCATTCAGGGGGGAAACATGTTGTGCCCCCTGTGTGCATGCACCCCAGTACCTACATGGCAGGTACTGCCTTTGATGTTCCCGTTGTGGTGCCTATTTCCTAGGCACCACCAAAGAACTGCCCACCAGTGACTGAAAAATTAATCATCTGGCCAGCAGCACGCACATGGGTTTGGCAGTGTTGGAGCATTTCAGTGGCATGGCAGTCCCGCTCCCTCACCACCAAACTTGTAATCAGGCTCTTTGGGAATAAAGCCATGTGTGCAAAGCTCAGAGGGAATGTGAAATAAATGCCTTTGTTCCATGCCTAGTTAAATAAAATGGGAAAATGCAGCCATCAAGATTTTGAGGTCAGATGGACCCTTCACTTTCTGGTGAAGTTAATCACAATCCAGAATTTTTAGCGACTTATCGCAAAAAAATTCTCTGAGTGTAGTTTATTTCCAAGGTAGCTCGGACTTACAAAGTTTATTGTCTTGAAACCTTGTGTGTTTGTTTTATTTTTTATTTCTTACTCTTTGTTAACCCTGGGCGTAAAATCCGCTCCACTCACGTAGTTTGCGGATTTTTGGCAACTCCGCGTTCTGCATAGAATGTGGAGTTACCGAAAAACTACGCGCTCCGCAACGGAGCGGAGTTTTTTTTGTGTTCGCGCGCTCAAATGCGTTTTTGCGCATGCGGGAGTGACTTACCGGGATGCCTGCGTTCGCCGACGAGTTTCCTATCTGTTCATGAGCGCCACGAGATTTGGTAGCTGGACGTACAGTCCCGCGAGAGTGTGCGATTGTGAACACGTCATTCGGGCGCCATCTGACTTCCGGCGGAAGTTTCGTGAAGATCGCGATGCCGAACATGCAGAATTTGCAATCTGGAGAAGAATATCTCTCGAGCAGCATCAAAACCTTCTCGAAATGATGATTTGGATTTAAAAAAACTCCTCAGATTGAAATTTGGCTATACTTTTTTGTGCAAGGAGTTCTTTTTCGACTTTATTTTTAAGAGGAAGGAAGTGCCCCAGAGTCTCCAACTTCCTGTTCCTGTCCAACAGGCTCCTCCCAGTGCTTTGTCCATCTCCTGTTCACTTTTCATTTGGATTTGGAGCTAGAAGGATCCCTCTTTGTGTCTGCTGCATCATATATCATTGGATTTGAGGACTTTTGGATTTGGGATTTCATAAGTAAGTTGGAAAATTGGTGTTGTTTGTTTGATTGGGGCATTGCACCTACATTTTTTGTACTTTTCATCGTTTTTTTTAAATTTATTGTTGTGGCCTGGGTGGCCTGTAGTTTCAGCAGGGGCATAGTTCGTTGTTTCTTTGTATGTGATTTTTCTACTAGTTTTCTTTTATAAAGGAAACATGTTGCAAAGTTCACTACATTTTCTCCAACTTTTGCAATCAATTTGCAATATTTATTTAATTTACTAGCCCAGTAGTCTGCCAATAGGCCTTTCAGCCAGTAGGCCCAGAGCTACTCATGGGTGCATGAAACATGGTGGTGTCTGTTGAATTTAAACATCATTTAGGGCATGGATGGCATTGGATTGAATTGCAAAATGTGTTTTGGGGGGGGCATTTCACTTTTTTTGTGTGTGTTAAATAAATGCCTTTGTTGGATGTGTGTGGTGTGGTTGTTGTGTAACTTGCAAACCTTTTTTATCCTTGTGGATTTTCATTTTTGCATTGTTGCATTAAAGCTGTGTTGTTTAGCATGCCTCCTTTGTCTGGCCATATGTTATGTTATGTTATGTTATGTTATAAACATTTATAGCGCGCACAGCTACTCATGAGTGTCCCGGCGCGAAAAAACCAGTTAGAAAGAAACAGAATGGAACTGGGGGAGATTGTTATTAGGTGAAAAACAGAGTTTTTAGTCTTTTCTTAAACATGGAAGGGTCGTTGATGATGCGTAGTTCTAGGGGAGGGAATTCCACGCATCAGCCGCTTTGAAGGATAGCGAGCTCCCTCCAATCCTTGTCCGCCGAAAGCGAGGGATCAGAGCTAAGCACTGTGAGGCAGAACGCAGATGTCTTCGTGGAGTATAGAAACTAAACCGCTTCCTTAGATAAAGGGGCCCTCGGCCATAGGGAGCTGAATGGGCCATCGTGAGGGCCTTAAATTTCACTCTTTGGGCCACTGGTAACCAGGCCTGCTTGAGTTTATAGTTTTACAGGCCTGCTGCTTGCGGTGGCCATTTTTTTGTGGTGGTAGTTAGTGTGCTGCTTTTGCCACAGGCCTGCATATCTTTCCTTTGTTCCTGTTGGCTTGCTGCTTCCATCCCCATTGGCAGCTACAGCTCCATGAATGCTGCATCCCACATGATGCACAATGCCAAACAGGTTCCATTACATTTTTATTTTTGTTTTTGTTCTTCTTCTTTCCTATCCTCCTTCCTGAGTGTACAGAGTACACCATGAAAGCCCTTGTTGTCAAAGTCTCACAAATGGCTACACTGTTGTTATGTTTTTTTTAATAACTAAACTGAGTTAATAAAATGTAATAATATTAATAATAACACTAACAAGTGTGACCACACACTAAGTTATATATTATATTTGTTTGTTTGTACTAGTAGTAATTGAACCACAACAACAAATGCCACGTTTCACTGATGTTCTTCTGGCTTCTTTGCCTTTAGATGCACAAAAGACTGAGAAGGAGGTGTCATCATCACCCGTTGTACTGCCTTACCGAAGTCCTGCTGCGCTCGACGTCACATGACGTGTGACCACAGACCGACATCTCTTCAACTTGTGCCACTGCGTGCTGCTGATATCTGAAGAAGATGGCCCCAAAGAAAGGTACAAGTTCCTCCAGTACCAAGAAAGTTGCCAGTGAGAAGAAGGAACTGCCACTTACCAAGACTGGTGTGCCGCCGAAGATGTTTATTGGGAAACAAAAAACTGCGCCTGCAGCAGCGGTGTCTGGGGAGCAAGCTAGGAGCAGCACCCCGCATCAGTGGACCCATCCCTTAAACCTAGGCCCAAGTCCATGTCTGTCACAGAGGCAGCCAGTCTAATCATGACAACGCCGGCGAGCAGTGATTTTGAAATTGACTTATCGTTATCGCAAAGTAGTACCCAATCAATGCAGGAAACTCAGATAAGTGGACAACAACAGCCTCAACAACAGCCGCAACTACCGCCCACAATAGTAGTTGGTCCTCCCGAAGTAGGGGCAGTTCAGGAGATAGAGCTTCCTGCAGAGGAAGAAGAGCAAGCCACTCTTTCAGAAGATCCATTGTCTTCCAGATCCCCAGCAAGGAAAGGGAGGGTTAGTCCATCGAGTTCTTCTGCAAGCCGCCCTTCTGATGATCTAGATGCCAATTGGATGCCACCACCTCAGTCTGAGAGTGAGACACGCCACGAGAGAAGGCTAGGGAAAAGGAAGGTTCCAGCAAGCCTTAGAGTTATGGAGGTAGATGTAGAAGAGGAGGATGATGACTAGCCAGTAATCATGGACATTAGTCCCACCCCAGTGGAGACCGACATCACCCCATCCCAAATTGCTGTGAGGAATGTGGCACGGATACCACCAACACCATCTGCAGCTTCCATATTTGCATTTGCAAAGACCCGGCAGTGACCTACATCCAGCACAACCACCTCAGTAGAAGTAGGTACTGCGTCAAACTCCACCACGCCCACCTTCCAGTTCATCCGGCATTGCAAGTGGCTCCTTCAGCAGCACCAGAAAGTTCACCTCCTCAGTCTGGGACTTCTTTTCGGTTAGCAGTAAGGAGGACAACGTTGGTATATGCTCCATTTGTGGACAAGGTGTTAGTCGGGGTTAGCTTGGTACAAACTATGGTACCGGAGGCCAAACAACCCATCTGAAAAAACCCCACTTGATCCAGTGGGAGGCTCACCTTAAAGGCCAAAAAACTGCAGCCATTGCTGTTGGTGGTGATGAAGAAGTAGAAGATACGATCGCGGTGGAAGGTGAACAAGAGGGAGACATTTTCTCTGGAACACAAAGTAGCCCTGTCCCCAGCAGTGCAGTGGTACCGCCAACATCCTCATCAGCCTCAGCAACATCTCAGTGGCACAAGTAAGAGTCAGGCTGGGACACTAAGGCAAGAGAGTACTGCAACGAAAAAACGTGCGGCGTTGAGCCTAACAACATCTGGCGCCAAGAAGTCACCTGCATCAGTGGCACCAGAAAAGAAAAAAATCCAGCCTACCATTCTCAGCATGTTTAGGTTGGAGGGGCAGTATGAACGCAACCACCCAACGGCACGTTTGTACAATGCGAAGCTGGCTAAAATGTTAGCGCTGGACCTTCTCCCTTTTTATTTTGTGGAAGGGATGGGTTTTCTTGAATATGTGACAGTCATCTGCCCAAAATGGAGGGTTTCCAGCCGGTCCTATTTTGCCAGAGTTGCTGTTCCAGCACTACATCACGACGTGCAGGAATTGTTTGGACAAGCTTTGCAGCAGAGGGCTGTTCACACTATCCATCTGACAACAGACATGTGGACCAGTTGCCAATCCACTGATTACATGTGCATCACTGCACACTGGATCTCTTTTGTGGGGGTTAGAGAAAAGATATCTGCAGGAGTTGACACTGCTGAGATTTTTAATGCCACTCGGAAACATGCAACTGTAGCCATGTTTGCCATGGAGAAATCTCATACTGCTGCAAATATTTTGGAAGAGTTTAACAGCAAGGTCTTTGAATGGCTGCACCCAAGAGGGCTTAGCATTGGTTTTGTTGTCACGGACAATGGGTCCGATTCACAGAACTAACTTAAGACAAAATCCTAAACTTACTACCATTTTGGTATTCACAGAAGGCACTTACTCATTTTGGTATTCACAGAAGGCACTTACTTACTCATTTTGAGTAACTTACTCATTTTGAGTAACTTACTCATTTTGTGTAACTTACTCATTTTGGTATTCACAGAAGGCACTTACTCATTGATGAGTAAGTGCCTTCTGTGAATACCAACATGAGTAAGTTACACAAAATGAGTAAGTTACTCAAAATGAGTAAGTTCATTTTAGTATTCACAGAAGGCACTTACTCATTGATGAGTAAGTGCCTTCTGTGAATACCAAAATGAGTAAGTTACACAAAATGAGTAAGTTACTCAAAATGAGTAAGTTACTCATTTTGATATTCACAGAAGGCACTTACTCATTGATGAGTAAGTGCCTTCTGTGAATACAAAATGAGTAAGTTACACAAAATGAGTAAGTTACTCAAAATGAGTAAGTTACTCATTTTAGTATTCACAGAAGGCACTTACTCATCAATGAGTAAGTGCCTTCTGTGAATACCAAAATGAGTAAGCTACACAAAATGATTAAGTTACTCAAAATGAGTAAGTTACTCAAAATGAGTTAGTAAGTGCCTTCTGTGAATACCAAAATGAGTAAGTGCCTTCTGTGAATACCAAAATGGTAGTAAGTTTAGGATTTTGTCTTAAGTTAGTTCTGTGAATCGGGCCCCATGGCAGTATTATAGTTAGGGCCATGTGCGATGGTGACTATTTCAGGGTACTGTGTTTGGCGTACTGCATTAACATAATTGTTCAAGACTTTCTGAAAAAAGAAGACCGAGTTAGCAACTTACTGACCACCTGCAGAAGAATCTGCACACATTTCAGCCATTCTTTTAAAGCCCGGAAGCAGCTGAGGATCATTCAACATGAGCATAGAGTGCCAGTTAAAACACTCATCCAGGAGGTGCCAACACATTGGAACTCAACTTATTACATGCTTGAATGTCTGTTTGAGCAGTACAGACCAATCAATGAATATGTCAAGCAAAGAGGGGATGCTACTGTGAAAGGAATGACCGTTGAGATGGACCAATGGGGCCTAGTTAAATGCTTGACAGAAATGCTACTTCCTTTCGAGCTCTTCACACGTGAAGCCAGCAAGGAGGACTGTACTATGGGCCAAGCTATCCCATTGTTGCACATGCTACAGGAACAGCTGAAGGGAGTGTCTGCAATGTACGCAGGTGTGGAGGAAAAAACAGAAGCATATGAGTTGGTGGAGAGCTTAACCCTTCGCTTATCTGAAAATACAAGGGTGCAAAGAGACATTGATTCATCCAACCATTACATTTCTACCACAATTCTGGATCCACGGTACAAAGCAGTACTGAACACTAACACATTGATTCCTTTTTCAGAAGTGGATGTTGCCAAGTACAAAACTTGGATAGCTGCAGAAGCTAGTCACTTAGAAAAAGAACGGCCGGCAATTAGAGGCCCGGTACTCCAGGCCACAACAAGTACTGCAGGGCAGCCGGCGTCAAGTTCAACTTCTGAGCCTGAGGGCAGTGCGGTTAGCTCACAGAAGCCAAAACCACCAACAACATCAAGAACAACCTCAACAACAACAAGAACAGGAGCATCAGCCCCACAAAAATCGGCTCAGGAATGGTTTCTACAGCAAGGGCTTGTTAGGTCCAGTGCTGAAGCTAAGGAAAAAGAGGCCGAGCAAAGCAGAGCTCCCCTGAGCATTGAGCCGACAGTCCAGGCCTATCTGGATGACCCAACAGAGGTCTACATTGATCAAAACCCATTGCTGTATTGGTATGGGAAAAAGCGCCAATGGCCAGTGCTCAGCATGCTGGCGATAAACTATCTGGCCTGCCCTATCGCAAGTGTCTCTTCTGAGCGTGTTTTCAGTGCTGCTGGTGCCGTTGTAACAGTGAAAAGGACCAGTCTCTCACCCCAAAACGTGGAGAGGTTAACCATGATCAAAATGAATCAGCACTTTATACCACCGGATTACACCATACCTGAAGTAGCACAGCAGGAAGATGATGATGGCGACTTAGGTCTTGGAAGTAGTGTGTTAGATGACCTACTTCTGTGTGAACCACCAGAGTTTGAGGACAAGCTCTACTTCCCTGACACCTAGGCTTTCAACTTGTTACTTTCTTCCTTTTTACTTTTATTATTTGTGTGTGTCTCTGTCTTTCTGGTTCGAAGAATCACAACAAATCCATCACTACCGTTTTACTCTTTTTATTGCCTTTTGGAGTTGCAACTGTGTGCATTTATTAAAGAAGTAAGTCCACTCCTTCGAGTCCTGCTCCATCCTGACTCGCCCTGAATCCATTTCCCTCAAGCCAGACATTGGATGGAGAATAGTACAAGAAATGTGTGCCTGCCTCGTCGAGTCCCTCCAAAGAACATGACTATAGCTATCCTCCTTTCCGAGCTGAGAGGAACTGCCCCTTAAGAACAACAGGTAATGATGGATGGCATGCATTGCTGCACGCTGACTCTGAGTGATTGGTGTTTGTGTTGCTGTTGTGTTGTACAAGTGTACTAGTATTTAATCTATACACAAAAAGTGACTCAAGTCAATGTTTCCCTTCTTGTTGTTTAATAACAAAATTGTACATCTACTGCAGGCCGATCCATTGCATTTTTGAATATGGAATGTATTCTGGACTCACTCGGTACACTACAGAGTTGGACACCATGATGATAATGACCATACTATACTCATCGCAGTCAGTCAGTAGGATCGGAGATGATTGATGGAATAACTTGGGGCGTTTCATGAAGTAGCCTAAAAGGTAAACAAGTTAACGACAACCACAGCAGACTTACATGTCTGTGTAGGCGAGTGTAGTGGTATGACTGACAGCGGTGCATTGAGTTAGTTACTTAATTTGGAAAGTGCTATGTTGCTGTATATGTGTGCTCTGTCTGGCTCAAAATCTAAGATAAGTGGAGGTTGGGTGGGCGCCGTGGGCCTGCTCTGTCCTGTTGTTGTTGTAGGTTAATGCTGGAAACAGAGTAGTAGACATGATTTAGCCATGCCGTCTCTGAAAGTATGCATTTTTTTCTCCTTTATTTTTCAATATCCCTTTTGTTTTTCCATCTACACTTACAGGCCGGCCTTTACCCTGTGCTATACTGGGAAAAACAACTCACACTTACCTTACCAATCCACATCCGCCAGGCAGGCAGTGGCACCCAAGATTGACGGAAGGAGCGTCCATGGAAGGGAGGAACAAAAGGAATGCTGAGATGCAACTCCCCAATTTGACCATAATATACATAGTAACTTAGTATCATTTATCATCTTTTAATTAATTTGATTCATTTTTTTCTCTTCAATCATTACGACTGTGTGTGTTGTTGTTTATTATGTTTGCTCTTTGCTTATAACTGACCCCTACAGCTATTTTTTAATTTGCTTTGCTAGCTTTAAAAGGAAGCCCAGTACAACAAAACATAAAATGTATGTTATTTGGGTCTCTCTGAGGGCAGACAGACAAGGGAATTGCATAATAATAAAAATATACTGCTGCCCTGACCTACTAGTCTAGTACTACTTATCAATAACCATCAAGTCATCATCATGCATGCATTTCCTTTTACTTTAACAGATTTATGATGGTCGTCTGCCAAGATTGTGTGTTGTCCATGTGTAGTGTTTGTGTTTGTCAAACCTTTCCCTCAAATACCTCTTCCCAACCATTCATCAAACCCTAACCCTCTTCCCCAGGGCTGTGTGATTTATATTGAGGTGTGACTAAATTAAATTTACACCAATAATTGATCACACACTTGCTGGGGCGGATGTGGTGAAAGCAACACACTAACTCAAGGCAGGGCGAGGATCTTCTTCTTCTGCTTTAAGTATATATATATATATATATATATATATATATATATATATATCACTGAAAAAACCATAGGTTTTAGGGACAGTTATAGTTACTTGGACATTGCACTCGTACAAAACCCGTGAAATTCCCCGTTATAGTTAGTTCAGCTAACTATAACTCGCGCCCCGCAATGCACTGCTGATGACGTCACATATTACATCACTCATGACATGGTCAGTGACATCACTGATGACATCACTGATGACATCTCAAATGACATCACTGATGACATCATCCAGTGACTGTGTGTTTCTGTAAAGTTTAAATATGTTTAATATATATAGGGAAAGGCGTATTGAAGAATGAGTGGGTGTATAAGTGTCTGAATGGATGATTTAGTACGTGCGTGACTGACTCTACAAGTGAGTGATTAAACGTATCTTACTGAATGCATGGGTTAGTGACTAAACTGTGTGAATGTCTGTATCCGTCTGTTGGTGTGTAAGTGGATGCATGGATTTGCGAATAGCTACATGAGTGTCTATATGGGTTATTGATTGGTTCTATGAGTATCTGTATGGGTGCCTGAGTGTTTGTGTGGATGGGGTGTGTGCGACTGTGCATAGATGTGTGAGTGGGTAATTCACTGGGTGGATGGTTTCAAGAGTGCATCTGTGATAGACTGTATGGGTGGGTAAGTGTGTGTAAGAGTGTGTTAGTGAGTGAATGTATGTCCCAGTGGTACATGTGTGAGTAACTACATATGTGAAAGGCAGTATATATGTGTATTGGAGTATATAAATAGCTATAAGCGAGAGTGAGTGATTGTGATAGTGGCTGTATGGATGAGTGTGTGCTTGTATCAGTGATTGTATAAGAGCGTAACAATGTGCTAGTATTTGTATGATTAAGTGAGCTGGTGTGTGTATAACTGTATAGGTGAGTAAATGGCAGTGTGTTTAATTATTTGCATGACTGACTAGGTGTGTGAGTACCTCTATGGATGAGTGGCGGTGTTTGAGTGTCTATATAGGAGTAAGAGTGCATATGATAGTCCTGTACTGAGTGACCATAAGTATGAGTGACTGTACGGGTGAGTGAGTGGATGTGTGTGTGTGTAGACCTAAGAATCAGTGAGTGGGTATGTAGTTATTGGTGTTGGAGTGTCTATGGTTTTGCGAATGGCACTCTGTAATTTAGATTGGGTGTATCAAAGGTTATATTAGGGTGTGAGGAGCTGCATCAGATTATCACGTGGATGATGTCATCAGTGATGTCATTTGAGATGTCATCAGTGATGTCATCAGTGATGTCACTGACAATGTCATGAGTGATGTAATATGTGACGTCATCAGCAGTGCATTGCGGGGCGCGAGTTATAGTTAGCTGAACTAACTATAACGGGGGAATTTCACGGGTTTTGTACGAGTGCAATGTCCAAGTAACTATAACTGTCCCTAAAACCTATGGTTTTTTCAGTGAATTTCAAAGGTTTTTTAAATGCTAATTTGTAACTATAACGTGTCTGAAACCTATGGTTTTTTCAGTGAATTTCAAAGGTTTTTTAAATGCTAATTTGTAACTATAACGTGTCTGAAACCTATGGTTTTTTCAGTGAATTTCAAAGGTTTTTTAAATGCTAATTTCTAACTATAACGTGCCTGAAACCTACGGTTTTTTCAGTGAATTTCAAAGGTTCTGTAAATGACAATTTTTAAATGTATTAATTGTTATATTAATTTTTTTCATACTGATTTACTACATTTTTAGAAATAATTTTTTTTGAAATATTTTATTTTTTAAATTACATTGTAATTACATTATACATTACATTACAAAAAATACTTTCTCAGAATGAATTACTTTAGTTTAAATACTTTGCAGATAGGCAATAGACTTTTAAGTACAGTAGTTACAGTTGTTGCAATGGGCAACACATTTTCAAACACAATGCAACATTCAGCTCAATGTGAATTTCTAGTTAAATGCAATTAGTTACTTTATGGATTACTTTTGTAACCACAGGACTGGATCCTAGATTCAGACCTGGTACATCTCCTGTAAACAGTTGAGTAAAAGCGTTTTGGTTACAGTCGTGATTTTTAAGGAATATTATTGTATTTTAAAAGTTGACAGAAACTTTTTCTCATAGAATCACCAATGTTATCCTATGGAAGGAAATTCACTTAGCAGGTAAAAACTGTTATCGTTACTTTTTCTTACTCAGTGTTGGATCCTGGATCCAGCACTGGTGCATCTCCTGTAAACAGTTGAAAAAATGCGTTTAAGTCATACAGGCGATTTTTAAGGAATATTTGTAGTTTGTGAAAATCAACACTTTGAAACTTTTTTGCTGAAAACCAGTCAATCTTAGCCTATGAAGGAAATTCAAGTTACCGGTAAGTACGGTTAAAATTACTTTTGAGGATCAGTACTGGGCTGAAAGATGCAGCACTGAGGTCTCTCCTGATAACAGGTGAGTAAATCGGAATTCGTATTTCGGCTGATTTTAGAGGAATATTTTAAAGTTCCAAAACACCACACTTAGAAGAATTTCCAAGTGAAACCAGTCAATGTTAGCCTATGGAAGGAAATTCAAGTTACTGGTAAGTACGGTTAAAATTACTTTTCAGGACCAGTACTCGGCTGAAAGATGCAGCACTGAGGTCTCTCCTGATAACAGGTGAGTAAATCAGAATTCGGATTTCGGCTGATTTTAGAGGACTATTTGTATGTTTCAAAAATCAACACTTAGAAACTTTTTCAGCAAAAAGCAGGCAATGATATACTATGGAAGGAAATTCAAGTTACTGGTAAGTACGGTTAAAATTACTTTTGAGGATCAGTACTGGGCTGAAAGATGCAGCACTGAGGTCTCTCCTGATAACAGGTGAGTAAATCGGAATTCGTATTTCGGCTGATTTTAGAGGAATATTTTAAAGTTCCAAAACTCCACACTTTGAAGAATTTCCAAGTGAAACCAGTCAATGTTAGCCTATGAAGGAAATTCAAGTTACCGGTAAGTACGGTTAAAATTACTTTTCAGGACCAGTACTGGGCTGAAAGATGCAGCACTGAGGTCTCTCCTGATAACAGGTGAGTAAATCGGAATTCGTATTTCGGCTGATTTTAGAGGAATATTTTAAAGTTCCAAAACTCCACACTTAGAAGAATTTCCAAGTGAAACCAGTCAATGTTAGCCTATGGAAGGAAATTCAAGTTACTGGTAAGTACGGTTAAAATTACTTTTCAGGACCAGTACTGGGCTGAAAGATACAGCACTGAGGTCTCTCCTTATAACAGGTGAGTAAATCGGAATTCGTATTTCGGCTGATTTTACAGGAATATTTGTATGTTTCAAAAATCAACACTTAGAAACTTTTTCAGCAAAAAGCAGGCAATGATATCCTATGGAAGGAAATTCAAGTTACTGGTAAGTACGGTTAAAATTACTTTTGAGGATCAGTACTGGGCTGAAAGATGCAGCACTGAGGTCTCTCCTGATAACAGGTGAGTAAATCGGAATTCGTATTTCGGCTGATTTTAGAGGAATATTTTAAAGTTCCAAAACTCCACACTTAGAAGAATTTCCAAGTGAAATCAGTCAATGTTAGCCTATGAAGGAAATTCAAGTTACCGGTAAGTACGGTTAAAATTACTTTTCAGGACCAGTACTGGGCTGAAAGATGCAGCACTGAGGTCTCTCCTGATAACAGGTGAGTAAATCGGAATTCGTATTTCGGCTGATTTTAGAGGAATATTTGCACAATGGTGAAGGGAGGGGGCGGGTGGTATCTGTGACATCTGTGCAAACGCGCCCCGTGGCGCGTTTTAAGTTGGGGGATTAAGTCCCCTTGAATCCTGAGGGTCCCTAGGGGCCAACTAGCCCACCAGGAACCTCCAATATGCGCCAGGGGGCTGCGTTGCAGAGACGTGTAGAGAGGCCACACACCTTTTTACACCTCTCTGCAACGCAGCTCTGTGGCGCTTTCTGGATGTACCTGTTGGGCTAGTTGGCCCCCAGGGACCCTCAGGATTGAAGGGGATTTAATTCCCCATCTTAAAACGCGCCACGGGGCCTGTTTGCACACATGTCACCTGAAGCCCCGCCCTCCCTTCACCACTGTGCAAATGCGCCCGTGGCGCGTTTTAAGTTGGGGGATTAAGTCCCTTGAATCCTGAGGGTCCCCGGAGTCCAACTAGCCCACCATATACCTCCAAAAGCGCCACAGAGCTGTGTTGCAGAGAGGTGTAAAAGGGGTGTGGCCTCTCTACACGTCTCTGCAACGCAGCCCCTGGCGCATATTGGAGGTTCCTGGTGGGCTAGTTGGCCCCAGGGACCCCCAGTATTCAAGGGGAATTGTTCTCCTCTGCAAATGCACCAGGGGGCGCGTTTGCAGAGTGGTGAAGGAAGGGGGCGGGGCCTGCGGGCCCGATCGTTTTTTTGTTTTGTTTTTTTGTCTCCTGAAGGGGGGCTGTGTGGCCCCCTTCCTTTTTTCTCTTTTTGGGCCCTGGGGACCCCATCCCCCAGGGCCTTACCCCTTTTTTAAAATTACAAAAAAAAAAAAAAAAACGGGAAGGGGGCCGCGTGGCCCCCCTTCCCTGGGCCTGTATTGGCCCCGGGGACCCCATCCCCTGGGGCATGGCCTCTATATTTATTATTTTGAGGGGGGCACCGTGGCCCCCCTCCTCTGGCCATTTTAAGGCCCCGGGAACCCCATCCCCCGGGGCCGGCCTTTCCATTTTTTTTTAAACTTTTTTTTCCTGTTTTTTGGAGAGGGGGGCCGCGTGGCCCTCCTCCTGGGCCACTACTTGCCCCGGGGACCCCATCCCCCGGGGCTGGCCCTCTCCGTTGGGGACTGTGGGGGGTCCCCAATCCCCACACAGTCCCGCCGGCTCCCCACGTCCCTTGGGAGCCGGCATTGCTGTTCCACATGGGGAGCAGCTGACATGCTGCTCCCCATGTGGAAAAGCAATCGCTTTGGATATTGGAAGAGAGAGCAGGTTTCCCTGCTCTCTCTTCCAATATCCAAAGCAGTTTGCTATGGCAGGACGGGAGCCGCGAGGCTCCCGTCCTGCCATAGCAAACTACAGTGTCCCGGGGTAGGCACCCCGGGACACTGCAGGAGCCGGCCCTGGGGGGTGGTGGTCCCCAGGGCCATCAAGGGCTCCAGGAGGGGGCCGCGCGGCCCCCTCCCATTCAGTACTCTGCCCCGGGGAGGTGGTGGTCCCGGGGCTCTGAGGTCCGTAACGGACCCCCATATTAAAATGTTTAGTGCCCCGGGAGGTGGCGGTCCCGGGCGTGTGGGGGCTGGAGCCCCCCACACTGGTTTTATTTTTAATTTAAAAAAAGCTCCAGGGAGGTGGTGGTCCCGGGGCTGCGGGAGGGCTCAGAGCCCTCCCGCACCATTTTTAAACAAAGCCCCGGGGGTGGCGGTCCCCGGGGCTTGGGGGCCCTTTGAGGCCCCCACACATTAAATTATCCCCCCCACCATGCCCCCGGGACTTGGGCCACCCGGGGCCACTAACATCGAAGCGCGGGAGACCGCGCTTCGATCTTTTTTTTTTTCGGCAGGATTTGCGCATCCTGAGCGCATCCTGCCGATTTTTTTTTTTTTTTTAAATGCTTTTTTTTGCCCAGGGGGTCCTTGTGGGACCCCTGAGCAGGCCTAGGGGTTAGGGGTTTCTACCCTGCCCCTTTGTGCGTTTTGCGCACTTGTTTCTTTTTTTTCTCGGCGGGATACGCGCACCCGCCGATTTAAAAAAAAAAAAATCTTTTTCTGCCCAGGGGTCCTTGTGGGACCCCTGAGCAGACCTAGGGGGTCAGGGTGTTTCTACCCTGCTCCCTTTTGCGCTTTGCGCACTTGTTTCTGTCCCTCGGTTCTACCGAGGACAAAATGGCTGCCAACATTTCCTGAATCGGAATGTTGACAGCCAGCTGACAGCCAATTAACATGCAGCTCGTGATCGGGACGGTGCGCGCAGGGTGCGCTGAGGGTACGCGGATCCGACGCGCCCATAGATATATATGTGACTTTACTTGTGAATTTCTCAAGAACTACTGAACGGATTTACACCATTTAAGCAAAAGGCACCAGTCTGAACCAAGGGCTACCTCTTTGCCAAATTTGGTGTAATTCCGTTCAGCAGTTCGGGCTGTAGCTGCGAATAAAGGTTCCTATGGAAAAATGAATGGGAAAACGCGTTTTGGGACCCCCTTTTCTCGGCCCCCGCTTCACGTATCACCCCGAGACTTTCAGGGTAGGAGCGGAGCGGAGCGCCTCAACAAGTTGGAAACTTTCACAAAGATTCGTCAACCGGCGCCAACGTTATTTCAAATAGAATGTCGCGGATTTCCTATGGATAATAGGTTGTAACTATAACTATCTACTGGCGACCGCCAGTAGATAATATATATATATATATATATATATATATATATATATATATATATATATATATATATATATATATATATGTATATATATATATTACCTACTTGCGGTCGCCAGTAGGTAGTTATAGTTAGGAACTAGTTTCCATAGGAAAAGCATTTTTTGATTTGCCAATAACTTTGGCGCCGTTTGAAGAATCTTCACGAAAGTTTCAAAACTAGTGGGGCGCTACGGTCAGCTCCTGTCTTGAAAGTTTTGGTATGATTCGTCAAGCAGGGGCTGAGAAAAAATGGGGGTCCCAAAACGCGTTTTCCCCATGTTAATTTCCATAGGAAATTTAGACAAAGCTACAGCCCGAACTGCTGAACGGAATTACACCAAATTTGGCAAAAAGGTAGGTCTTGGTTCAGAAAGCGACCTTTTTTTCAAATGGTGTAAATCCGTTCAGTAGTTCCTGAGAAATTAGAAAAAGAAAAAGTTTCGATATCTATGGCCGTGGTGGGTTCGCGAACCCTCCCGGGCACGAGCTGCACTCAGATTGGCTGCCAACACTCCAAATCAGGAACTGTTGGCAGCCATCTTGTGACTCGGTAGAAGTCAAAAGAAAACAGTAAAAGAAAGTGTAAAATGAAGAAAAGGGGGCAGGGTAGAAACACCCTGACCCTTAGGCCTGCTCAGGGGGTCCCACAAGGACCCCTAGGAACAATTGTTTTTTTTTAAATGGCAGAAGTTGCGTTGGGGTCGCGACTCCTGCCGAGAAAATAAAAAAAAAGAAGCGCAGACTCTCGTTTTCAAAAAGCCTCCGGGTGGGCCAGGTCCCGGGGGCACTCACAAATTAATGTGCGGGGGCCCGCGGGGGCCCCACAGCCACAGGGACCGCTACCTCCCCGGGGCTTATTTCATTGTATGCGGGGGGCATTACGGCCCCCCGCAGCCCCGGGGACCACCACCTCCCCAGGGCTGAAAAAATAAATGCGTGGGGGCAATCCCCCACACTGCCCCGGGGACCACCACCTCCCCGGGGCATTTAATATTTAAATATGGGGGTCCGTTGTGGACCTCCAGGTCCCGGGGACCACCACCTCCCCGGGGCTTTGAAATAGAGGGAGGGGGGCTGTGCGGCTCCCCTCCAGGAGCTCTCAATGGCCCTGGGGACCACCACCCCCCAGGGCCGGCTCCTGCAGTGTCCCGGGGTGCCCACCCCTGGGACACTGCTGTTTGCTATGGCAGGCTCCCGCCCTGCCATAGCAAACTCCTGCATTGCTTCATGGAAGCGAGAGCAGGGAAACCTGCTCTCGCTTCAACAAAGCAAAGCAGGATTGCTTTCCACAAGGGGAGCTGCATGTCAGCAGCTCCCCTTGTGGAAAAGCAATGCTGGCTCCCGCAGGAGGCAGGGAGCCGGCGGGACCGTGGGGGCATTTGGGCTCCCCCCACTGTCCCCAACTGTGAGGCTATGCCCCGGGGGATGGGGTCCCCGGGGCCAAAAGTGGCCCGGGAGGGGGGCTACGCAGTCCCCCTCCCTTTTAAAAAATAAAAATAAAAGATTTGGGCATGCCTCGGGGGATGGGGTCCCCGGGGCGAATATAAATTAATGGTAGTAGACGTTTTTTTGTTCGCCAAAGTTTGGAGTCGTGACCCTAGCGCGGTGCTCAGCGCAGCCCCCTAGTGTGAACGCGAGAGGTGCGCGGCTCCCAGCACGGCCCGTGGTGTGAACGCTAGTGGTGCGCGGCTCCCAGCGCAGCCCCCTGGTGTGAACGCGAGGGGTGCTCGGCTCCCAGCGTGGCCCCCTAGTGTGAACGTGAGGGGTGCGTGGCTCCCAGCATGGCCCCCTGGTGTGAACATGAGGGGTCCGCAGCTCCAAGCGTGGCCCCCTGGTGTGAGCGCGTTGGGTGCGCGGCTCCCAGCACGGCCCCCTGGTGTGAACGCGATGGGTGCGCGGCTCCTGTAGTTGTGCTGGGTGCACGACTCCAAGCAAAAATAATTAAGATTTTTTTATATAAACCTAGGTTATATGTTGGGTTATTGAGTGGCTCTAAAAAGAGCCCTTGTTTTCATTGGGAGATTGTTGTAGCTACATGTAAGTGCGAATGCAGAGCTTCAGGTTGTTGAGAAACACTCTGTTGCCTTTATTAGTGAAGTGTACTCCATCACTTCTGTAGAAGCCATCCATATTGAAACGAAGATTGTTGTTATAGATGGAGCCCATCCTATGGTCTCTGAGGTAAGCAGAAACAGCTTTATTGACATTTTTTCTAGCTTTTTCAATCTGAGGACAAAATTGATTGGACCACTTCCATTTCTGTCTTTGGCATATGTTAGAGTATACAAAGACAGTTTGGGGGAAAAGCAACATCAATTCTGCAAAGGTGTCCTTCATTAGCAATTCCAGACCTACCCCAGTTAATGTGCCTAGGTCATTGCCACCACAGTGCACAATCCTGAGGTCAGGGGCTTGGAGATGCAAAAAGGTTTTAACCAAAGGCATCAATTGGTGCCACTTTAATCCTCTCTGTCCAATCCATTTAATGTCTACATTTTGCAATGCTAGGTCTTTGTCAATACCTCTGTGTTCAGCACAACTTTTGCACCAGAATACATAGCTGTGCCCAACAATCCACACAGAAAGCATCTTGAAGGGATGTCTGTAGGTAATCAAAAGATGTCTGTAGCTGAGGTAGTCAGTTGGTAGAATGAGAGGTATCAAAATGGTGGAGAAGATGCTGTTTTTAAGAAAGAAGAGAATTGATTGGCTGTTTAAGAACATTGTACATTCAAAAATAGGGTGCATTTCACTTTGTTTAAAAAGCAAGTTTCTTATTGGTTAGTAAAAAATGTTTGAAAGGTACAGTAGAAAGGATAAGGTCATGTTTTGCAAAGCCAACCACACCTGCTGTTTTCATTTGCAACATTGTGTAGTGAACTTGAAAATATGGTGAACTTGTGACCTGTCAGTTAAGTTGAATGTTGCATGACCTGTTGCTATGGAAACTGGCATTAAGCAGAAGGGGTGAAGAAGTCAGTTGATAGGGGTTATTATCTGTAACCAATGGAAATGTGTTTTACAATTTGAAAAAGTCTGGGAAGCAATGTCATTTGTTGCTTATGTGTATTTGTATGGAAAAAGAGAGGGAAACCATGCCTTTACTGGTTTAACCTTGCTGAGTCTGGTGCATTATATTGACTGTGTGTAAAAGAAAATCCTGTCTGAGTGTGTGACATTTTTCATTCAACACATTTGTTTGCAAGGTGAGTTATACATTTTTGAGGTTTATTTAAAAAGGATTTGACATTATTCTAAAACTGTGTTGTTTAAAATATATTATTAAATGTAGAGATGTATATTGGAATTAGTTTCATTGTACTTGAATATTGTTTAAAAGAGAGTCTGTACAGTAATATGTGTATTTTTTAAGATGATTACTGATGTTATTAATTAAGCTTGTTTTTTAAGTCTGTTCAAATGTATAGTTGAATGATGCCGCATATTTTTAGATAGTTGGTAGAAGATGCAGTACAAATGTGTAGTTTGAAAGATGTTCATATAAGGTGTAGTTTATTAGCCTTCATTTTTTCTTCTCTCTACAAAGGTATAGTTGAATGATACTGCACAGTTATAGATACTTTGGTAAATATGCAGCACAACTGTGCTGTTTGAAAGATGATCATATAAGGTGTTAATAATTAGGTTTCTGTTATTAGTTTGTACAGAAGGTAAAGTTCAAAGATGCCATATATTTTAAGATAGAATGGTGAAATAAGGTGCTGTTAATTAGGCTTCTTTTTGTAGTCTGAGCAAAGGTATAGTTGAATGATGCCACGTAATTTTAGATACAAAGGTGAAGATGTACAATAAAAGCGTGGTTTTAAAAATGCTCATAAAAGGTGTTGTTAATTACCCTTCTTTCTTAAGTCTGTTGAGAGGTATAGTTTAATGATGTCGCATATTTGTAGATTGAATGGTCAAGATGTAACTCAAAAGTAAACCACCACATATTGCCCTTTCTGGCATATTGTATTTATCTACTTAACTAGATAGTATGTTAGGACTCATCTATGTGTTCAGATTCTATTTATACTGTTATATGTATGCTTAGTGAACTATTGAGAGGTGCCTGACCGATTACAGGAGTGCAAAGTTAGTGAATATGTGATTTTAAAACTACATGAGTAATGATTGACTGATTCCATATTCTGCAATCACCAAGTTAGTATCCAAGCACTACCCATGCACTCATGCAATGACCCACGCACTAACTCATGCACTGCTACAATCCCCTGAGCAATACCTATGCAGTCCACTAATCTCCTTGTCACTACCTATGCACTCCTCCAATCAGCCAGCCAGCCCCATGTTCTTATCCAATCACTCCGCCATAACCTAAGCACTTATAAATTCACCATGCACTCTCCTTGCAGCACTCTAATGATCCATTCTCTACCCATGTACTCATGCAATGATCCAGGCACTAACACATGCACTGCTACAATCCCCTGTGCACTACCCATGCAGACCTCTAACCACCTACACACTACTGATTTACTCCTCCAATTAACCAGGTAGTACCCATGCACTCCAGCAATCCCCCTCTCACTACCTATGCACTCCTCCAATAACCCAGCAAGCCCCATGTCCTTATGCAATCACTCCGCTTAAACCCAAGCACTTATAAATTCACCATGCACTCTCCTTGCAGTACTCTAATCATCCAGTCACTACCCATGTACTAATGTACTGTCCCAGGCACTAACACATGTACTGCTACAATCCCCTGAGCACTATCCATGTAGTCCACCCATCTCCCTGTCACTACCTATGCACTCTTCCAATAACCCAGCCAGCACCATGTCTTTATGCAATCACTCCACTTAAACCCAAGCAGTTATAAATTCACCATGCAGTTTCCTTGCAGTACTCTAATCTTCCAGTCACTACCCATGTACTCATGCAATGACCCAGGCACTAACACATGCACTGCTACAATCACCTGAACACTACCCATGCAGTCCAGCCATCTCCCTGTCACTGCCTATATACTCCTCCAATCACCCAGCCAGCACCATGTACTTATCCAATCACTCCGCCAAAACCCAAGCACTTATAAATTCACCATGCCTCTCCTTGCAGAACTGTAATCATTCAGTCACTACCCATGTACTCATGCAATGACCCAGGCAGTAACTCATGCACTGCTACAATCCCCAGAGAACTACCCATGCAGTCCAGCCATCTCCCTGTCACTGCCTATACACTCCTCCAATCACCCAGCCAGCACCATGTACTTATCCAATCTCTCCGCCAAAACCCAAGCACTTATAAATTCACCATGCACTCTCCTTGCAGAACTCTAATCATCCAGTTACTACCCAGGTACTCATACAATGAAAAAAGGCACTAACTCATGCAGTGCTACAATCCCCAGAGCACTACCTATGTATTCCAGCAATCCCCCTGTCACTCCCTGTGCACTCTTCCAATCACCCAGCCAACACCATATAGTTATCCAATCACTCCGCCAAAACCCAAGCACTTATAAAATCATGATGCACTCTTCTTGCAGTACTCTAATCATCCAGTCAGTATCCATGTTCTCATGCAATGACCCAGGCACTAACACATGCACTGCTACAATACCCTGAGCACTACCCATGTAGTCCAGCCATCTTCCTGTCACTACCTATGCATTCCTCCAATCACCCAGTCACCACCATGTACTTATCAAATCACTCTGCCAAAATCCAAGCACTTATAAATTCACCATGCTCTCTCCTTGCAGTACTCTAATCATCCAGTCAGTACCCATGTAGTCATGCAGTGACCCAGGCACTAACACATGCACTGCTACATTCCCCTGTGCAATACCCATGCAGACCTCTAACCACCTACACACTACTGATTCACTCCTCCAATTACCCAGGTAGTACCCATGCACTCCAGCAATCCCTCTGTCACTACCCATGCACTCCTCAAATCACCCATCCAGCATTATGTACTTATGCAATCACTCCGCCAAAACCCAAGCACTTATAAATTCACCATGCACTCTCCTTGCAGTACTCTAATCATCCAGTCACTACCCATGTACTCATGCAATGACCCAGGCACTAACACATGCACTGCTACAATCCCCTGAGCACTGCCCATGCAGTCTTCCAATCACCCAGCCAGCACCATGTACTTATCCAATCACTCCGCCAAAACCCAAGCACTTATAAGTTCACCATACTCTCTCCTTGCAGCACTCTAATGATCCAGTCACTACCCATGTACTCATGCAATGATCCAGGCACTAACACATGCACTGCTACAATCCCCTGTGCACTACCCATGCAGACCTCTAACCACCTACATACTACTGATTTACTCCTCCAATTAACCAGGTAGTACCCATGCACTCCAGCAATCCCCCTCTCACTACCTATGCACTCCTCCATTAACCCAGCAAGCCCCATGTCCTTATGCAATCACTCTGCTTAAACCCAAGCACTTATAAATTCTCCATGCACTCTCCTTGCAGTACTCTAATCATCCAGTCACTACCCATGTACTCATGTAATGTCCCAGGCACTAACACATGCACTGCTACAATCCCCTGAGCACTATCCATGTAGTCCACCGATCTCCCTGTCACTACCTATGCACTCTTCCAATCACCCAGCCAGCACCATGTCCTTATGCAATCACTCTGCCAAAATCCAAGCACTTATAAATTCACCATGCACTCTCCTTGCAGCACTCTAATCATCCAGTTACTACCCATGTACTCATGCAATGACCCAGGCACTAACACATGCAGTGCTATAATCCCCTTAGCACTGCCCATGCAGTCCTCTAACCACCTACACACTACCGATTCACTCCTTCAATTACCCAGGTAGTACCCATGCAGTCCAGCAATCACCCTGCCACTCTCTGTGCACTCTTTCAATCACCCAGCCAGCACCATGTACTTATCCAATCACTCTGCCAAAACCCAAGCACTTATAAAATCACCATGCACTCTCCTTGTAGCACTCTAATCATCCAGTCACTACCCATGTACTCATGCAATGACCCAGGCACTAACTCATGCTCTGCTACAATCCCCTGTCCACTACCCATGCAGTCCTCTAAACACTACTCATTCACTCCTCCAATTACCCAGGTAGTACCCATGTAGTGCAGCTAACCCGATGTGATTTCAAAAGAAAGCATTTCATTGGTTTTTATGTAGAACGTGTTTCTTTAGTAATAGAATAGTATATTTCTATATAGTTATATTAATAAAATTAAATTTATTTTATATATTTTTTCAGATATTCTTCATCATCATTAAGAAAGACTTACCATGACGAAAAAACCACAAAAGAGAAAGAACAAAAGAAAGAATACTATTTCATGAAAAGAGAACAGCAACAATTAGATCAGCTACAACATGTAGGAAAAAAGAAAAAGTATTGTGGTAAGATAACAAAAGAATTTATTAAAAGACTTTCAAAGTGTAGAAACGGCTTTGACAATATAGAAAATAGAAAGAATACCTCAAGAACAAAGAAGAATTAATTGAAAAAAGAACAAATTAATGGCAAATCACGTTCTGAAAAAACAATCTATGCTAAAAGAAGAAAGAATCAATTTAATGAAATAAGGAAACAAATGTTTCACAATAGAGTACTACAACATTTATTAAAAAATAGCAAGAAATATAAAAAAAGATCAGCATTTTATCAAAAGAAAAAACAGATTGAAACTATTGTTGAAAAGGCTTTTGAATTAAAAAGGAAATTGTTCATTTTAGTTTTACACAGAATGCGTTCATTAGATAAACCAATGCATTTTATGAAGGACAAAATTAAAAAGAAGAGACTAATTAACAGAACTAACGTTTGTGATATTTTTTGGGGTGAATTGAAGCACACTTCAAGTTCAGAGCCTTTTTTTAATGAAGAGAGCTATTTTCAAACCAATACATTAGTTCATGCAGTTGATACCAGAGGTCGTGCTTATGAAGTGAAGAACGGTTGTGCAATTGAAAAAGAAAAGATGGTTCCTAGAAATGTAGAAGAAGTGATAGCTGATGAAGTTCTAGGGAGACGTACTAAAGCCCCAGTATATACTTGGATTTGTAGTAGTATTTGTAGTATACGACAGGAGTCTACTGATATTTTACGGAATTTCTTACGAGAGTGTACTAAAAAAAGTGTTAAACAAAAGATTAAGATGCTGCAAGGACTAGATCCGTGTAAAGTGGGAAAAAATACTGGTTTGCAAGGTCATTCGCTGGCTTATCTTTCTAGAAAAGTGTGTAAAAGTGTTTTTCATCATTTGAGAATGTTAGCAGTACATCACTCTCAAATGCGGAAGTTAGTAAGAAGATTGTACTATGCAAAAAGTCCAGCAATAATTTTAAGTGACTTAAACAGTGCTCTTTTGCATGGGTCAGTATCATATGTAAAAAAAGTTTGTGATGAAATAGAGTTTCGTTACTTTGGTCCTGAACAAGAGTGTAGAAAACGTGAGTGTTTGATAGAAGTAGGTGTTGAAGAAGACGTGGAAGATAGTAGTACAGAGAAGTTTGAAGAAGAAATTACGAAGTTTAAGGTAATTTGTTGTGAAAGACCAAACTATGTTTGCATTTGTTGTCGCCGAACTCACTATAGAAATCAAACTAGTAATGTTGATCTGTATTTAAAAAGTGAAAAAGAAAACAATGATAAGTGGAAGGAATTTGCAACGTATTTGTTGGTAGAAGATTGCTTTGATTTGGGTAGTGATCAACGTATTTATAAATATTGTTATACCAAATTAGAGGATAACAAAATGCCAGCTAGAGCTGTACATAATAACCTAGAGTTGGTAGGTATTCCTCCAGAGCTGGTAGTTTTAAATACTTATGAGTCCATTCTGATTCAATCTGTGCACCCGTTTCAGGCTATTGTTCGTATGGAGCCTAAAACAGGTAAATTGCCTCCCACAGATTTACAAAGAGGATTACAAGGAAGAGTTGTGTATTTACCTTTAGATTTAAAGAAAAATATTGAAACTATTGGTGTAGAGAAAGAGGAAACTGAACCTGTAGTTATTCTAGTTAATAGTGTTCCTACGAAGAGTCGAAAAATATGGCAAGAATTAGTAGATGTGAGCAAAGTGCAAAAGGCTACGTTATATCTCATAAAGAACAATGTTTACTACAAAAATGTGTATGTTGAAGAAGAAGAAATAGTTTTAGGAGATGATAGCGAAATTTCAAGTGGCCAAATTGAAAAAGTGGACATGTCCAAAAGTGAAGAAATGTATGAACATTATAGTGTACATCCTTCCAAAGAAGTGATGGGAAATACTATTGAATTATTCCAAATGAAGAAAGCGAAGGGGACTCCCATGAGGGTTTGGGAAAAAAGTTTGGAAGCTCATTGTTTTCCACAGCTCTTCCCCACTGGAAAAGGTAGACGATATGACGAACGACCAGTACAGATTCCCGCATCAGAATATCGCACAACAAGATTGTACTCAGAAGATCCAAGATTTCGACAATGTATCCCATATATATTTCATCTTTTGTTTGAAAGTGACTTGTCTGGACTTTCATATGCAGTCAACCATATATTAAAAACAGGAGTTCATCTTCAAAATGTTTCTGCAAAGGACCTCATGGACAAAGTACATCAGAGAGATGATCATTTAGAATCTCAATTGATTAATTTGATGGCGTGTCAATGTGGTACTAATGAGTATTGGTATTGTCGTCGTGGAGAACTTAAATGTATGTTAAGGAACTTAGGAACTCCTACGTGGTTTGTTACGCTAAGCTGTGCTGAATATGCATGGGACGATTTACTTGAATTTCTCCGAGAAGCAAATTCAAATATTAAAAACATTGAATTCAAGACACCTGGAGAACTGTGTTCCTTGGATCCTGTAAATGTGTGCAGATATTTTAATCATAGGTTTCAAGCTATGATGTCTTTTATCTGCAATAAAAACAATTCTCCTCTTGAAGAAGTTATTGATCTCTTTTGGAGAATGGAGTATCAAGCTAGAGGTGCTCCTCATATACGTATGCTTTTATGGATCAAGGATGCAACCAAATTTGGAACTGATTCAGATGAGACTGTTTTATCTTTTATTGAAGACTATGTTACATGTGCTATACCAAAAACAAGAGAAGAAAACAGCTTAAGACAACAAGTTTTACGGTTTCAAACTCATCGATGTGGCAAATACTGTCGACGGAAATACAAGTCAAAGGAAAAGTTGTGTACCAAATGTCGTTTTGGATTTCCACGTCCAGTAATATCCAAAGGAAGAGTCAACAGTTTCATGTCAGCAGTGAGGCATACTATCACTAGAAAATCTCCAAAAAACACAATTTAAAAAGAAATGAACAATCAAAGTATATTAATGATTATAATCCAGTTATTTTGTCGATGTGGAATGCTAATAAGATATCCAGTATGTTGTGGAAAATTCCATTGCTGTTGCTCGGTATGTAACGTCATACATAACAAAATCTGAAAAGACGGAGTTGAAAGAAATGTGGGAAGAAATTTCCCAAGAGAAGACTCTTAGTAACAAATTGTACAGCTTTAGTTTGAAGATGCTGTCCCATCGAGAGATTGGATCCTACGAATGTTCGGATCGGTTGTCCTCTGCAAGTTTATATTCAAAGTCAAGAGGAATCATTTGGGTTAGTCTAGGTCTTGCTGCAACACGAAATCGAGTACTTAAATCTATACAAGAAATCGAATATTTAGCATTACATGAACCGGAAAGCACAGATATTGTTAAAACAAACATGTTGGATACGTACTATTCTAAAAGAAGTCCCTATCTTGAAAACATATGTCTCTATGAAGTACTGCAATATTACAGTTTTAAGAGAAATATTACAGAGAACATAAATGAAGAAAAATATGCAGTGATTGGTTCAGAAGGATGTTTGGTGAAACATAGTAAAGGAAATCTGATTAATCACAGGAAACTGAGTTGCGATACTCCTGATAAAAGAGAATTTTACTATTTAGCACTTCTGCAACTCTTCAAGCCTTGGCGTACTGAAATGGAATTACTTGGAGATATTCAGTGCTATGAAGATTCTTTTAATGCATGTAAAGATAGCATTGAATGCACAGTTTTTCCAAATTATCTCCAAATGTTGAATGAAGAAATTGAACAGGAAGCTAGTATTGCAGTTGAGATTGCTAGAGACAGTTCTCAAGATAGTCAAAGTTCTGCTCCACTGAGTCAAGATCCACTAGGAGAACCAATTCTTGAAAATGAAGCAGCAATTGCTATGAGTGAAGTAGAAACGGCAATGCATCACGCTCAACAGGATATTATGGAGTTGGGAAACTTGGAAGAGCAACTAAATATTGAACACAAAGAAATATATCAGCAAGTTACACAACAGATCGACCATGGTTTACTTCATGAAAATAAAGAATGCAACTGTACATCATTTAAACCTATCCGAATGTATATCAGAGGTCAAGCTGGTACTAGAAAAAGTTTCTAAATTAAAGTTTTGACCAGTTATTTACAGAAAACCACTGAATCACATTTATCTTGTGTTGTAACCGCTCCAACTGGGTTAGCAGCACACAACATTAAAGGAATTAAATTAGATCGCTTACTAATGCTACCTGTTGAACATGAAAACAAGTTGGAATATCACAAGCTTTCTGGAGAAGCTTGTTTGGAAGTTTCAAGAGTACTAAAGAAAATGAAACTTCTGATTATTGATGAGGTGAGCATGGTCTCTAACTTAATGCTTGCCTTTGTACATTTAAGAATGCAGCAAATTTTAAAAACAGAATACTATGTGTTATTTGGAGGAAAACATGTGATAGTTTTCGGCGATCTACTGCAACTTACTCCTGTAAAAGGGCAACCAGTTTTTAAAACACTTGTGCATGAAGACACCAGAAAATCTTTGGGAAGCATTGGAAATGTGAACATTTGGTTATATTTTCAATACAAAGAACTTATTAAAACTATGCGACAGCCAAGTGATGAAGATTATGGAAGCATTCTTCAAGATATAAGAATTGATGTATTGACAGAACATGGCAAACAAGCTTTGCAAAGTCGACTACTTACAAACTTGTTTCCAAATGAAAATGTTGCTCCGGAAATAATATACAAAAAAATTGGAGAAAAGAAATCTATAATCTGCCTAATGCCAACACTGCGAGAGTGTTCTACATTCAATTAAGAACTTTTGAAGCTAGAAAAACAACAAATAATAAAAATGGAAGCCATTGATAAAATAGAGCACGAAGGAATTACTATTATTTTGTCAGAAAAATTAAAAACAAAATTGGATTCTTTGGAAAAATCTATATCTAAGACTGCTGGTTTAGAAAAGAATTTATATGTATGTGAAAACTGTCGGGTAATTTTACGGCGTAATTTGGATGTGGAAAAAGGTTTAGTAAATGGAGCAATGGGAAAAGTTGTTGATTTTGTTAACTATCAAAATAGAGATGGAATTGAATTTTTGAATATTAAATTTGATCAGATTGAAGAAGTAAAACAGATTGGACGTTGTTCTGTTCGTTTTTTGCTTGTTAAAGATTTGTATGTTCGTAGAAAACAGTTTCCTCTGTCTTTAGCATATGCGGTGACCATTCATAAATCTCAAGGTTTAAGTGTGGACAGTGCTTTGGTAAACATTGGAAGTACCATGTTTAAAGAGGGAATGTCATATGTTGCATTGTCTTGAGTCAGAACTTTATCTGGATTGTATTTGATTGATTTTGATGAGAGAAAGTTTAGTGCTGATGCAAATTGTGTACGAGAATATAATCGGTTAAGAAGACTGTATGCTCCCAACTTAGGTGAATATCCTGTATATGAAAAGCGTGTAGTAGGTCGAAAACAAACATATGAGAATCTCTGTAGTGAGGTTGGAAAGAAGAAAAAAAATCAAGAGAATGTTGAGATTCCAAACAAAAAGAAAAAGGACACTGTTGAAGAGATTGTAGGATATCAGTTAGAAAATAGTTCAGGTATCAACTGCTATGCTAATGTAGTTGTGAATGTCGTATTTTTTCTAGAAAATCTCCAACAGCAAATTATGGAGAATCGAGAAAAAAGGTTTTGTTCCTTGTTGCATTCTATTTTTGAAAACTTGAGAACTGATAAAACTAAAATCCATAGTGTTTCTGACATTCGGAATCTTCTGGATATATGTTCTGGTTCTTCACAATTTACACAGAATGTACAGCAAGATGCTCAGGAATTTCTTATGTTTATGCTTGCAGTATTGGAAGATGTGGAATACAAATTGAAAATCTGTTTGGACTTCGTTACAGATGGAAACATGAATGTGAAGATTGTACATTTACTTCTACCACTGAAATAGACACTGAAATTTTCATATATTTGACAATACCAGATTGTAAAACAGTGTCTTTTAAAAAATTAGTAAAATCAGCAAATCAAAATATGGAATGTAGTCAGTGCAAATCTGAAATGTTATCAACATTATTTATAGAAAGATTTGGACAATATGTCATTTTAATGATACAACGTTGCAGACCAGATGGAAGAAAATTGGAAACTAATATTAAAGATTTTGTGGCAAGTCAACTGTCAATTTCAGGAAGAACTTTCAGAGCAGTGGCAATTATTTTCCACGATGGAGCTTCTACAACATCTGGACACTACACTGTGTATTTAAAGTGCAATAAAGGATGGACACATTGTAATGATGCCCATTTGCAATTCAAATATCGGTTGCCTAATGAATTACCAAATTCATACCTATTATTTTTTATGCCAAAGTTCTGAGAACATCATTCGGCCTATTGGGAAGATGTCAACAGGAATTAATGAGATTGTTTTGGAAATTTTCAATACAAACGAATTCAGAAACATCATTCGGCCTATTGGGAAGATGTCAATATGAATTAAGAAGTTTATTTTGGATATTCTCAATGCAAATGATTTCGGAAACATCATTCGGCCTATAGGGAAGATATCTACAATTGCTGATTCAATTATCGTTTCTGTTCTTTGATATTGTATTTACAAAATTGTTTTAGAAAGAAATATTTCATATATTTGATCTTTGTATTATATGCAATGTTATTGAGGATGTTTATTTTAGGAAAAGTAAAAAGATAGTTGAGTTTGTTGAAAATATTTTGAACACAGATTTGGGTTTTTTAAACAATCTTATTGATTGAATTTTTTTGCCCGCTGTTACATGATGAGCAACATTGAAATCATTGTGTATGGTGAAATTCAATAGATTCTGAAAACAGCAAAAAAGGCAAACTGGATATATTATGTAATTGTAAAATTATGTTTTGTTCTTAAAACTATAATATTATATGTTATAACTGTATTTTTTCTTCTCTTTTACAGACCCAAATTCTAAAGTTTGAAACTTTTTAAAATTTAGATTATAAAAAAAGAACTGCAAAAATAGTTTCAATGACTTTCATATCTACTATAAAAAAAGGTAAGATTAAGTAACCCAAGTACTACCCATGCAGTACTACATTCACCTGTGTACTTCCCATACTATCCTCTAACCGCCCAGACACTGCTCATTCACTCCTTCAAATACCCAGGTAGTACCCATGCACTCCTACAGTCACCCAGCCAGCACCTTGTACTTATCCAATCTCTCGACCAAAACCCAAGCACTTATAAATTCACCATGCACTCTCCTTGCACTACTCTAATCATCCAGTCACTACCCATGTACTCATGCAATGACCCAGGCACTAACACATGCACTGCTACAATCCCCTGAGCACTACCTATGCAGTCCAGTAATCTCCCTGTTACTACCAATGCACTCCTCCAATCACCCAGCCAGCACCAGGTACTTATCCAATCACTGCGCCAAAACCCAAGCACTTATAAATTCACCATGTACTCTCCTTGCAGCATTCTAATCATCCAGTCACTACCCATGTACTCATGCAATGACCCAGGCACTAACTCATTCAGTGGTACAATCCCCAGAGCACAACCCATGCAGTCCAGCAATCCCCCTGTCACTCCATGTGCACTCTTCAAATCACCCAGCCAGCACCATGTACTTATCCAATCACTGTGCCAAAACCCAAGCACTTATAAATTCACCATGCACTCTCCTTGCAGCATTCTAATCATCCAGTCACTACCCATATACTCATGCAATGACCCAGGCACTAACTCATGCAGTGCTACAATTTCCAGAGCACTACCCATGCACTCCAGGAAACCCCCTGTCACTCCCTGTGCACTCTACTAATCACCTAGCCAGCACCATGTACTTATCCAATCACTGCGCCAAAACCCAAGCACTTATAAATTCACCATGCACTCTCCTTGTAGCATTCTAATCATCCAGTCACTATCCATGTACTCATGCAATGACCAAGCACTAACTGATGCAGTGCTACAATCCCCAGAGCACTACCCATGCAGTCCAGCAATCCCCCTGTCACTCCCTGTCCACTCTTCCAATCACATAGCCAGCACCATGTCCTTATCCAATCACTGCCCCAAAACCCAAGCACTTATAAATTCACCATGCACTCTCCTTGCAGCATTCTAATCATCCAGTCACTACCCATGTACTCATGCAATGACCCAGGCACTAACTCATGCAGTACTACAATCCCCAGAGCACAACCCGTGCAGTCCAGCAATCCCCCTGTCACTCCCTGTGCACTCTTCCAATCACCCAGCCATCACCATGTACTTATCCAATCACTGCACCAAAACCCAAGCACTTATAAATTCACCATGCACTCTCCTTGCAGCATTCTAATCATCAAGTCACTACCCATGTACTCATGGAATGACCCAGGCACTAACTCATGCAGTGCTACAATCCCCAGAGCACTACCCATGCACTCCAGGAATACCCCTGTCACTCCCTGTGCACTCTGCCAATCACCCAGCCAGCACCATGTACTTATCCAATCACTGCGCCAAAACCCAAGCACTTATAAATTCACCATGCACTCTCCTTGCAGCATTCTAATCATCCAGTCACTACCCATGTACTCATGCTATGACCCAGGCACTAACTCATGCAGTGCTACAATCCCCAGAGCACTACCCATGCACTCCAGGTATCCCCCTGTCACTCCCTGTGCACTCTCCCAATCACCCAGCCAGCACCATGTACTTATCCAAATACTGCGCCAAAACCCAAGCACTTATAAATTCACCATGCACTCTCCTTGCAGCAGTCTAATCATCCTGTCACTACCCATGTACTCATACAATGACCCATGCACTAACTCATGTACTGCTACAATCCCTTGAGCACTACCTATGCACTCCAGCAATTCCCCTGTCACTCCCTGTGCACTCTTCCAATCACCCAGCCAGCACCATGTCCTTATCCAATCACTGCGCCAAAGCCCAAGCACTTTTAAATTAATCATGCACTCTCCTTGCAGCATTCTAATCATCCAGTCACTAACCATGTACTCATGCAATGACCCAGGCACTAACTCATGCAGTGCTACAATCCCCAGAGCACTACCCATGCAATCCAGAAATCTTCCTGTCACTATCTATGCACTCCTCCAATCACCCAGCCACACTCATGTCCTTATCCAATCACTCCACCAAAACCCAAGCACTTATAAATTCACCATGCACTCTCCTTGCAGTACTCTAATCATCCAGTCACTACCCATGTACTCATGCAATGATCCAGGCACTAACTCATGCACTGCTGCAATCCCCTGAGCACTACCCATGTAGTCCAGCAATCTCCCTGTCACTATCTATGCACTCCTCCAATCACCCACCACACCCATGTCCTTATCTAATCACTCCGCCAAGACCCAAGCACTTATAAATTCACCATGCACTCTCCTTGCAGTACTCTAATCATCCAGTCACTACTCATGTACCCGTGCAATGACCCAGGCACTAACACATGCTATGCTACAATCCCCAGAGCACTACCCATGCAGTCCAGCAATCCCCCTGTCACTCCCTGTGCACTCTTCAAATCACACAGCCAGCACCATGTACTTATCCAATCACTGCACCAAAACCCAAGCACTTATAAATTCACCATGCACTGTCCTTGCAGTACTCTAATCATCCAGTCACTACCCATGTACTCATGCAATGATCCAGGCACTAACTCATGTACTGCTACAATCCCCTGAGCACTACCTATTCAGTCCAGCAATCTTCCTGTCACTATCTATGCACTCCTCCAATCACCCACCACACCCATGTCCTTATCCAATCACTCCACCAAAACCCAAGCACTTATAAATTCACCATGCACTCTCCTTGCAGCAGTCTAATCATGCTGTCAGTACCCATGCACTCATGCAATCACCCGGGCATTAACTCATGCACTGCTACAATGCCCTGAGCACTACCCATGCAGTCCAGCCATCGCCCTGTCACTACCCATGCACTCCATCAATCACGCAACCAGCACCATGTACTTATGCAATCACTCCACCAAAACCCAAGCACTTATAAAATCACCATGCAGTCTCCTTGCAGCACTCTAATCATCCAGTCACTACCCATGTACTCATGCAATGACCTAGGCACTAACACATACACTGCTACAATCCCCTGAGAACTACCTATGCAGTCCAGTCATCTCCCTGTCACTACCCATGCACTCCTCCAATCACCCAGCCAGCACCATGTACTTATCCAATCACTCCACCAAAACCCAAGCACTTATAAATTCACCATGCACTGTCTTTGCAGCACTCTAATCATCCAGTCAGTACCCATGTACTCATGCAATGACCCAGGCACTAACACATGCACTGCTACAATCCCCTGAGCACTACCCATGCAGTCCAGGTATCTCCCTGTCACTGCCTATGCACTCCTCCAATCACCCAGCCAGAACCATGTACTTATCCAATCACTCCACCAAAACCCAAGCACTTATAAATTCACCATGCACTCTCCTTGCAGCACTCTAATCATCCTGTCACTACCCATGTACTCATGCATTAACCCAGGCAATAACACATGCTGTGCTACAATCTCCTGAGCACTACCTATGCAGTGCAGCCATCACTCTGTCACTATCCATGCAGTCCTCCAATCACCCAGCCAGCAGCATGTCCTTATCCAATCACTCCACCAAAACCCAAGCACTTATAAATTCAGCATGCACTCTTCTTGCAGTACTCTAAGCATCCAGTCACTACTCATGCATTCATGCAATGACTCAGGCACTACCTATGCACTCTTTCAATCAATGAAGCTCTACACATGCACTTATGCAATCATCCAGGCATTATCATGCACTTATTTCTCTTTTTTTAACAGATAAGGTAGTTCTGAAAAGAACTCTTTTTTTGCTTTTATAACTTTTTTGTGTTTTTTTAACCATTTTGTATATTTTTTGGGTGTTTTTTTAAAAAACTGGAAAAACAACAGAACTAACTTTTAACTTTTGCAACTAAACAGTCATTGCAACAATGAATTTTTTTTTAGCAGTGGTGATTTCTTGCTGCAGAAACCACTGCATCTACAGATTGCTCCCCACAACAAACCACAGTCTTGCATTTGATGCAGTGTTGCTGTAGATTAGCAAATTCAGGACGAATGTCCGGACCTCGAGATGAGGAGCTAGAGGCTCCGGAAGTGCTTGGACCAGCTCCCTGGTTGTTCTGCTGCATCTCTTCTTGGGCACGTCGGAGTTGTTCACGCGCCAGAGGTCGAGGGTGAATTGTCTGAAGATGCTTCCTCATGCTAGATGTTCCGCATGAGTACTTTTTATCACTTCCCCTCGACAGTACTCTTCCACAAAGAGTGCAGCTGACCTTGCGGGCATTTACTTTTTTTCACCAACTGGAATTGTAAAAAATTTCCACATGATGGATTCCTTCTTCTTTTTTAAAGGTTGGTACAAGTCCTCTTCTTCAGATGGAACATCCAGAATAGGATTAGAAGAAGCCATTTCTGTTCAAGAAGGAAAACACCCAAAAAATATACAAAGCAGCTCAAAAAAGACAGCAGGTGTGTCTCCTGGGATGGTGTGGCAAGAATGAGAAAAATGGGTGGGTTCCTTCAACTTCTAGAATGGAAAACCTTGTAAACCAATGAAATGCTTTCTTTTAAAGTTACATGGGAGTCGCGCAGCCGACGCGCAGGCGGCGCGCACCCGGCGCGACTTCGCGAAAGTATCTTTAAGAGTAATATAACTTTATTGTAATTAGAAACATATGATTTTTATGATTAGTTTACATAATCTCTTGGTCTAATATACATATTAAACTACTATACATATAGTTTTTAAACATAATTTTTTTTTAACGGGAGTCGCGTACCCAGCACGACCTCACACGCACATAATGTTACGCGGGGTGGGGCACTGCGCACCCGTCGCATACCAAACATGCACACGACGCAATCCCATACATATATGATGTTACGCGTGGCCAGGCACCGCGCACAAGTCACATACCAAACACGCACACGACGTGATCCTATACGTATATGACGTTGCGCGGCGGCTGGCACCGCGCACCCGTCGCTAACCCAATGCGCATAGTTCACGACTTTGGCAATATGGCGGCTTGACTCCGCGGCCCCACCGAGATGGGTACATGATGGGCACGCGACTCCAGTGTTTTTTAAATATATATATATATTTATATTTAAGAAAACACAAGTCATTACATAATTTTAATAACAAAAAAGGAAAATAGAAAAAGTATTTTTAGGATATTAAATTTACACAATATCACTAAAAAAACTTTGAAAATAACTGAAAAAACCAAAGGTTTCAGGGACGTTATAGTAAGAAATTAGCATTTAAAAAACCATTGAAATTCACTGAAAAAACCATAGGTTTCAGGGCCGTTATAGTTAGAAATTAGCATTTAAAAAACCTTAGAAATTCACTGAAAAAACCATAGGTTTCAAGCACGTAATAGTTAGTTGGACATTTCACATGTACAAAACCAGAGAAATTTGGCCGTTACAGTTTGTAGAGCTAACTATAACTCGCGCCCCCACATTGCACTGCTGATGACGTCACATATTACATCATTCGTGACATGGTCAGTGACATCACTGATGACATCATTGATGACATCTCAAATGACATCACTGATGACATCACTGATGACATCATCCATGTGAAAAACTGATGCACCTCCTCACACCCTAATATAAGATTTGATACACCCACTATAAAATACAGTCTACCATTTTCGAAACCATAGACACGCCAATACCAGTTAGTACATACCCACTCACTGATTGCTAGGTCTACACACACATTCACTCATTCACCCATACAATCACTGATACATGCAGTCACTCATCAATACAGCACTATCATGCACTCATACACCTATACAGACACTCACACACCGCCACTCACCCATAGACTTACTCACACACCTACTCAATCATGCAAAGAATCAATCACACCCATTTACTCACCTATACAGTTATACACACACCACCTCACTTATTCATACAGATACTAACACATACTTACTCTCTTATACAATCACTGATACAAGTACACACTCATCCATACAGCCACTCTCACAATCACTCACTCTCACGTATAGTCATTTATATACTCCAAATGTCACATACAATGCCTTTTACATATGAAGTTACTCGGACATGTACCACTGAGACATCCATACACTCACCAACACACCCATACATACACTCACCCACCCATACAGCTGTTTCCACATGCACTCTTGAACCCATACAGCCAGTGAATCAACCACTCACATATCTATGCACAAAGGCACACACATCCCACCCATCCACACAGACACTCAGGCACCCATACAGATAACCAATCAATAGCCTATATACATACTCATGTAGCTACTTACCAAACGATGCAGCCACTTAGACACCTACTGACAGACTGATACCAACATTTACACAGTTTAGTCACTAACCCATGCATTCAGTAAGACATGTTTAATCACTCACTTATACAGTCAGTCACGCACCTACTAAATCATCTATTCAGGCACTTATACACCCACTCATTCTTCAATACACCTTGGCATATATATATATAAAAAACGTATTTAAACTTTACAGAAACACACAGTCACTGGATGATGTCATCAGTGATGTCATCAGTGATGTCATTTGAGATGTCATCGACCATGTCATGAATGATGTAATATGTGACGTCATCAGCAGTGCATTGCGGGGGCACGAGTTATAATTAGCTCTACTAACAATAACGGCCGAATTTCTCTGGTTTTGTACGTGTGAAATGTCCAACTAACTATAACGTGCTTGAAACCTATGGTTTTTTCAGTGATATATATATATATCTATCTCTATATATATATATATCTATATATATATATATCCTCTCACAAGTGGTTCACTTTTTCCGGGTTGCAGGCGCTCATGAAGGTGCGTAATCCATGCGGTTGAACCAAACCGCTTATAAAATATCCAACAAAATCCTCCTTAAGAGAAAAGGAGGGTCGCACTCCAGCAGTCTTACTCCAGTGATAGTTTATTCTTTAAGCAGGCACAGACCAAACCAACGCGTTTCAGTTTCGCAGATACCTTGATCACGTGATCAAGGTATCTGCGATACTGAAACGCGTTCGTTTGGTCTGTGCCTGCTTAAAGAATAAACTATCACTGGAGTAAGACTGCTGGAGTGCGACCCTCCTTTTCTCTTAAGGAGGATTTTGTTGGATATATATATATATATATAGATATATATATATATATATATATATATATATATATTATCTACTGGTGGTCACCAGTAGATAGTTATAGTTAGGACCTATTATCCATAGGAAATTTGTAACATTCTTTTCCCAATAACTTTGGCGCCGGTTGACAAATCTTCGCAAACTTTTCAAAACTTATGGCCCGCTCCGGTCCACTCCTATCTTGAAAGTTTCGGGGTGATTCGGCAAGCGGGGGCCGAGAAAAAAGGGGGGTCCCAAAACGTGTTTTCTCCATGTTAATTCCCTTAGGAAAATTTAGACACGGCTACAGCCCGAACTGCTGAACGGAATTACACCAAATTTGGCAAAAGGGTAGTGCTTGGTTCAGAAAGCGCCCTTTTTTTAAATGGTGTAAATCCGTTCAGTAGTTGCGGAGAAAATCAAAAGATAGAGGTCAAAAAATCAATTTCCCATAGGAAACTTTAGACACGGTTACAGCCAAAACTGCTGAACGGAATTACACCAAATTTGGCAAAAAGGTAGTGCTTGGTTCAGAAAGCGCCCTCTTTTTTAATTGGTGTAAATCCGTTCAGTAGTTGCTGAGAAATTCCAAAAATAAAAGTTTCGATATCTATGGCCGCGGAGGATCCGCGCACCCTCCTGATCACAAGCTTCATGCTAATTGGCTG